>CM036555.1:6420937-6830937 GCA_020745685.1 Tautogolabrus adspersus | reverse complement strand
TCCTCATAGGCTTTTCTATTTTCTTATATATAATTCCTTTAACGTTGCCTATGAGTTCATCCTTTATTAAAAGCCTCTTTTATCCCTTGCCCTTTAATGTCAGCCCTCCGTTAGCCTTACATATTTGTTTTACCTCTGTCCTCTTTCCTTTTTCCAGTGCTGTACCCGTTTTAATCTCCATGTCGCCCTCATAAACCCTTCTTCCTCCTCTTATTCCTTCCACCCATGTCCCTCTGCCTCTTCGTATTTCCATATCCCTGAGCTGATTCTCTTGTCCCCTTCGCTTACAGCCTGTTGTATTCCCTGTCTCTCTTCTCATCCGTTTATCACTGGCCCTTGTTCTGTTAATCCCAGAGGGTTTTGTTTATTTGTGTTGGAACTGCTTTTACAGCTTGCGACTGACCCCACCTATTTTCTCACCAGTCATTTGAACAGCAGGGCTGCTTTGCAGCTACTCCACCAATTAACATAGCATTAGCATAATATTTGCATGTGAGCATTAGGGTGTTGATGGGGAGAGAAAATAACAGTTTTACAGGTTTTTTTTCCTGGTCTCAAAAAAAAATATATTTCATGGAATGACGTAAGAGCGCCCACGGGCTTCTTTACCTCGCTTTGATACTGCTGCTCAGCGATCAACATCATGTTTTCAAGTTTTCCGTGAAAGTTAGGTGGCTCTTGTGTGATCGGCCCACCTACACGTTAACATCTGATGCTTCCACTTTTCTAATTTGTTATATCACAATTATGATTTGATCACACCGTTATATAAATGCCAATCCTTTTAGCTCTTTCGTGATACATTTAAGTTGAATAAATCTGAGAATTTATTTAAATGAGAAAAACTGAAGTTTTGTTAATCTGGTCATCATGTGTTTTGTAAAGTAGCCTGACTAATGAAAGTATTATCAAACTTGATGAGTTCAAAGGAGATGAAAAAGAAGAGGTTAAGAACAGGACCAAACAGACAGGAGGCCTGCTGAATGAAAAGAAGAAAGTTGGTAGACATCAGTAAGAAATGGAAAGACATTAAACAATCATGGCCCAAGCATGCAGATATGAAATGTATGAAATGGAAATAAACAAATTTATTTGTTTTGATGGAGACAGACAGGGAGAGAGGGGTGAAAGTAGGCCAGCTGCTGCCGCCGTCGCTGATAAAGCCACTGAGTGTTTCATGTAAGAGTGGCGGCTGAGCAGAGGGGCGACGTGTCAGGGGCGTCGAGCCAGTTTCCCAGTCTTGATTGGGGATCAGCCCGCGGGCCTCGCTGTTCTGCTGCGTGCCACGCCTGTCCCTCACACACCGCCGCTCTCAGATCTGTCACATTAGGGCCGTCGCTCAAACACTGACGGCGCTTTGTGATTGTTTGTCTTGTGTCACGCTGATTACTTTGCTCATTGAAATCTGACTGAAGGAAGTGAGTGAAGTTGTGGAAAGGAAGTCACACCGGGTAATAAGGCTAATATCTGCTTGGTCATTGGCCACATTTCCTTAAACCTGCCCAATCATGTCACAGCTCATCTCATGTTGAGTCAACGCTTCTCCCCTCCAGAAACAACAGATGCCTGATACAAGTGGTTGAAGAGAATTTGTCATGTCTGTATATACGACACACGGACTGAGCAGTGCTGTTGTGTGATAATGTGATAGGTGCTACATGTGAACTGCCACACATGAATCCTGAGTGTAAAAAAGTAGTCACACTTAAATCACAGAAAATAAAGTAAATGGTTGGCCATCTGCCAAAATGATACATACATATATTTAATAACCACACGTGTTCATATCTCTATTTTATTTGCATCCCGGCATCATATTATCTTATTTTTATGGTTTAAGTGCAGGCAATTTCTCAAATGGGATTATTTTATAGACTCTTAATGTATCAGCCACTGCATATTAATGGCCTCCCCTTTACTCTTTTTTTTTTTGCATTATAGGTACAAGTGATGAAATGTAAGAAAAAATGTGCAGCTAAAGTACAGTGCTGAAATCATTTTTATGAGACATTTTTATGATCCCCGTTTTCAGATTTAATGATGCTGCAGTTTGTGTATACATGAGCATGTTAGACTGAGGGTTCTCCAGAATTGGAGAAGAAAGACAAAGAACTAAGAAGGGCTAACAGAAATATTTATTTTTTACAAGTTCGTCTTGGCTTAAATTATAGTTAGTCGTGAACTTTCTTTTGTTTCTTTTCTTTTTTTACAATTCTATTTGCCACAAAATCAAAAAGACAATATTGTACATTAAATACAGAGCACCTGTAGTTTGAAATGTTTTGTGGCGTAAAACCACATTTGTAGAGTTTTTTTTTGATGTCCTGTTTTCAATTGTTTTGTCTCATTTATTTTATTTTTCTGCAGTAAATCGAACTTAATGTAAATTTTAAAGTCATTCACAAACCTTTTTTTTTATTTAGTAGAGATTTATGAATTACATCTTTCATTACATTTAAATTCAGTTGTGGTAGCATGGCTCGTATTGCACATATTTGTAATTCCACTGCTACAATATTCTGTGTGTGTGTTTAGTTTTTCCCCCTGCATTCTGAAATGTGTGCTCACGCAGTATGCAGTTATATATAATATCTAGCAGGCCTGTTGGCCCGGCTGCTCTGCTGCACTCAGCTCTCTAACTGCTCTTGTCTCTGTATAATCCCCCCTCCTCATGAATACATTAACGCTGGAGCCTTAAACTCAGCTTAGCTGGCGGCTCAGCGTCACAGCACATCCTATTACCGACTTTAAATCATTAATGTGACATCGTTTTCACTCAATTTCCAAACACCCACGGTCGAAAAATGCATATTTCACTGAGCCGGTGCATAGAGAGGCCCGCAATCAAAGTCACACAGTCTGCAGACGCATGCGTGCATGAGGCGTGCGTTTAGACAAACTTACAGGACATGTATGTGATTCACACAAGTTTATCTCTGAGCTATACAGGATTTTCAGAAGCAGAACATGTTACAAAGAATTAAATCGTAGTGTTAATATGCACAGAAAAATTCGAGCAAGCATTCAAATTTAAATTTGTGCTTACTGTAATAGTTTTCTTGCCTTTGTTTCAAGCATTGTAACTGAAATAGCCAGTGGAGCTACCTTACACCTTAGGGTGTGTGTGAACAGTGTGTGTTCATGTGATTTCATCTGTGAGTCTAGCCACCCTTTGCTTCCTCCAGCATCTTGTGTTCTGCTGACAATAAAAGAAGAAGAAAAATCTGAATCCCCTTTTTTTGCTCCTCAACTATTCACACATAAACCTTTTCTCAGGTTTTTACCCCTAGGCGGGCTCTAAAAAATTCACAACGCCCAGAGAACAACTAAGTCCTTCACTTACCGTAGGAGTTGCCCCCATCATGCCTCTTTATTGCATCAAAAGGCCTTTTTTGTGAAGCTATGGTAATTAGCAAACCACGTAAAATCATCTCCTCGGAGTACTCTAGCTGTTTTTATGTGCAAAGCATTATGGGGGGTGGTGGGGGGTTGATTGTGGAACATATGGACACAGATGGGGATAGCATTTTAATGGTCGCACTGAGTGGGGTTTTATGTTTTTAACCCCTTAAAGTGGAGGCATGAACATTCTCAACATCTTTAAGCAAGCATCAATTAAAGATTTGCTTTTAAACTGGCGACAGCAGCACATGCAGCTGGCATCAGGCACTCTGGCAGTGCTTATAGGGACAGTCAGAGTACACACTCTGACTGTTTTTTTGTATTTATGATTCGTACACACAAATGCACACATTTCATCACTCACCCCCTCCTCTCTTTCCATGTCCCTTGCTGTGCTTAATTAGGTTATCAGGTTGCTAACGGGCCATGATTCGGCTCCACGTCTCCCAGCTGGCCCTCTGATTGGAGGGGCAAGAAGGTGGACTTGGTGTAATTAACATGTTGTTATGGAGATGATTGAATTGTTTGGCAGCACACGGGCAGTGCCAACACCTCAGTGACTCACATTGTGTGGCTGGGAGGAGCGCAGCCGGAACTGTTGAAGACTTTGATTGATACATCAGCTTTCGTAATACTTAAAAAAAACGAATCTAATCTTTAAAAATTCAATAAACAAATTATGCATTTAATGTCTTCTATCTTTATAATTTGCAAGTTTTGCAAAATCATTCTAAAAAAAGGCCGGTGGCAGTGAAGATTTGTATCCTCATGTTACATTTTGGAACTTCAAAGCCATTGTGTGAATTGTGCTAGTGTGGATTAATTTACTGTTCTCTCGATTGCTATGATTTTTGTGAGTTGTGCAGTGTTGTGTAAAAAATGAGGCCATGGCAGTGTGAAGTCGTATGCTCCTGTGAATATGTTGGAACTTAAAAACCCATTGTGTGAATGCATGTGTGGAAGAAAGAAGTGACCAGGACCAGCACAAGTTTTTACAGAACACATTGCTGTCTTTATTAGAGCCTTGTCTGGCAGTAATACTGAAAAAAAGTGAACTTAGAACAGATGGTGGTGGCAGCCCACGGCTTTTTTTCCTGTTTTTTCTTTATTTCTTTGATATTTTTCTTCATTTTTTTGTGAGAGTACAGCGACTCCTGCTTTTCTGTGGCATGGATAACATCAATAAAAGAGACAGTAGGGAGAGAAAAAAGAAATATACAACTTATATTACACTGTGTTATGAACAAAATATAAATCTATAACTCTATGTTATATTTACATAATTATCTTTCTTGATTTTTCAAGTTGAGATGGTAAGATATTTTTTTTACTTGTAATAATTCTCACTTTGTTTTGAGCTCCACTCATGACTTTGATTGTCTTATAATAATATTATCATCATCTTCATCATTTTCATTGTCTTCATATGGGGACAGACCTTGCCAGCAGGGATGATTGACGTCTTAATGCCCCACCCACCTACCCGATACCTAAAAAATGGACTCATCCACTTAGTCCCCTGTCTCCAGCATTGGGTTGAACCATGGTGTGATGACAAGGAGGACTATACAGCAAAATTAAGACCCAGAGGCTCATTATGTGGCATGTAGCAAACATCTACAGCGAGAATGATTGGGGATCACTATGTGACAGCACACCTGAAGAGTAGTCATGGCTCCTGCAGCACTGTGTGGAGCTCAAACAAAGCAAAGGGCTCCTGATGAGAGGTGACTTTAAAGATACTGTAGATACGCCTGGCCGTCTCACTCACAAAAAGACAGCGAAACACCCTTGGTGGATCACGGTAAACACTGCTTTCCTATGATTAAAAAACAACAACCATCAAACTAAATATATGTACAAGATTTAAATCTAGAATACTAGATTTCAAGAAACAGAAAAAGAACAGCATAGGATTTGTTTGGTTGTCATGATAATCTCTTCATTTAAAAAGTGTATATGTGTGTGTGTGAGTGATTGTGTTTGTGCATGTGTGCGTGTGTGGATCCAAGCCAAAGATGCTCCACTGTGTCTCGGTGAGGCGGCCAAACAAGTAAACGGGGACGGGACTCTTTGTTCACAGAAAACTGTTTCCAAAAGTGAAAAAAAAAAAAAAGAATCCAAAAAAAAAAAGAGAGGAAACTTCACATTATACATTATAATAACCATTACAAATAAAATTATAATAACAATAAAAAACATGTATTTCATTAATCTCTGACTGCACAGAGTCTGAGTGCTTTTTAGAAGGTTTGGACAAAAGGTTATGTCTTCAGCTCTGAGGAGGGCTGGCGTCGAGTCTGTCGGTCCAGCTCGCTGTCCTGACTCCGCCCACTTGCCCGTCCAGAGGATTAATACAAAACGAATGCATCGAAAAAGAAGGGAACATAAGAAGGCAAAACAAAGCAAGGTAAAATGACAACTTTTGTTTAGATCTAAATACCTACCAGCTAAATAGAATAATGTATCATTGACTGTCATAGTTTCATATGGTCATAAAAACCAGATAAAGAGGAGAAAAATAAATTATACTGTACATAACTTACTAAACTCAGGAAACGCTGACCATCCTTATAATTATTGTTAATAATATTATTAGACTAGAGGCAGTTTGAAGAGAAATAATAAAATACAGTATTCAAATACAAACAGAAACACTGACTGGCTGACTTCATCTCAGCTCTACCGGCTGGGGACAGCAGGACCATGTCGGTCAGAGGGAGCAAGAAAACACTGGCAGAACAACAGTGTGTGTATGAGTCTGTGTGTGCTGTACGCTAAATAACAGTATCCTTAGTTGCCGGTTTCTGTGTCTCGTGAACTTCTTAACTCTTTTTCTTTCACTGGAGAAGAAGAAGAGCTAGATAAATAAAATGACTACACACACACACTCACACACTATGGGGTGTTTCGAGATCATTTGTGCTGATGTTCTTCCCGTGAGAGGTTTGAAAAGAGGGATGGAGCGAGAAGACAACTGGTGGATTGTCTCACAACACAGTGCTTTCGTTTCTGCTCCACAACGCCAAAGGGACTCCCCTTCTCCCCTCCTAAAAAATCTCTTGAAGTGGGACAGTCCACGCTGTACTGGTCAGTCCTGGCTGGACTGTCCCATTGGATTGCGTAAAGGGGGGAGCGAGCAATCGCAAAAACACAGCGAAAAAGGGTGGGGAGCTGCTGACTGCACGCTGCGAGGTCAAAGAAAAGATATGTTCTTGTTAAAAATAAACATGTCTTGATGTCTTTCAGGTGCTTTACAACAAAAGGGGAAAAAAGGAATTGTCTCTTTTTTCTATTATTATTCAAACTTGTAGCACAAAAAACAACAAATCACATTCACAAGCCACTTATTGGCACCGTGTACCTGAGTGAGAATATTATAGAACCAAAGAACAAAAAAAGCTGTTTTTTAAAAGTGTCTCTTGATAGTAAACAGGTCCGTCATCTTAAAGTGTCATCTGTTAGCCTTAGACAGTTCCACTGTTCTGTCTTTTATTTAAAATGTCTCCTTTTCCACAAATGGGTCTAAAAGGTTGCCTTTTGAGTGTGATGTTTATTTCTCCTCAGTCGTGACATTACACTCCTGCAGTAGTACTTGAAAATTCCTCAGCAAGCTTCAGAGCTGGCTTAGTCTTCTCTTCCTCCAGGACTCTGGATTGAGTAACAGTCAGTGTGATTGACAGGTCCTGTGCTTCAGTTGATTGATCAGATGCTGGTATCAGGACTCCAGTGGGAGGGGTCTGGCTCTGTTAGAAGAGTCCATGTTAGTCAGGAGGGGGGGAGAGGGTGTCGGGTTTTGTGAGGTTCAAGGTGATTGGCAAAAGGAAAAGTTTTCTTCCTGATTGGTGGGTTTGGGATTGTGTGGGATTAACCAGCTGTGATTGGCTTAAAAGAAGGCGTCTCTCACGCCCTCCTATCCGGTGATATGGTTGTCATTATCGCTGGTATAATCAGCCTCTTCGTCCTCATAGTCGAAGTCGTCGTATACGTCGCCATTGCTGTCGTCCAGCCTTAGCTCCTCCTCCTTGATTCGAGGCTCGTCCCCCTTCAGGCCGGGCATGTGAGGGTTCTGGTGATGGTTGGCGTTGGGCTCGGGGCTGCTGGACATGCTGGAGTGCTCTGATGGCATCTGGGGGGAGGGCATTCCTGCCATTGACAGGGCACCTGGGTAAACCACGCCTGCAGAGGACAGGGGCAACTGACCCTGCTGCCTATAACACACAGAACACATATTTCAGATCATGAGAGGCAGCATTGTAGCTACTGAGATGGTCTTGAGATCTGGTGGAGAAATATTTATGAAAAAGACCCAAAATGATCCACCACACCAGAGTTACATTTAATATCAAAGCTTTAAACATGAAGTTTTGAGTAAAAGTAAAACCTAAAACAATATACGAGATGTTATTTCACAACCGTGTGGTTTTCACTGATTAACAGCAAAAATAGAAACGAGAATATAAATGCCCAAGGAGTGCGGTCATATTCTGTTTTTGTTCTTGTTTGAAACTGACAACTTGTACTCGTTTTCTTATTCGAATATAACATTTAAAAACAAAGTTTTGCTTGAGTGAAAATAAAATGCTTATTCCAACACACACAACAAAGGTTCCCTTCATCAGCTCCCTTACCCCACACTGAAGTATTGTCTCATTTCCTGTCTGCGGGACCTCATGATGGCCTTGTACTCGCCAATGCGCAGCTTCTTTCCGTCCACCAGGCAGGTGCGTTTAGGCCGCGGCTTGTACTTGTAGTCTGGGTATTTTTCCAGATGCTGCTTACTGAGGCGAGCCTGCTCCTCATAGTACGGCTGCTTCTCCAGGTTAGTCATGGCTTTCCAGCGTGAACCTGCAGAGGGATCCAATTAAATATTTTCAGTCAGCTGCAATACAAAGACTTTTATAAGGTACATTTAATTAAAGCAAAGCAGTAAATGGTCAAATAAATTATGCTCATTATAAAAACGCTTTGATGTATGTAAACTGAGCATGAATGTCTGCTCTAAGACCGATTACACCATGTGTGACAAACAACTGCCTGAGTGGCATGCATGACCCTACATCACATGTGCATAGCGACACACATGTGACTGCATTTAAGGAGCTCTTGCACACTCATAAATCATCAAACACACATACACATCAAGTTTGACACACAGGAAGCAAAAAGAGAGAGAAAGCAGGGTTAATGAGGTGAGTGGTGAAGGCGACAGGTACTCATCTACACTAATGAGAACTAAACCTGCCATCATATCTCTCTGCTTAGTTTCCCCAGTTGTTACAGTTCTCTGCTTAAGTGTGTGTGTGTGTGTGTGTGTGTGTGTGTGTGTGTGTGTGTGTGTGTGTGTGTGAGACAGCGAGTGAGTGAGTGAGTAAGAGAGAGTTTGTGTGTAATCTTGAGCATGTCCTCCCCAGTGTGTTTCATATCTGGTCTGAATTTGCACTTGACTACTGTATGTTTAATGGGTAAAAGCTGTCAGCACTTGGCTGTTCTCTCTCTCTGTCTTTTTCTCTCTCTGGTCTGCGATCTGTTAGCAATCGAGAAAGAGAGAGACAGAGAGAGAGAGGGGAGGGGGGGCTTATTAAAACCAGATTTCCCTGTGTTATAAAACGCTTAGGAGCTCTTTAAAATGTCAGGGCCGATCCCGGCGGTCCGGGGGAAATGTCAGGCGGCCTCGCGCTGCTTGTTTAATGCATAATGAATTATATCATCATTTGTCTGAGCCGTGCTCTCCCCAGCCGTTCATTAACAGCCGCTTACACGATGCCACCGCTTGTAATGAAATCACTGTGTGTGCGTATCTGAGAAAGCGGGAAAAAGAAACGGCAGTTCATGCATCTTCCTTACGCTGGGGTTGCGTAGTAGTGGTTTTGGTGAAAAGTGAGGGGCAAAGGGTCCTGTCACTCAGGAAGATTGTGTTTGTGTGTTTGTGTGTGTGAATGAGAGAGGATGTGTGCGTCTTACCAAGGATTTTGCTGATGTTGGAGTTGTGCATGTCAGGGAAGGCCTGGAGAATCTTTCTCCTCTCGTCTTTGGCCCAAACCATGAAGGCGTTCATTGGCCGTTTGATGTGGGGCTCAGCGTTGCCACGACCCCGGGCCTCCCGGAATATTCTGGAGTCTGACACACTGGGGGAGCCTATGAGGGAGGAGGAGGAAAATGGAAGGAATACCATAAGCCAAATAAGCTAAAACTAATCACACACAGAAAATCACAGTGCAAAGAGTCCTGTAAAAAATATTCCTCATATTTGACTTATAAAGCTAAAGTATTTATTTATGGGTTGAACCATTCTTTTGCTTCTTTAGCTAAATAAACTGCATAAAAAGTTATTGATTACCACACAAATGTAGAGGGGTTGTTTTTCCTTAGCACATGAAAACTAACCCTAACACTAACCCTGGAGACTGGTTAAATTTAATCAATGTGCAAGTACAAAAAAAAATCATAGTTTCCAATTCTCTTAATCCTGTCTTCACAGAAAAAAAAAAAAAACTCACTCTCTTAAAGAACAGCAGCGGTTTGTGTGTGTGCGTGTGTGTGTGTGTGTGTGTGTGTGTGTGTGTGTGTGTGTGTGTGTGATGTGTGTGTGTGTGTGTGTGGGTTCCTACCGTCAGAGTCTCCGCTCATAGTGAAGTCCAACATGGCGTGGTTGAACTTGTCCTCCGCCTGCTGCTTCAGCTGTTGACTCAGACTCTCCAAGGCAGCCTTTTCCTAAACAACACAAACAGTTCACAGTTGCAGTCGGTCAGTGAGTGAGTCAATAACTGTGAATATATGAATGTGATCATCTCTACTTGAATAAAGTCATCCTATAATTGATTTACATAGACTTTCTACTCCCTTCACGTTTTTGTTATCATCATATATCATTTATTTATTTGTTATAGCTGAAATTGTTTAATGTCACAAATCTTATTGGCAAATAAAGTAAATTAGTTTTCAGTTGGTCTTAAGCCAAACTGTTTGCAAGAAAACTTTGTTTGAAGACGTATGAACTCCTTCACAGAGTTCAAAGCGAATGAAGAAAATAATCTTTGATCTCAAATAAATCAGTAAACAAAACTCTTTAACAACCAAACAACAACAGCAATGATTTCAGTAAACAGACAGTTTGTGTTTCAGTTCATTTCGATGTAAATTTGAGGGAATGTTGATGTCAACATCAAATTGTTAGAGTGCAGTACGCCTGCATGCTTGAACACACATCTGTTTGCATGTGCAAGAATGTTGATTACATTTAGTCCTATTTAGATGTTTACTGCTTTGTGAATACTGTATATTATCTGTGTGTACGTCAGTAAGTGAGTGTGTGGAGTGTGCAACCACTCCTGGCAGCCACCTGCGAGAGTGGAGTGCAGCGGCTTGCCTCTCTCTTGCAGAGGCCCCCGAGGGTCGACGCATTAGAGAGAGAGAAAACGAGAGAGTGCAGCATGGACGAGAGCGAGGCCACGCCGCACGGCCCCCTGGGTATTTATTACAACCAATAAAAGGCTGATTTACTGAGCATTTACATGCTTAATGCAAGCAGCCGGCACACTCTATGCTGGAACCTGACTGGCGACATACGCACACACTTGCGCATATACGCACACACCGCAGAGAGTCAGTGCCAGCGTTTTACAGTTTAATTATACGATTAGGAGCGGCGCACAAAACACTGTCGTCTTCTAAAACAACCTTCCAAAAAGTGTCCCTCTCCATTTACATGTGACCCTGGCAAGCTGTTTGGCTGGATGGAGGGAGTGCAGAACGATAATGAAAACATTTTCTCTGTTTTTAGTCTGACAGAGTTTAATTTTTAGTGATACATTTTGCTCCAGATAAAAAAAGTGTCTAAAAAGACTCAGAAAGGGAAAATGCAAGACAGAAAACATTATTTTCTCGTCACTGAAAAAGTATTTAATTTTGAATTGATTATGTGATAATGAATGAACAATAATCTGCCGCTGGGTTGAAATGATTTTGTTATTTTATATGTTAATCAGAAACATATGGGGAATTTAACTCAAGTGATCAGCGTCATGCAAGCCTCGTTCAAGGCAAACAGAGAAAAAATGTGTCTCACATCTAAGCTTCGATGTGCTCTTAGAAACGCTTTTTGCTGTGTGTGTGAGATCGGAGACACAGACGGAGATGAACAGGGAGACAGAGTGGTTGACAGGCTAGTCTGACATTAAGCCCCAGTACAGTACATGAGGAAAGTGGATTGAATGGCTGACACTGGAGCCAAGACACAAAGTAGCGACAAAACTAATCCTCTGAGTGTGTCAGAGATGACACTGTAGTATTTGCACGCAGAGAGCTTGCCCGCTTCACACTCATGCAGCACAAAGCCAAAAGGCCGGGAACAGAAGTCAGTGTGAGCGCCTGGCTTTGGAAACTGAGAAAGAGTCCCATTAAGAAAATAATTAACACACCGTAAATATAAAGAACAGCTATTCTTATCAATAGGAAAAAAAGAAAGAAAAAGAAAAGACAAATTAATCAATGCAGAGTGAAGCTGAATTTTATTTTAGAATTCAATTCTCACCATTATAACTGATATGACAAGATAAAGCATAATAAAGGAAACTTGAATTATCACGTCATAGTGACGTGGTAGAAGAAAAGGACAAAAATTGTGTAATAAAATGATGTTAAGAATTCTTACATCCCCAGCGTTGGAGTGAAAGCTTAAAAGCTCCATCTAATGCAATGAATGCATGGAACAAGCTGTGTAACGCTCCTCAAATAAAAATCATGATGTTCCTTCACTCCCCACGAGAATATATCAATTTCTCCTGGTGTGAATCTAATTGGCTATTAGACTGAAGCTTTTATATTGTACAGTATGTAACTATGTTCACTGTGTACAAAAAACTGGATTGAATACATAGATCAGCGTGGGTTTGACTGTTTGAAACACATCAGAAGAGAGAGTAAAAGAAAATGAAGAAAGAGACAGATAGAGCTGTTGAATGTCAGCGGTGCAGATGCTTTGAGCACACTGTTCCTGTGTGTGTTGTGTGTGTGTGTGTGTGTGTGTGTGTGTGTGTGTGTGTGTGTGTGTGTGTATGTGTGTGTGTGTGTGTGCGTGTGCATGCGTGTGCACCAGCTGACTCCCAATGTGTTTAACAAATAACCGCAATTTAGCCACGCTGCCGAGGAGCCGGCGCCGTCACTTCACATTACCATCTCCTCGACGCTCCACTCTGCCACACACAGACGAGCACACATGCTCGTAGCCCTGCAGTGAGCCTCACAGACACACTCATTACTTTTGAGACGCCTCTGGTTTTACCTTATCTGGCCCTGTTTAGCCTCAACACATTTCTGCACTGATTTACCTCCTCCTACATAGTGCGGTACGGATGGCGAATGGCAAGACAAATGATTACACACTGACAATGAGACGCTACAGCTTGTGTTGCCTCAAGAGATTTTTTTTAGCAATTTTAACAGAATTTATAAATGTACACAATCACTCTTATATGTTCCATTTGTTAATCATTTATTCTGTTATTTGTTTATTAGAGAAATGTAGGTTAAATAAACAACACTGATTGTTCCCCACCTATGGCATGAACCTCAACATCTGTCAAAATGTATTGTCTAATGCTCCTTTTTTACAATCACAAGGACACTGATTCCATGGGTAATAATGATCATATAATGTGGTGTGGTTTACCTTGTCTGAGCGTCCGTTGTTGAGGCTGAGGTTGCTGACGGCAGCAACCTTCGCGTCCAGGACCTGCTGCTCTCTCTTCAGCTGCTCCTTCATCTGCCGGGCCTCTGCGAAAGCCTTGCTCACGGCCTCGTGGTCGTTCAGGTAGGCCGTGGAGGACAGCGATGACAACAAGTCTGCTGAGACACAGACAGGGACAAAAAGAAACAGAGACACAAAGAGAAAACAAGCAATTAATTTGGATTTTAATATTCAGTTAGAATGATCAAAAGTGTTGGTTTGATTTTTAATGTCTCTCTGTACTGTTTTTTATTTACATTGTAATTAAACATATCGTTTAGAGAGAACATTCGAAATGAACTTATAGTAAAAAAGAAAAGAAGTGTGTGTGTGTGTGTGTGTGTGTGTGTGTGTGTGTGCGTGTGCGTGTGTGTTTATTTGTATTTTGGAAGCTGGAAGGAGTTTTTTGATCCAGAATAATTCTTCTCCTGAACCATGAGGTAAAGACATTAATAAACACTGGATGAAGTTTGGATGAGTTTGCCAGGGCGTGTGTGTGTGTTGAAATATGTGTGTGTGTGTGTATGCATCTGCATTCCTCTCAGCTTCACACAAACACAATGGCACACTGACCACTTGACTGTCAAGCAGGGTGTGTGCTCCGAGCTTGCCTTGCTACACATTTTGCCTCCCACCTTCCCTCAGATGTAAACACACACAAGGACACGCACACAAATTTTTTCTCCATTTAAATCCCTTTCTACCTTTTCCTTTCCGTTGGCCTCACTTACACTCAGACATAGACCTGGACACACACACACACACACACACACACACAGATCTTTTCTGAACTGTTAGAGTTCTACTTAAAAGAAAGCTGGCCAGATGACTCTTATTTTGGATTTAGACTCCTGCTAATTTCCCCAGTTGAGAACATCTGTCCAGCCACCTACCACAGATTACATCTCCCGGCTCCTCCATTCCACCTATTATTTGTATTATTTCCGCAGCTTAGCTGGCGATGAGGCATCAGGGGCATCTGCTCTGTGTGTGTGTGTGTGTGTGTGTGCTTGTGTGTACTGCTATCGCCTCACTCTATCAGTAGGGTTAGCTCTTAACAAAGAGTCGTGGCTGGTTTATGGGGCCTTTATCAGCGCTAATCCACCCCGCTAATGCCATCTCAGGCCAGATTACCAGCTTCAGATTGGTAATGACAGAGCTGTGAACTCTTTCAAAAGTCATAACCAGAAAATCTGGATGGGAGCAGGGCCAAAAAAGGGGGCAGAGGGGCAGCAGGGTTGATGTTGAGAGAGGACAGAAAAGGGAGAGCAGGGAGGGCAATGGAATCGGGTGGCAGTCAATTTTAATCTGGAGTCAAAAGAGAGGGAGGGGGACAGGGTGATATTCTTGCAGTCATGAATGTATGTGTGAGTCTCGCTTAAACTGACAGCGATGCCAACAGTCCAGACAGTGAATGTGACCCAGATAGAAGGGAGGGAGGAGGGTCTCTGTTTTTCTCTCACTCTACACACAAAAGTTTTGCTTCTCTCTGAGCGCTAAATCTCTACAGACAGGCGCAATACACTCTGACCACAAAAACAGGGCAGGCGGGGAGGTCAGGGGGACCGCAGTATTTTATGACAGGACAAAGACAAATGTGTGATCTTGGTTAAAGTTACAGGCACTGACAGCCCATCAGTTTAGTTTGAGATGGGTAGATGGATTGATGGATTGATGGACAGTTGAAGTAGGAGAAAGAGAATGTCTTTGGGTTATTAGGTGTCAAGAAAGAACGAAAAATGAACACAGAGAGACGTAGTGTAAGGTGACACTATTGAAAATAATCACGGTCTAATAATCGTTTTACCTGCAGATATGACCCAGATATTTTAAAACCATCATCATTTAAACACCAACAAGACCGAGCAGATATCGTGCCTTTATGTAGAAGCCACTCATACATCCTTATGAAATAAACTTTTAAATGATATGTTTAATGAAGATGAGCTCTTTTAAAGAGAAAAATCACCCTGTTTACCTTCAGCTTAAAATTATACCCTCATCATTATACACACAGAAATACATTTCATTGGCACCCTAACAAGTCATATGAGCTTGCAATTACAAAATGAAAAGTACTTGTAACACTAAATGTGACCTTTTGGAGTGTCACATTTTAATGAATTCATTACTAGAGTAGAATTATATGTTCTTGAATGTACTCTGTGGTCTAGAATGATTCAACAGCAAGTTAAAAGAACCATGTTTTCCCCAGAGTAATAGTATAAACAGGAATAAAGTAGTAAATACTAAAGTTTAGCAAAGGTTTTTTATACTTGTGTTTCAGTAAAAGTAAATGTGCTTTCCGAAATTTCACCACGGCCAAACATATATTTTTAATCATTTGTTGGTATACATTTTAACTTCTTTTAAAATGATATTTAAACTTTAAACACTTAAATAGATCCCTCTGATTCCTCACTTGCCACTTGTTTAATTTTCACAACATCCACAACAGGCATGTCTGTTAGTCTGTTTTTTTCCCATCTGAATTTATATAACCCAAGCACACATTCATACTCTGCACCACCCACACACACATCCCTACAAACAAATACACAGACACGCAAATAATCACTCCCACATCAAAACGACCTCCTCTAGACTCTTTTCCAATTTGTCTGCGCCCTCTATCCCCTCTGAACTTGTAACAGGAATCCTAATATGACTATGAACTGTAATAACAAATGCGACCGGCTAAACTGTGTGGCAACAGATGGGACCAGGAGCTACAACACAAAACACGCTGGTCCCCACACACAAATAATTCAGCAGGGATCACACACAAACTTTAAACACTGTAATCCATTTTTCTGAACAAAAAACATCTGGGACTGCAAATCCACTAATCTGATATTAAATCCGCCGATTTGTTGAAAAACAGTGAGATTAGCCAAGAAGTCAGAAAAAAATGACTGTCTATTGCATAGGAGGAGGAGGTGGGATTGTGAGCTTTTGTGTGCGCTGGAGTGTGTGCTTGAGTGTGTGTGCTGTCATTGTGTCATTAATGCTGGGTGTTTGCGCTGTCCTGGCTCATGTAAGAGGCTTGTCTAATCTCATTGGTGATACCTCCTGTCTGTCATGCGCTCCTCTCTTTATTATTCCCCCGCTTCATAGCTTGGAAAAAAAACGGCTAATCCCCATCTCTCTCTCCTTCCCCGCGCTCCTATATCTCTCTGTCTCTTTCAGTCACTAATAAACACATAACAATGAAGCAGCCCCGAGGCAAATAGCGGCACGGAGGAAAAACACAAACACACTAATTATAGCCTGTTACATATGTGTAATATTTGAACTATCAGTGTTGCGTGAAAAATGGATTAGGGGTACAAAATGGTGATTCATTTATGTCATATTTTATGTATGTGTACATATGGCTGGGTATGATTATGGTACTGGCATTAGCAACAATTGAAACACTAGAGGAAAATGCTATTCATGCCAGAACCACCGACAGCAAGGCCACTTCCCTTTTCCTTGAAGACATACATTTTAATTGTGGGAACAACTTGTAATTTTTTTTAAATGAAAGTGCTTCAAAGTGCAGGAGCACTTATACTGTATGTATAGAACGTGTATTCAACATATCCAAAAATGTTCTTGATTTGACACGTTTTCTACAGTTACAAGCACTTTAGAGGAGAAACTTTAACTCTGATGTCATTTTTTCAATTTTGCATCAGTATTTTTGTCTGATCTCAACAATACTGCTGTGTTACTCAAATCAAATGTTTGGCTCAGCAAAGCCTGCAGCGTTACTAAAACTAATTTAGGAGCAATGCAATTATTTCTATTATTTTGACAATCCATCTAACACAGAACAAATAGTCACAGCTACAGCTGTATGAGCATTCTCTGGCACTTTTTTAAATGAAGGTAGCTACGCAGTTGGCTGTGTGCGTGGGAAAACTATGTCTCTATTTTCTGTTCTACCTTTGATCCATTTGATTTTCTAAACATATTTTAGATGTAAGTGGTGAATTCTCAATGTTTTGTGTGTGTGTGTGTGTGTGTGTGTGTGTGTGTGTGTGTGTGTGTGTGTGTGTGTGTGTGTGTGTGTGTGTGTACAGACTTGTGTGTGTTGTTTATGCAAGTCCACTTACCAATCGAGCTGACTCTGGCTGGTGGTCCACCGATGCTGGAGGGGGCCACGCTGTGCTTCATGGAGCCGGCAGGGCCCAGCTTGGTGGCGGCAGCAGCAGCAGGGACCTGTGGGGAAGTTGGGGGGGGAGTTGGGTGACTTGCTCTCGGATGCCTTAGGCTTGGCCGACAGGTTCAGTGGCTGTGCACCCTCACTGTCCTGTAAAAACCAAAACAGCACAGTTTCGCCTGCTGTGACCACCGTAGGAATTTGGAAGCTGAGGGCTGGGTGGGGACCCCTCCCCCTTGCTCAATGAGACCATTTGCACTTTAGGCTTTAACATGTATTTATTAAACACAAGCCCATGCATTGGAATCTGAGGCAAGACTGGTGGGACAGATGATGAGGTGCATGCCACTGCCTGTTTCCAAACAGCTTTTCATAAATAATTAACAGCACAAAAAATATATATTTTGGTGCAAACCACATTCACATGCAAACCATTTCCATTACAGTATAGTCAAGTACATTCATGCACATGCATGTGCACACTCCACATGCAGGCTCCAGTGAACATGCACATACTGTAATGCTGTTGCTCAACATGCTTCCAACAATACTAAGAGCTACAATAAAATAACCTAAGGGAAACTAACACCTGTAAATCCTTCTCAAACTGCATTGGATGCCTCCCTGTGTTTCAAAAAGAATAACAACTCTCTAAGACTTCACAGCTGGAAGAATCTAAGGATGTGGTGACGTCTCAATGTATCAAACAGCAAAAGAACAGAGGACTGTCTGTCACTTCAATGTGCACTTGCTCCATTAAAAACAAGGGACCTTCATGGCTGTGAACAACAGTGGAGCAGCACTCTCACACACAGAGCAAAGAATCAATAACTTCCAAAGTAGCTTTTCTTCTGAGGCCCTAGTTGTTGAATACAAGAGTATTCCTATATAAAAGTGTTATGATGCAGAACAAGACTTCGTATTTAGCTGTCAATCACTCATTTTTGTTATCCGTCTAAATCAGAGGATGTCTTCACACAGTGATTAACCTCAATACATGTAACAGACAGCAGCCCCTAAATGAATCGGCATGTGGGCCACCGCAAGACGCCGGGGCATGTTATCACATTAATTGTCATGGCAACACCGCCCCTGCCGATAACCTAATCCAATCAGGGGAGGCCTCAGAGGGTCACATGACAAGAAGAAAGGAATTGGTTCGCAGAGGGGCCAGATGCACACAAACCACTCTGTGTAATTAAAACTTCATAATTAAAGGGTAGACACAACATAAGCCCACCAATACTGATAGACAACAACATTATCTGTATGGTTTAGAAATACAGTTTAAAAAATATATATGTTTAAGCCAGTTTTATAGCAGTTGTTCCTAAATGCTCTTTTTAATACGCTTAATTAGGGAACTTTATTCATTACAGGTGTAGTTCTATTGTAGCTTAACTTAAACCATTGAATAGAGAGACATTATTTGTCTTTATTTTCTGGTCATTAGTCTAATTGCTGCTTAGCCAGAGTAGAATACAGCATACAGTTGGATCCAAAAGGAGAGGAAGTACTGTGTGTGTGTGGCATATCCACTCATTAAGGCCGACTTTCCCTGATTCCCACTCCTTGAGTCGTTCTAAGCCTTATGAGCCCCTCACAACTCAATTAAGCCTTTCCAATTAAGCTCCTACATGTGTATGTGCGTGCGTGTGTCTGCATGTGTGCTTTCACTACTTTGTGTGTGTGTGTGTGTGTGTGTGTGTGTGTGTGTGTGCACGAGCAATGATGCCTAACCGGATTGTCCTTCATTAGGGGGGTCTTTCTAAATAGAAGGAGGACCCCCAAAGATGCCTTCAGAGAGACAATGGGCCGGAGAAGAAGAGCAAAGAAAGGAGGAGAGGAAAACTGAACGGGATCTTCTCAATCCTGACCCATATTATGTTGGGCTTTGGCTTGGAATGCGTTTGAATATTTATTACAAATAGATAATGCCTCAGCCTCTTGTACAGTGGATGGGGGAGTCTCCCCTCTGCGCCAAGCCAAATCCTATGGTGGGAAGGTGGCCAACCTGCATTATGCCAGTGAGGAGGAATTAGTTTAGACAGTTGAGCTGAGAGGCTTGGACCGACTTGTTTATGTGTGTGTGTGTGTGTGTGTGTGTGTGTTTGTCACTGTGAGACATTGTTCAACAAGCTTTAAATCTCATGACAGTGTGTGTGTGTGTTCGTGTGCATGTCTCTGTGTGTTTGTGCGTGCGTGTTAGGCCTCTAAAGCCTCTGTAAGGCCTGGAATCTGGAATTAATACAATTGCTTTTGTGTCTCTCTTGGCTGATGAAACAGTCTCCAGCTTTGAGACCGAAAACATGCAGAGTGACAACGAGAGCCAGAGGGACAGAGACGAAGCAGGAGGGGAGAGATAGTGTGTGTGTGTGTGTGTGTGCTTTGTTCACTTCTGTAGATGCTGACATGTAAAAGCGGCATCAGAGTTCTGCATCTTATCACTGGGGCTGACAATTCAATTAACAAGACAAGTGTGTGTGCCACTGCTGTTTATCCCTAGCAGGTTTCTGTGTGCTGTGTGTTAAGGTGTGTGTGTGCAGCAATGTCCATGTCTAGACCTCTACATGAGCCTCTCTCCATTCATCTTTCTGGGTTTTTTCTCCTCTCTTCCTTTGCTCCCAGCTATAAGGGACTGTTTGGATATCAATTATATTGTCATATTTAATTTTCTCAGACAGCAGACAGCAAAGAAGAGTCAGATTTGATATTATTTCTTACAGTGTTTGGCACTGATTCAAAAACCAAATGATCTTTTAATTTTTGACTAATTTGTATTTTGTAAAAAACAGCCATGTTGATATCACTTCACCTTGACAGTCTAGACTCTAACTGTTTGTTTTATTCCCCTAATTAGAGTAGGCATGTTGGCAGAAAACTATTTCTAAGACTTTTGTCCATTAAATTGAAAGAATAATAAAATTAACGAGACTTTCTTAACAGGAATCTCCAAACTTTATTTGTCATACTTTTATTGCAATACTTAGCAATCAATGCTCGACTTTTAATTTCCATAGTTATGCGACACTGTACAACTGAAGTACAATGTTAATGAAAGGTTATGTGTTAACTGCTTTATAAACTGCTTTTTAAGGTTTATCTATGAACATGAATCTGCCAAGTATCAGTAGATGACCATGAGCTGACAAAAAAGTCCTTAAATCTGAAAAGTATTGGAGAAGAAGTATGAAGTAACAGAATTAAAACACAGAATAAAAGTACATCAGTTATAAGTAAATGTACTTAGTTACTTTTGCCACTGCGTGTGTGTGTTGCATGTCAGCAAGTTGGGCTACATATGGAGGATAATTTGAATCGCACCATTGTATGGGTCTGTATGCATGCCTGCCTACATCTAAAGATCCACTCTTGCGTATCAGAAAGCTGCATGTATGCTGCAGTGATTTGTGCATAGGTATGTGTGTGTGAGTGTGTGTTTGTGATGGGGCTGCACTGTTTCGATTTGGCATGGTGTCTTCTTCAACACCTGTGTGTTGTGTGCATTTGTGCAAGTGTGTGTTTGCTCGTGTCTCACCCGAGGGTAAAGCACTTAAGCGGTATGTGCCTGAGTCCAAACAGCTGTGAGCAGAGGCAGACAGCGTGGCTCTAAATGACTAGAGACTTGAGAGGGAGCCCACAGGGGGAGCACACCTTTGAAATATACATGTCACTCACCCAGAGAGACAGAGAGAGAGAGAGAGAGAGAGAGAGAGAGAGAGAGAGAGAGAGAGAGAGAGAGAGAGAGAGAGAGAGAGAGAGAGAGAGAGAGAGAGAGAGAGAGTTGGAAGAATGAGTGAGAGCCTGATTTAAACAAGTCTAAAAAGAAAAGGGGATGGAGAGATTGACCGATAGAAGCTGAGAGAAAAGAAAAGAAAGAGGAAACACCATAGAGCACAAACTGCACTCTCACAAACTGTGAGAGTGCATGGGAGAGAAACATCAATATGGTGGTCCGATCAACTGGCCAGTTTGGCTCCATTGGGCCTGTTGGGTGCCATGTGGGTCCACTCCCAAGTCCACCCGTCCTGCTGGACTGTTGAGGCCATTATGGCCCTCCACTTTCCCTCCACCGCGGGTCATGGCACTTGCCTGTCAGCCCAACTCCATATATATGGTAATAAGAAAAGTGTGTCAGTGGGGTGGGATAGTAAAGTGTGTGTTTGTGATGGAGATGTAGGGAGGGGCTGACCGACAAGGAAGCCAGAGGGAGGCTGTAAGGTCAAAGTTGAGCTTCATTCAAACTGAAGGTGTAGGTGTGTTAAACCTAGACTTTTGCTAGTTATCTAGAAGTTGTTAGTTAAAAAAGGTCTCAACTAGGTATAGTATGTTGATGACAAATAATTGAAATATGTGTCATCTTAAAATGGCACAAAGTCCATGACTGAACAAGAATGTCTGAGCCTTTTTTTGTTTCTGAGAAAACTGCAAGTGTGAGCCTTTACATTTTTTGATATACATGTGGAACCACGAGGTAGAATACAGCCCTACAATGTGTGTATGTGTGTTTGTATTTGATGACAAAAGTAAAGAGAGGAGGTGAGGAAAGGAGACAAGAAAAAAGCCAGGAAAAAAAGAAAGGGACAAAAAAGGCAGTACATGAGGGAAAGGAGATAACATAGAAGATAAGGGGAAAATAAAATGACAGTGATGTGAGAAACTGAAATAAAGGCACGGAAAAAAATATAAGAAGGGAGACGAGAGGAAAGGAAAGAACAGGACATGGTAGGAAAGAAAGAAAGAAAGAAAGAAAGAAAGAAAGAAAGAAAGAAAAGCAAGTTTTGAAAGTGATTTATGTGATAAAAAGTGAGATTAGCAAAAATCATGTTGTCAAACTCTGTGGGACTTTTGATAGTGTTGTCCTACTCAAGTCTGATCCTATGTCTCAATGTCTGAGTGTGTTTACTTGTGTCTGACCGGTACACTTGTGGGGGGTCCTCATTGGACAGATGATGGCATGGGGTCATGGGGGCTCTGTGTGTGTTTGTGTATGGGGGGAGTTGCTCTGGGCCCGAACGCCTGACCAGATATTCATAGAATTCCACTTGGATGGATAGAAGGTGTCCTATCGGCCCTATTGTGCAGCCAGCCGAGAAAACGGCACAAAGGCCAATACATCCTCAAATCCACTGCGACCGTACACCAGCTGGAGTTTTGTGATAAAGTTGGGCTGTTTGTAGAGGTGACTGTGAGTGCTGGTAGGGACCAAGTTTGAACCAAGGTGTGCATTAGTATGAGGAGCTGACCGTTGTTCAGGACACTTGTTTGTTTGAAAAACGAAAGACTGGATGCAAAGGAGCCTTCATACAAGCTAGTACACATATTTTCACCTCATGCACTGCAGCGACTTTCACTCTCTCAGTCTGTGTTGTAAAACTAGAAAAGCCAAAGTGAAAACAGCAATACTGCAAAACTGAGTCTAAGACAAGTATGATATGCTACAAATGATGGAATTAGCAAGTGAAGTCACAATATTTGAATGTGGTTTTGACTATCCAGTCGCTTCAAGACATTTTAAAAGAAATGAGTTAATGTTTGAAAATATATGTATATTTATACAAGAGAAAAGGTAATGCAATAAAAAAATATTGTAATGTAAACATATCATATGACTTATTGAATTTACTTTGAGTTCTGTGAAAGCTTGATGGCTTTGTTTTAAAATTGCCATTTAAAACAAATTCTTCCTAAATGTCAGATAGTCTTATTTTTATGGAGATATTCTAAATAAAAAACAAATTTGGTAAACATTTCATCCCAAACTTGTGAGCAGACTCGTATGGCCCTGAATCTGAATCCATTGGCATTTCTAGTGTTAAACACAAATACAAGCACTCACATTCTCAGAGGCCTTCACTTTTCCCTTACCTTGGTCTTGTTTGATAGCGGGGAGCTGCGGCCCTTTTCACTCTGAGTGTGTGTTTTGGTGGGTGGGGAATGTGTACCCAGGTTGGCTTGTGGAGGTAAACTTCCTCCGTGCTGCTTTCCCCCCGGGGAAACCTGCATGGCTGCCAGCTGAGCTGCATACAACTGCTGCAAGGTCAGAGAGACAGGTAGAGAGAAGACAGAGAGAAAGATGGACAAGTGTTAAGTCGAGATGGGGGGGGGGTAAGAAAAGAAAAGGAAAGAGATGGAGAAAAGGGAAGGGAGGAGTGAAAAAGGAGAAGAAAAGGGCGACATGAATAAATGAATACTTGAGAGCACACAAACAAAAAAGAAGACGCCGGCTAAAAAGCTCTAGAAGAAGAGGCCATTAGTGGCCCGGCCTCTGTTTGTGTGACAGAGAGGGACATCTTCACTGTCAACCCCCTCCCTCACCCCATGGGAGAAGCACTAACAGCCTCTCTGACAGGCCCAGAGATGGCCATGTCCCCTCCAGGTGCATCTTGGGAGAAAGGGAAAACATTCTGGCTATCGAGGTCAGGCCGCAGAGCCGGGCTCCCTCACAAGGTGAAAAAAAGTGATGGAGAAGGAAAAAGAGTGAGGGGGAGAGAGATAGCACAGAAATGTTTCAAGCCAGATGGGACATGCCAGAAGTGTCTTTTACCCTTGTGATGTTTATTGTGTTCTGACAACAAGATGCAAAAAAACAATGTTATAAAATCTCAAAAGAAGAGAAATGGTTTCAATAACTGTTCTAGGAAACAAAAAATGTGTTTCCATTCTTATTTATGTATTCAATTAATTTCTAATTAAATAAAAGCATAATGTCTTGAGCTGCTATGGTGTGAACATACTTGGGAATATTTATGCAATACTATTGTATCACACAAAACAGTCTCTGGCCTGTATTTCCACAGCAACAGACACAACATAATATTCACAACTTGGAAGAAGCTTCAATATTCATAAACGCTTCTTTCTGTCTCCCTATCTTCCTCCTCAAATTCATCCTGCAAAGCTCAATTACTTTCATGTCCTCTAATACAAATCTCCAAGACGCTGTTTTGTTTTCTCAGAATTGTTATTCTGTCCTCTGAAGAGCAACAGAACGGTTGTTTAGCGAGAAGTAACTGATGTGCTGTTGTTTTTTTTTTGAATACTTATAATTGTTATTATTTATTTCTGGTGGAAGATTTTTCTGGAAGAGGACCATCCTTTTTTTTTTTAGTTTAACTTCCGTCCTTCTGTTGGTGCTTGGCTGCCGGCCACCGGCGTCAAACAAAGGCTGGTTTATGCAAATGGACAAGGAAGAGATGCTGTCACTGCTATCTCTCTCTCTCTGCTCTCTGTCTGTTTGTCGGTAACTCTATCTCTTTTGACAGCCACATTAGCTCTCCTCTGCTATCTTAAATAAAGCAATTTATCTTTTTGTACAAACAAGAAAAATAGGATACATTCAAACTGGCAGCGCACACACTCACACAAAGGAGTACTAAGAAACTCATATTTGAATTTGAAATAATCTCGGTCTGACTGTCACACATGTGGCAACAACAATAGTCACAGTCCAACGCCGCAACTGTTGTGTTTTCTGTAGCAATGCTCCGTCTTTGATATTTAACTGGATAGGATAACTAGCTAACTATATCTCTGACAAACACTTTTAGAGACTGCATGTTTAAGTTTAAGGACATTTTTACATGTGTAAATGGGGTTTATGAAAAGGGGTTACACAACTTAACACATTCCAGTGACTGTCCACAGCCTTCTTTTCACCAAATTTTATAATTTTTCAGCTTCTTGCACCTTTACTGTAAGACTGGGAGTCTTCGAAAGCAAAAAATGTATCCCACAAAAAGGGTTTGGTGCTGCTTCTCTTCAAAACACATGCCTAAAGTGTCAGCATCTAATGCTGTTATAAACACCGAGGGAACAATGATAATTGAGGTGCATACAGTAGACGGGGTGTGCTGCTACTGCCGCTACTGATGTGGAAATCAGCGGGGGATCGGTCATGCTCTGGTGAGCCACACAGACGCGGTGCGGAGGACCAGCTCGCTGAGATCAGATCAGCCTCAGCTCGCTCATTTCTCTTCAATTAGCTGCACTGTGGCTCCTGGAAGAGGGAGTGTATGTGTGTATGGGTATTGGGGGGTGGGGGTGGGGTGCAGCCAAGCATGAAAACCCCTCAACCCCCCTCCCCTCCCTACCAGCCAAACCCCCTGGCGAGTGGACCACAGGCGGTGTGTGTGTATGTGTGCATGTATGTGTGTGTGTACTGACATATTCGGACCAGTGGTTCAAAGGCCTCTTTATTTGTGGAGTGAATTGAGTTCCATTACAAGGCCAGCTCCCGTCACTCAAAGCCTGCTCAACGGGCCGGCGTGCAATGACACACACACATGCTCACACACTAGCATACACACATGCACAGCACAGAGGGCAGAGGCACTGTGAAGCGCGCCCAGAGCGTCGCCACAACGACATGCATGTCAACAAACAGGAAATGACAGCGCAAAGCCCCCCGGGGAGACTTGGGGAGCGAACACGCACACACACACACACACACTGGCGCAGACACACAATGAGCGAGTAACAGGGGGTTGCAATCGCAGTTGCAGGATGAGACTTGAAATGAGAATTCGAAAAGTCACTCTCTAACCAGGCATACTGCTGAGCTGTCTGTGTTTGACTCAATCTTTCAGTCTCTAATCCCCTAATGTGAGACGAGCGCTAACACATCTGCAGGTTTTTGTGTGTGTGCACATGAGGGGGTCTAGTGGTCTGCGTGTGCTTGTCACATGACACCCCCTAGATGTGTGTTAAATGTATGTGTGGGTAAGCATTTGCAGTCTAAGCTCTATTGACAAGAGGTGAAAAGGTGATGTGTGACTATTGGTGTTCCTCTGAGTAAGGTTGAGTAAGGGTGATTGTTTGGTATTAGCTCTACTGACTGTGCGTGTGGTTTTGTGTGTGGACTTGCATACACACACTAGGCTGTGTCCAGTCTCTAAGGCCTGCTGCTTCTCTTGTCATCTTAGCAGGGATGGATCTATGGATCTGTGTTTGTGTGTGTGTGTGTGTGTGTGTGTGTGGGTCTTGGTCAATAATCTGCAGCTTTAGTCAGATTACGAGCATGCCTGGGTTTTGTTGTCAGTAAGCAGCGCTTCTGAGCTCTATTTTTTACATGGACACAGAGGACTTTTGTATGGATCTCAATGGATTCTTGTCTATCTGTCTGTCTGTTTAACTTCCTGCCTGTCTGACTTTGTTGGTTTCAGTTGCTACGTTTTTTTGTTTCTAAAAGGCACAATCATGTAGACTGATTGTCAGAGGGATTGGATGTAAATCCTTCACGCTTATGTCTCGATAGCCTTTATTAAAGTCTCGTCTCTTTGACCCTGCTTTTCTGCCTTTGCTCTCTTTTAAGGGCTTCAAAGTTTTTCATGATGGAACTAAGTAATTAAGTAAGTAAGTAAAAACCTTTCTAAGAGCATAATGGCCCGGCATCAAGGACAGACAACAAAAATATGATGTTTCCTGACAATGAGCGACATCTCAAGTATTTGAGTTATTTTCTGTCTGAGACAGTTGAAAACAACATTACCTTTCTTAAGTGCCAGTACTTCAACATTGCAAACTTAACAAATTGTTTTGGAATTTCATAGCATGATACAGAGAAAAACTTAACAAAATAATAAACCAGGCTTTAACACCAATAATCAGAGTGGATTACACAGACTTGTAAAACTGCTTCCCTTTACTCATTATGTGTTTGGAACTGATAATGCACAATTTGCCTAATGATAGTCACCTATCTCTAATGCCTATTGATTTTACATTGATCCCATGCTCCTATCACTAAATGGCATTTCCTTGTAACTCCAAGAGCCTTAAAAGAAAGAGAAGGGAAGTTATCATCACAGAAGCAATCCTCTTTCTCTCCTCCAGATAAGGCTTTGTGGGGAAAAGAGTTTCTTGATTGTTTTCTCATTTACCTTCTGTCATCTGTCCCTGTCTCTGTTTTTCTCTTTTTTCCCCCCTCTCCCTCCCTGTAACCGCCTGTCCGTTGTTCGTCCATCTCTCCGGTGTACAGCGTCGTAATCCAGGACAATATGTTCCAACATCTGCCTCTCCATATGATGCCTGACCCACGCCATTGACCCTCTTTATACCACACTGCACACACACACACATATAATCTCTCGTGCACATGCACTCTTTTCTCCTCCACTTACCTCTATCCCCCTCATATCTCTTTCTCTCTGTTTATCCTTTTAACCGATCATCCTTCTAAATACCTCTCTGGAAACTCTGCCTTTTTACCTTTATTGCTGATCTCTCTCTCTCTCTCTTGCCTGGATAAGCGCATTTTTCTTTCCTTTTTGTCAGCTTTCCCTGTCCTTTTCTGTCCATTTATGAGATATGGATAATATCAATGATATCAAGGGTCAATAGGGAGCCAGATTAACATGCTCTAATGCACAATGTCACACTCATCCCCCAGATTAAGACACTAAATGCCAAACTTGTACACGCCAAAGCCTGCATTGCCTTGAAAACCGTCTGTGGAGGACTTGGTGTTAAGCTCCCATTGACTGTAAGTGCTACTCTGTTGATTTCTATGGGGGATGTTTTAAACATAGAAAGAGCTTTGAATCGTTGAGAGATTAATACATTTTTTCCAAGAACAGCACTTAACTCCAAGCTGTGCTGTTGAGAGTTTTATGTTAGTCCTTCACTTTCTATGCAAACAGTTATCACACAGTATGATCAATGCAAAGGCCATTTTTCCTTACAGATTTCCTCCGTTACAGTATGTCTACCCGTATCACAAAGAGGACCTTTTCAAATGAAGAATCCAAAGAAGGACTTTCATGTTGATGCTGCAGATACCACATTCATTAGAGAGCCTGTGATGCTGTCTGAGCATTGAGGCTAAAACAATAGCAGCTTTGGAGTTGCATCATTATAGATGTAAGACTTCATTGTTTAGTAAACTATTACCAAGATAAAAGTCAAATATCTGATGGTGTGATTTTGCTGATGTTAAAAAAAACATCTTTCTTATATGTCCCCTAAAGATCAAAACGTAATCATTACTAAATACTAGTTATAACTTTTCTTTATGTAGTTCTTAAAAAGTCATCATTTTGAGTGCAAGTTCAAGGTGTATGGAAGGATTTATCATAAGAGACATCAGTCATAGCCTGAGACTTATTACAGGTTTTGCATGCATTTCTTGTATGGGCATATCTATTTGTGTTGTTAGAATACATAGTTCAAGTGTCTACATGACAAAACATATTTGGTGGGGGGAAGATGGCCTAGCAGTTAGGTCGCACCCTAAGTTCGGAGGCTATGGTTTTACATGCGGACGGCCCGGGTTCGGTGACGACCTGTGGCTCCTGAATAAATAAATATAAAAAACTCATTTGTTGGTGTTTCAGTACACTCTTGTATGCAACCTGGTAGTTTATTGTACACCCTATTTTATAATCTTTATGTTTTTTTATCTTTATTCTGTTGGTTCAATTCCCTCTCAAACAAAACCCCAGTGTTGCTGTTGCGAACTCAGGCCCCGGCAAACTGTCATGTCTCGTCTCAGAAACAGAAAAAAACCCTCCTTATCAAATGAGGGCGCAGAGACAATCCCAAAGGAAATCCATCCACATTGAGACATCTGTACTTGTGTTAGCCCGGGCAAATCCGTTTCTTTGTGACAAGCCTTAATCTCAATGTGCGACTGTGTTTGTGTGTGTGAGAGAGAGCTTTTGCGTGTGTGTTTTTCTGGGAGGATTTTAGGAAAGAAATCTGTTAGTGAGATGTTTTTTTGCACTTGTTGTGTCCTCTCATCCCTCCCTTCTGGTAAAAAAAACAACACAAAAAAAAAATCCAATTGCAAGGTGGACAAAGCCGTTCAACTGGAGATTGAGTGAGTCTGAACACAGTCGAACATATGGACGTCTTGATTGAAGCGGTGATAACAGCGCAAAGGACATTATTCTCAGCCACACACACACATACACACAACATGGGAGTAATAATGAAATCAGTGAGGACAGCAGGGTCCGTTCTTCATGATAGAATTACACAGCTATTCTATTCTCCCTCTAGTGTCTAGCATATGGGGCAGCATGTTTGGCTGACAGGTGCAAATGTATTACACACATTCTGCCTGACCTTTAACCCATATTTTCCCATCACTCCCTAAGTGTGTGGACAGTAAGTGAAAAAGATGTGCAGGGAAATATGTGTGTCATTGCAGCTGTTTCTCTCAGATAAAACATGTACGTGTGAGTGTGTGTAAGTGTGACACCTTTTATGTTAATGCATGTCAAGCAGACACGAGGGCCAAGTGCAGCCTGCACCCAGTTGCCTGTCTAACACTGGAGGTTAATGTGTTTCAGACAGGCAAACTGGGGGGACGCCTGTGTATGTTCTTAACCCCTGAGAGAGGGGGCCCCAAAGCCCATGTGGATACGAGTGTCAGTTTGTGAGGTCTAGTTGTGTGTGCATATCTGTATAAGGGTTACAGGGAGAAAGTGACTGTATGAGTGGTAGGGACTACTTGTTCTAAATATGCAGACAGGAACATCCATACACAGACTCCTCCTTATAAGTAGCATAACAGATGTTGACTTATTTTATTTTTTTACTTTTGATGCCTTTGTAGTAAAGTCTCTCTGTAATCTTTTCTGCTTTCTTTCTTTTTGACTTTTTGACGACTACATTTCTGAAAATAAGCAGACCACATTCTTGGTTATTAAAGTGCAAATGGGTCGGCCCCTCAGATTTGCTCAAAATCAGCAGAAAGCATCCAAGCAGGATTTATTTGTCTCTGTTAAATCCTCCTTCTCTATTTGCCTTTGATGATCTCTTTTGTCCCAAATGAAGATATTTTCATTTGAAACCGGAACACAAGTCAAAAACGTAAACAGTGAAAGTGAACTGTTCTTTTTTTTCTGAGTTTAACTCAAAAGTGTGTGGCTCATAACGAAATCAGACTTAAACATTTAAGTACTTTTTTTTTTTTGAAAACCTCTGAGTAAGAGTTTGTAGTGCACTTTGATAATGTCTGCAATGTGTGTCAATATTACAATTATTTGTGATTAATTGGACAAATGTAATGACTTAAACCTCACATAAAAGATAGATAGGTAGATAGATTTTTCATTCTTTTGTAACTTTTCAGTTGAGAGAAGAGAAGTATTTCATTCTTGGCATGCTCAGGTGCTTGTGAAAAGTTGATCAAAATGTATTCACCTTTTTGTGAATAATAAGGACCTAAAAGAGAAATTGCATACAAAGATGCCTTTGTGCTGTTAAAAGAGATTTAAATCTGTTCAGTGTCACTCAAAAATGAACTCAGACAGTCAATCTGAACATTTTTGTCTTGCTCTTCCAATTGCAGGACAAAGCCAAGGGCAAGGGTCACACTTGTCAGTTCTATGTGATTTTTGAGCTCTGATCATGGAGAACATGTTTTTTATGGGCTCAATTCGCTCGCTCACACTTTGGCTGAAAGTGACAGCTGTGCAACCCCCCTGTGGCTGTGTTTGTGGTCCTGTATAGCTCAGTGGGAAGTATGTGGTGTGAACACTGTCAGGGTTAGGGGATTTATTCCCAATGGGACCACCCAAGTGTAAAAGAAAACTGAATGTTTTTACTGAATGTTTGTGTCTGGGATAATCAAAGCCTTCTGGTTGTATGTTTATGCTTCCTATGGTTCAACTGTAAATACTGTGGCCTTACCTGGAGCTGTAGGGGTCCCAGCCCTGGTGTGGCAGCAGCAGCAGCAGCAGCCATTGTTGTAGGGATGAGCTGGAGAGGGTAGGGGTCACCTGAAGAAAAACAGAGAAGCATTTAAGCATTTTCAACACATTTAGTTAATATTAAATCAAAACCTTTTGCTGAAGTTGTACACATTTTTACATCTTTTCTCACAACCTGTTCTGCTCTCTGTCTTTTCTCCATCCATCCATCCATTTTCTCTTACCCCCTTTCCCATTCCTCCTTCTTCCTCTGTCCAGTCCCCCTTACTTTCCCCTCATCCTCTTGTTTTTCTCCTCCATCCCTCCCTCTTTTTCCCTCGACTCAGCCCATCAACCCCCCCCTGCCATAACCACCACCACCACCTGAGTCCCTCTCTGCAGCTGTTAAAGCTGCCCTTTGTGTGCGCTGCCGGTAGGGCCTTAATGAAAAGCCTGATTGTGTGTCCTCTCCTTAATACCCCCTGACAAAGAGCAGCGAGGTGAGGGGATTCTGATAAAGCTCGCCCCAGTGCCATAATTAAGAGCCGCCACTGCCGATTGCTGCTCCCTCCTCATTTTTTATTCCTCAACTGTCTCTTCTCCTGCTTTATAGAGAGAGGGCTGCTTTCAGTCTCTTTCTCCTTGTTTCTTTCTTGTTGTCATCTCTCTCTCTTCAAAAGTTACTTCAACTCTGTCCTTTCTGTCTCCCTCCCCCTCTGTCAGGACAGATGAATCAAGAGCTAGATGGACAGACAGAGTGTAGGAGATGACAGAAGAGCAGAGAGAAAAGCAGGGAAGAAAAGGATGAGTGCGGATTATTAGTGACCAGGTGCAGATAGGGCGTGCTGTAATTACTCGGCGAGAGAAAAGGAGGGGGAAAGGTCAGAGATGAGGGGAGGAGGAGATGGAGGGTGTGAGGAAGGGCAGATAGGAAGAGGAGGAATATTGTTCTTAATTATCATCATATTGAATAAAGGTTCCTGTTGACAGCTTTGATTTGCATGTGGACATGCCTGCTAACTAAAATGCAGCACGCAGAGGTCAGACTTTTATACTGGTATCACATCGAGGAGACTTTTTTTTTTCACAGAGAAAACTTGGGAATGTTCTCAGGGCTTGACCTTGCATTTCTGACCTGAACTTTCAGCACAGCGGTCAGCCTCTTGGCTGTATCAGGACCTTCTATCATGCCTGTGTGTGCCCATGTAAATTTGTGTGTGTGCTTGGCATAAGCCAAGACTTTCCTTCCGACATATTTTCCCATATAAGTCGCTTCTTAAAAATAAAAAAAAAGCGAAGCAGAGACATTCTTTGCTCCAGCGGAGAGGGAGGGCAGGAGGGATTAAAGAATTATTTCAGGACTGTGTATTCTAGGAGATGGGTCTTTTTTCCTCACTCCCTGGACAAACATGAGCCAGGATGGATATTTATGCTCCTCCTGGGGGTCGCTATAACAAAAGGGAAAGGACGGTGGAACGCAAACATGTTGCTCTTGGCTTGAGGACAGCGACCTCAACAGACAAGAACAAAATTTCTCACTGACAAAGAAATGTTCAAGGGAAATAGATTGAGGGAAGTGAGATGCAAAAACGTAATTAATATTACATAGCTGACCAATAGTGCATTTTTTTTATTCTCAGGGCCATTTCACAGAATATGAAGTTGTATTTATTCATTATGAGCAGTTAGTTGTGTAACGTCTCATCTGGCTCTGATGAGAGCTTTATCAAATGTAAGACAGTCGTGGAGTTAACAGGTAACTAATGATTTCATCAGGGTTCTCAAGGCTTCAAATTGAGATAACACATTTTTCTTTGGAATTATTCTTTTTTTCAATGTGACTATTGTAAGTCTACAATTATTTTGAAAGTGTAATGCTAAGACGTGTATTATTGTCAACAATAAAGAATTCTTAAAAATCTATCTTCACTAATTTAAGCAGACATCACACAAGAGTTTCTATTTGCTTATACAATAGAAAAAAATGTGCAACAATTCAACACGTGATGGAACAAGACACCCACTGAGAGCACAGAACTCCATACTGTGCAGATAAAATAATTTATATCTTGAAAGAAACGGAGTGCCATGAGAACATGTCGGAGCACAAAGCTACACATGTCCTATTTAGAGCTGCAGCACCAAACTACATCAACTCACAACAACTTTGAAAGTTGCCAGGGAGTTTTCTCAGGGGCGGCCCAGCCTGGTGCAGCATGCCAATCCGGTTGGAGTTGGCGGAGGCAGCGAAAAGACAAGCCCACCACTTGACAGGGTATTTACGTGGGCAGTGGGCGTGGGTGAAGATGGCACTAATTAAAATGGAATGGACTTGTTTGGGAAGCTGTGAAACTCAAAGGGGTGGGGGTGGGGGGGGGGTCCGGAATGAGTGTGCACGAGCTTGCTTTGTGTGCACGCTTGCATATCTGTGTCTAAGTATTTTTTTTTTATGTTTACAACATCACAAAGCAATCTCTGGCTGCCTGGACACGCTGCCTGTGTGTCTGTGTGTGTTAGTGTGTGTGGGTTGTGTTGGAAACATGTTCTGGCTGCGTCCTGTGTTAATGTGAGGAGAACCTGGGGCAGGTCACATTACCACCCCCCACCCCCTTCCTCTGCTATCCCCCCCATCGTGCATTTATTCCCAGCATCCCCTGGCAAGCACCCACCACTCTTTTCCTCTCTCTCTCTCTCTCTCTCTCTGTCTCTCTATCATGGTAAACAACACATTGCCACACAGCCGGAGCGTGATAGCCAAAAATGAAAAGGAAAAAAAAAACATGTCCTGCATGACGCCTGTATTTTGTTGCTTTTTTACATCAAAAAATAGACAAGACAAAAGAAAGGAGCCAAACGGACTGAGCAAGAGAGAAGGGGTGAGAGAAATACTGAGAGAGATGCAGAGTGTAAACAGGAAGGGTGTATTTGGACTGGTTTTTCTATTAAGAGAGAGTTGTTGTTGTAGGGGCGAACTCGTCTTTTGGGAGACAATTCAATTTGTTATGTGGGAATACAGTCAGACTCTATCTTGTTTGGTTTATACATTACACTTGAGAAGTAGTTTTACATAAAAAGTTGCAAACATTTATGAATGCATGTGATTGTGTGTGTGTGCAGATGTTACTCACTGCAGCCAGGCTTATAGTTGAAGCCAGGGGGCATGAGGAAGCCCTGCTGGGCTGCAGCCGCTGCCAGAGTCCTCTGGTCCGGAGGAAAGACGGGAATCATCAGTGGAGGGAGCTGGCCCTGGACCTGCTGATGAAGGAGGCAAAATAAGGGGGAGGGAGGGGAGAAAGAAAAGAAGAGGGGACAAAAAGTGGAGGAAAAGATGAGCAATCTCTCATTGAATGACTACAGACACGAAATGAAAACATTTCTCACACTAAAAATAGACTAACTGAACCCTGAACTGCCTTATTTACCATTCAATTACCATATGGCAGTTACATCCAAATTACATCATAATCATTTCTCAAACTCATATGCACTCAGGCTCATATACATATTTGGATGAATTCTTAAGGAACACCCACAACATAAGTTTGTAGACATAGACACACAAGCACACTCATACTCAGAAACTGATCACTCCTTCCATCAATTCAAAGTCGAAAGAAACTCATGAGGACAGTTCACTACACTCTCTCAACAGCTGGCCTTTTCCTTTTATTTGGAAGATGATGTTCTCTCCCTTCTCCCCACAACAACCCCCCTAATAACCCAAACACACTGATGCACACATAAATACACAGACACAACCGTGTACACTTAACCCATCTCTGCGCGCCCGTCGGCAGAGAGCCATACGACTTCACAAGGTTTCCAGGACTGTAAAAGGAGTAGCAAAAAAAAGCTCCTTCGATGGATAGCTTTGGCACGGACGGCAGGAGAGAGAAGGAGAGAGAGAGAAAAGGAGAGAGAAGGAGAGATTGTGAGACAGAAAGAGAGAGAAGTAGGAGACAGATGGTTGAACTAAACAGCGTTCTGCCAAAAACAACACACAAAGACTTGCGTGTGATGGACTGACTGACAGTTTGATAGGCAAAGATAGAAAGATGATGAGGAGGGGAAGGGAGGAGGAGAGGGAGATTGGAGAAAGGTGAGACAAGGAAGAAAATAAGGAATCTCTTCGACCTGTAAAACTGAGGCGTAATGCTGGTATGATGGAGAGCCCAGAAAGATGATGAGATGGAAGGAGCTCAAGACAAATGAGCTTGAGCTCATTGGATTGCATTCTCAATAGGGTCCTGGATATCTGTAGTTTCATATGTACATTGCATTTATGTGATTTCTATTGATGAAGTTCTTCATATAAAATGACTGTTTTCATTTAATAACAATTTTGCTTTTGAATATCTGACTATGGCAGCACAATACAAATACAAATACAAATACAACAATGCTGTTGTACTGAAACAGGATTAAAGAAGGAAAAAAGGGCAGGTAATCACTTATGAAAACTACGTTTTTTACTCCTAATATTACCCTAATAACATCCTCTTGGCTACATTCAAACTGTCTAGAAGGCCACCCTTGAGATATAACATTCATTGTATAATGTTTTTAAAGCCTGAATAACACTCATCGCTGCTTTTAAATGAAATCCCTGATAGTGTCGTTATGCCTTTGACCTGTCCTCCTGGTTGTAAAGCACTTTGCTCCCTCTTTACAACTCATCTCCTCTCTCTTCCTTCTCCAGTCTCTCTTACTTCTCCAGGAGGGCAGAAAGGTAATAGCTGAATAGGATAATGGGCAGGTAAAAGCTGTTAGATGTGGAAAATTGATCTGGAATGATGAAAATGGCTGGAAATGGCTGCACAATCACAAGGATGCGACGGTGCCACGGTACAATCAGGTAATATCTCAGCAATATGGACACTTGAAGTGGTTAGTGCTTGAGACAGGTAAATAGATAGAGAAGGGAAAGAGAGAGAGAGAGGCTGTCTGTCACTACAAACAGTGCTCCTTGCTCTCCCTGCCTCTGTGTGTATACTCAAGTTTCCCTGGGCGTTTGCATGGTTTTGTACTGTAAATACCTGTGTGTGTGTGCGTGTTTCTTTTTGTGAGTGTGTCCTCCTCCTCCTGCTCCTGTGTGTCGGCATGCGGCAGCCGGCAGCACTGTAATCAAACTATCACGGTGCAGGGGAATAGCGCTCTCTTCAAGCGGCTCCTGTTTTCCCTCTTACACCAAAAACAATAATTACTCCACCATTTTGGTAAACCATAAACTGCCTGTGCCGCGCGATCAGAGGGGAGAGGCGTTCCAGCGCGACGCTCGGACAGGACCCCTGTAGGGACGAATCACAGACAGAACAGTTCCGCTTTGCCTTTCAGGCCTAATTGGACATATGCTAGAGTGGAGCTGGCTAGAAATACTGTAATGTACCGTAGGGAGGAGGAGATGAGAGGAATGGAGAGGAAAGGAAAGGAGAGAAGAGTAGGGAGATAAGTCTGTAGCAGCTGTAATACATACATACAGTACATAGACACCCTGGCATGTAGATTGTGTGACGTCTATGTGTGTGCACAAGGCTTTCTTTCATTACAAATTAAAATGGAAATGTCACAGAAATGTTTCGTCTTTATATCTGCCTCATGTTCTATCTCATAAGAAAAAGCCTGCGCACAATAGGAAGACATTAATCAGCCTACAGAACTGAAACACAATAAATTCACATCTCAACAATAGGATAAGAAGATCAAGCCACACACAAAATGAGAAAAATGGCAAGAGAAAGACACAAAAGAACAAGGAGAAACACAGAAAGGGGGATCATTACCTCCCATATGTTGCTGTTATAATAGTTGAGTTGGATATGTGTGTAACAGCTGTTGAGCTGGCAAACACACACACTGACCTCCAAAGAGTAATACACACACAAGGCAGAAAACATGGGTCAGAGCAAGTTGAGCGTAACATGGGGAAACTAGGGACTCGGACTATCTGAAACATTTGTTTGAGAGGAGGGGGGGGGGTGTGTGCGTGTATGTGTGGAGGGTCTGCAGGGATGAGGTTTGTCCACTGCTATAATATTGGATTAGATAAGTCCCTCTCATCATGGCCTCACATTCCTTCTCATTTCCATTCCTTCAACATCTGCAAATTGACTTTTAAAACTATTTTTTTGCTAATATAAGAAGAACAACAGAACAATACTTCAAAGTCGGTGGATATCATGATCACAGCACAAAATCTTTCAAACTTATAGAAACTAAAGAGAGAAAGAGAGTTTCCTAAATCAGAGAATAAGAATCAGAGACAAAGAGAAACATTGACAAAAGGAAAGAAAAGCCTGGGAGAGAAAGTGAGTAAAACAAAAAGAAGGAAAGTGAGTGTGAGGCCAGATCTATCAGACAATCTCCAGATCCCACATAAAGGAAAAGGCACATCTGAAACAGCAGGCGCTTTTGGGAATAACGCACTCCTCAGCTTCTCTTTCACATCAGCCCAAAAGTGGACATGAAAACCTATTACACACAGACAAAAACATCACACTGCTGCTTCTGTACGCTGCTGACGGCTGGAATAAGGGACTCTTCCTTTTATGTAAAACCCTCATCTGAAAAAGTCCACAAAAAAACCCTGAAACAAACCAATCTGAAAAAAAAAAAAAAAACCTGGAACAACACTAAATCCTCTAATCAGTGATAACTGAATGGAAAACAAAGACAAACTGTTCTGAACAGAAAATTAACCACACTATATTTATATATATATATATATATATATATATATATATATATATATATATATAAAGGAAATGTGTGAAAGTTTTGCTTGAGAACTTTCACAGGGGCAAAGAGGACTCAAAGAAAGAGAGAAGTCGACAATTCACCCTGGCAAGATAACTTCTCAGGAAATAAACAGCAGATAGACGGAACAGAATGAACAAGAGAGGGAGGAAGAGGAAGAGAGACGGAGAGCGGAGCAAGAGTTGGATAATTGGCAGCGAGTCGAGGCTGCGTTCACCACGCGCCAGGCGGCACAGCTTGAACTTAAAGCGCCGCTGCGGCATAATGAAGATGTGGCCGCTAATTAACATATGGGGTGCGAAACAGGTTGGTTGGCACGTGGCGCGCTAAAAACTCCAAGGTAAAGTTATTATTGGGGAGTAATTAGCTCTATGAAGTTAATGCGCCGAACAATAGCTGCCAGCGCCACACAATATGGCTTGCATCTGAGCGCGTGAAAAAAATAGCCCCCGCTAAAGTGCGAGTCCCACAGCTAAAATCTGTTGGCGACCATATGCTCCGGCAATTAATGCAAGACCTGGATGACCTATTGCTAAAGAAGGGACGTGCAAGCAATAGAACCAATAATTAATTTAGGGAGAGAGAGAGAGAATGAGAGAGAGGGAGAGAGAGCTTGCAATATTAGTCCATTAACTTTATACGGACAGGGGCTATTAAAGGCCAGCCTGCTGTGAATGTAAGGGCATGGTTCGTGTTGCAATGGCTATGATGCACACACACACACACACAGGTATGTCTGTGTGTGTGGGAACATTAGCGAGGAGGCATGTGAGGGAGGGTGTCTCAGTGGGAATGGCTGGTTGGTTGCTGTTCAGGGTGCGTGTATGTCCGTGCGTGCACATCAACACTACCTGTGCGTAAGAAAACACAAATTACACTGGTTGCGGTGTAATGGAAGTGATTAAACAATTACACAGGCAATTGGGTTAGCTGCTCCTATGCACAGAGCACAGAGGTGCTGGTGTGTTGTGTGTGTGTGTACATGTACTGTATGCAGTACATTTGAAAATATGAATGAAAAAAAGGTTTGAGTTTTTTTACCTTTTTCTCCAATAAGTTAAAAACATTTATTAAACGCAGAGGACAGAGCCTGTGCTTGTGACTGCATCAGGTAGTACACTTGAAGGTGTGTGTCTGTGTCTGTGTGATTGAGTTACTGATGTAAGTTAACCCTAATAGAGAGCTTGTTAGCTGCAGTCGCCGGCATGTCTGGCCTCTATTAAACTAGTGAAAGCATCAGGTGGCTTTACTCATTTTCAGATTTTTTTCTCTCACTTTTTCTTCTCTCTGTCTGCTTTGCTGTCTCCCACCTATAGCAACAGCAGTTCTTGATTAGATAACAGACAGCCTACAAGAGGTATTGAGGTAGAGACACACCTGAATGCATGAGTGTGTATGTGTGTGTGTGTTTTGGTTGAGTGGGTTTGATTCATTAGGCAGGACACACTTGTGTCCCCTCATCCCTTTTCTTTCAATATACATTGTGTGTGTATGTGTGTGTGTATGTGTTGGCTCTGTTCTATAAAAATGTGTGCATGTTCTCAAGGTAAGCCCTGAGCCGCTCAGCAGGTGAGCTCCTTTCATCCCCGTCGTGCTTCCCAGCATGGCAGCAATAGTCGTCCCCGGCAACACCGGAGGGAGCCACGGAGACAAGTCGTTTAATTAGAATAAGAGAAGACGAGAGAGAAAGCAAAGGGAAAAGTGAGGAAATGTGCTCACCCCTTAGAGCCTAACAAGAAGGCCCCTAGCAGGTGGTGTGTGCGTGTGTTTTTTTTGTCTACAAGTCCGTATATGACATGTTCTTGGTTTATGATTCTTCAGAAAGTAAGTTGTGTTATGCCGTCAGATCAAGCACAAAGTTTTGTAAAGTAAAGGTCATTTTTCTGGTCTTTAGTTACCCTGTGATATACATTAAGTCTTAGGATATTTGGGCTTAGGTTAAAGCTTACAATTTTCATGAGGTTGGTTGAGGTTATGGATCAGGTACATCTGGATTTGGACTTGGATTAAGGCTAAGGATTAGAGGTTAAATCTGGAAAAAGGTGAAGATTAAGTTTAAATTCAGGATGGGACTCAAAAGGATTTAGGGTTAAGCTGCTAATAGTTATAGCAGAATAAGAAAAGTGTGTGTGGCAAAAATGGATCGATCATAATTGATGCTAATTTCCGCTTGGCTCAGGTAGAATCAATGTATCAGAGCACAAGTAGCTGGCTTCAAACACTGGTAAATGCTTTGTGCATTGTGAGAACATTTTCATACTATATGTCATTAGCTTGTGTTGTTGTTATGCCTGCCTCTGTAAATGAACTTGCTTGTTTATCACTTTGCACCACATTTGGTGAGTGCCTTTGGCCTAAATAGTGGACGCTAACACGCATATCGTTAGCTCGATTTGAGTTTGAGGGTGAGACAAAATAGGAAGCTGGATGCTAGGACAATTAATAATTTGTCCTCCTTTCATGAGGGATGTGTGTCACTCTCCTCTCTTTTTCATGAGCTTGATTATTCGTTTCATTTCATCACCTCTTCCAAGTGGACGGTTGAAAGCATTCTTCACAGGCCTTTTGGGGTTTGGGCCTAACAAAGCCAAGGACGCTGATACACACAAACACACACACACCGAGGGCCAGCTGAACTCAGCCTCGTTAGGGGGAAATGCAATCACAAGAGGCTTATCATACAGACACAAAGCACACACACACACACAGACACACACTCCCCAACACACTGAACCTGGTGCCCTCTCTCTGGCAGGCCATTGTATTGTGGGATTGTGCGGACAATCTCTTCATGAATGATTAAGCAGTGTATTTCTCGACCAAGTCTTTGATGATGAGTGTGTGTTTGATCATCAGGCGAGTGTGCAGCGCTCCCTGTGACTGCGTACGGTACGTGTGCTTGAGCAAGTGAAGGCGTTATTTTTGGTATGTTTGTCTGTGTTCTTGCATATTTCGATGCATGTGATATACATGAGTGTGTGCGTTTTCGCTCCTGTGATGAGCCCCTGTTGATTGTGTCCTTCTCTTAACGAGGCTGCCTACAGCTGCCCCTGCTTGTGAGAAACTATTGTTGGGCCCGTTCAATGGAGAGACGCTTGTTTGGGAAAAGGTTGCAAAGTCATGGGAAAAGAGAGCTTTGTCTCGACGGGGTCGTGAGGGAGTGAATCATGAGCGGACGTGTTTATAGCTTTACACACACAGCTGCGGCAAACACACGCACACACACACACACAGATGAAGAAATGGACGCTCAAGAATGCACAGAGAAATCCTCTGAAACAAACATGTGCTCTCTTTTTTGTCAAAGTTACAAAAAAGCGAACAATTCAGAATTTAGCTCGCACAAAGCAAATAAACACAGCTGCTTTACACAGAATTGTGAACACACATAGACACACGTCCCACACACATGCAATCACAAGGTCTCTTATCACACAAACTTTGTATGGCTAACCTCTCGGGGGGAAAGGGAATGTGTGTGTGTGTATGTGTGTCCCCTCTTGGACAGGGTGTCTCTTTATGATACAAAGCCCGTCTTTCTCAGCTCAAAATTCAGTGTCATCTGCTTTTACAAAGGCCTGGGCTATTCGTTCCAAGCCACCTGGACCAACATAGAGGCTCCAGTGTAGCACCCAAAAGGACAATACTTCCATTTTCAAGTGTTACATACTATATACCGGCCCAATTTCTTAGGAGACTGAGACACAGAATCACATTCAAAGGAACTTTTAGTTGATTTACTTATCAGTTGTTTTTTTTGTATCATTCACTCCTGTCTACAATATTCATGATGAGATATGTAACTGTTGTAGTCTTAGAGAGTGTTTACATGCAGGCTTGAATTTTGAGGGTGATACTCCAATGAAAAGAAAGATTTCTTAAATGAGGTCTTTGTGGGTGCATTTAGGTTCCTAACATCCCAGTCCAGTTCCAACCCAAGATCCACACAGGTTGGGTCCAGGAAGTGTCTGATACAAGTGCTTGGGTATTCATTCTTAGGTCTGTGTGTCCATAAGTCTAAAACACAAGTGGATGGCTTCTTGTATTTGTAATCTATCTTGAAGTTGTTATGAATTGGCGATATACAAATAAAGATTGATTGATTGGTTGATTTAATTGGCCCATAAGGTATATCTATGAAAAAGATAAAGTTATTGTTACATTTTCAGTTTTGAAAGTCTTCTTGGCTACTTTACAGACTCAGTTTCTCAATCTTGATCTGGATATTATAGATGTTCCATAACCACTCGGACCAACCGTTCTGTCTGCCTTGAAAATCACACAGAAACATGTTGGAATAAACATTAAAAAAATGTCCTTCACTGATATCTTGATTTGCAATCTTTGATTTATTAAATATCGTAGGGCCTTAAATCTCATACAACGCTCTAGCCAGCTCACAACCTCTGATTTTCCTGAGTACACTGCCCACTTTTAAATGATTAAACTTTGATGTGTATGTGTTTTGCGTTAGAGGAAGAGGAGGGGCTATTATAAGTCAGCACTGATTCAGGCCCCAAATGCTGATGGCTGAGCAAAGAAAACTGCAACAATCACAATCACGGAATTGCCTTTGTGTGCCATGCAGGCCAACATCAAGACACATTCGCACAAACACTTTGGAACATACATACACATTACTTCACGTGTGGATGGACACACACACCCCTACTGGCCTCACCTGGATTTGTTGCTGCAGGAGGTTGATTTTGTGTTGCTGCTGCAGAAGCTGCTGCTGTTGCCGGGCAATCTAAGGAAGGAGCACAACACATTATTAGAATGTATATGCAGTGTGTGTGTGCATGTGCGTGTGTGTGCATGTGTGTGTGTGTGTGTGTGCGTGTGCGTGCAGGCCTGTGGGAGATGAGACACATCTGCAGGTCTCTGAGGCCCCAGTTGCACGACAGAGGGTCGATGCCCTGGTTTGAAAAATTAAAGAGCTCATCTCATCTGGACACGTGGACAACAATGTCACACTTGCTGACATGAACACACACTTTATTGAATAAAGTGTGTTTAGAGGGGTCTTTGTCTATTGTTGGGGCAGTGATTGAGTCTATAAACAAGTCTGACATTTTTAATAATAAAATTTCATTCCACTAATAAACTTTTGTTCCTATCTTTCAGTCAATTTCAACACATTTTCTCAATTTTATTTATTAACATTGTCCACTTTAGTTGCTGGTGATGTCATTTTAATCTTTTTTTAAGCTGGCCCTTCAGTGTTCATATTAAGTCCTTCTGCATAAAACCAGGAATTTAAAGCCTGAAATGTTGTCAACTTCTGCACCAAAACTCTCCCGTGGCTAATGGAGTGGAATGGAAAAACAGGAATACAGTATCCAAACAGTACATTCACAGGGAGCCAGACTTAGACTACATACTGGTGTGGGATACAGCCACGGGCACTTTTAGGCATTGTGTTTGTCATAGGTGATTGGTCCTTACAGCTGTGTTTCTTCATGCATATGTGTGTGTGTGTGTATGTGTGTGTGTGCGCGCGTGTGTTTGTGTGTGTGCAAGTGTGTTGTTCTCTTTGTAAACCCATAATTTCCAGAAGCTAAAAAGCAGGCAAAAAGGGAAACCCTTTTCTTTGAAAACATGGCAGACTTTCGCCTGCGAGCTTCGTGTGTATGTGTGTGTATGTGTGTGTGCGTGCGTGCGTGTGTAAGAGTGTGTGTGGAGGTCTCTGTTACATCCACTCCAGCAATACCTACCCTCAGCTCATTCCTGTGCAGTCTCCCTGCATTCAAGCTGCCAAAGATGCATGTCTTGTTACATGTGTGTAAGTGTGTAGAGGATAGTAAATCCTGTGTGACAAGTTGCTTTTTAACCACACCTGTGAGCATTTATGATGAAGATTTGGGTTGTTTTGTTAAAAGTGTATGCATAAGGGCATTTGTATGTCTGCACATACTGGTGTGTATGATCTATGATTCTGAATCAGCTGGATTGTTTTTAAGAAATACAATATACAGTGTTTCCAGAAGTAGCCCCATCTACATGCAGTGTACTCTGGTACCTGGTCCTGCTGCTGCTTGGCTAGCTCCATCTGCTGCCTCTGCTTCTCCATCTGTGAGGCGGCCAGCTTCTTCTGCTCCTCATGGGCCGCCAGGAGCTGCTCCCTCAGGCTGCTCAACTGGCCGATCATGCCCATGAGCTGGCGCTCTTTCTCCGCCAGGCTGTCTGGGGTACCTATAGGGTGAGGAGGGGAAGGGGCAGAAGGATCAAAGGTTAGATTGAAGCACTTTAAAGATAATAATGAAATTAAAAAGACAATACATTTTTTTAAAGTTTAAAAAGACACACAAATTTAAATGAAAGATTGGGTTCATTTTTTTATTCATTTTTTCACCCCGACTCAGCCTGGAGTTTTTCCTGCCAGCCCCCTAGTAAACTCTCCATGTGAAGTCAGGGTGAGCTGATGTGTGAACGGAGCAGGACATTTTCAGGAAAATTCACTGCGACTGAGTGGGCTTGGATGATGACTGTTGAGATCTTCAGGCGCATAATGAAGCTGCTTTATACTGGGTTCTGCTCGCCAGTATGTTCTTGTTCACTCATTTGTTGATACTGTGAACTTGTCCAATTACATGTAGCATTGATAAAAAGGCAAAAAGCTGCCATTATAGTGTCCGACTCTGTCCATCCAGATGCATCTTGGATTTTAGCAGCAGATATTTTTTACATCATGCCCCCCGCAGTCCAACAAGGAGAGCTTCATGCTGTGAGGGACCTGTGTGAAAGCGCAATGCAGGAAGATTTCAGAGACATGCTGTCCTGTTATTTTCTAGACGTTTACAGGAGTGCATGTGTGGAAACAGCTTGTAATATAAGCTATCTGATACATTTTTATATAATGCCAAATGTGAGAACTTAAAGTGTTGCCCAACAACTGGAGTCCAGAGGCAGAAAGTAGACAATGTTAAAATTATACAAAATCTAAACTGAGATGTTGTGCTCGGTTTTTCTTCTTTCTGTGTTTTTCATCGCTATCTGGAGGCCAGATAGGATCGTCGGAGTGAGGTTAGAGGTCAGAGGCATGAAGGTAAGGAACCGAGGAGGAAGGAACAACAAAGCAGTGTAAAGCTATCCATGGCTTGTTGGTCAGCCTAATATATGACCGGTTAGGGGATTTGAACGGTGGGAGGGGGCACGTCAACAGAAGGTGCATTTGGTAGAAGTCTGTGTGTGTGTGCAGAGTTGTAAAACCAGATGTTGACTTATTCTGCAAGGCACAGAAGGCCAGCAATGATTACTTGAGTCACATCCATCCACCATTTTATTGCCTTATTGAAATAAAGAAAATAAATCTGGCTGAGGAAACATTTGTACACAGGGAAAATGTGGCGGCAAAACAAATGTATGATCTGAGCCAGATTCACATGTTAACAAACAAAATAAATATTCCGCCAGGTTTGTAAATTTACATTTCTTGCAAAACTTGAAGCTAAATTAAATTTCATTTGATTGCTGCTGAATTCTGGGTAAACTTGGAGCTATCAGGCTCTATTTTATGAAAGCATGTGTGTGAAAAAGAGAGGGGGGGAAAGAGAAAGAGTGTGTGTCTGGTCTGTGTTTACTCTGCAGTCAGCCAACCTCCTGCTCACATTTAGTATGGCCTGACCTTAGACCTCTTAGATCCTGACATACCAGCTCCATTACACACATTCACACACACACAATTACACATACACAAACACACCACACAAGGCCTAAATCATTCACCAGGATGTAGTTAAAGAGGGGCACACTGAGTAACAATCAGAACGAGTGTGTGTATGACCATGTCTGGTCATATGTACTAATGTTTGCCTACATGGTTTTTGATGTGTGTGTGCGGTGTGTGTGTGTGTGCGTGGAGAAGCACAATCCCCCATTGTTCTTCAGCTGCTACCTTTAACAGGGCCACATTCCTGCGCCAGTCAAACCAGATGAGGAAGAGGGTAAGAGGAAAAATAGCAGGAGAAAGAGAGGGAAGTGAGGAGGAAAAGAAAGAGAAACACAACAGGGGATGAAAGGGGGAGAGAGGGATAGATGGAGAGAAGGTGAGGAGCCAAGGCTGCCGACCTGCCCTTTGACCGCTCAGGAAGGTGAGGGCCATCCATTTGTCCTCCCTGTTGGTAGCGCCCGTCTCAAGCCACCCCTGACCGCCCAACCCCCAAAACTGCCTACATTGCCCACCATCACCCCCTCGGCCTCCCTCACTTCCCCCTGTACTCCATCCATCCGCCAACAATGAACAATAAAGGCAACTGTCGGGAGCACTGGCCGCTGGAAAAATAAACACGCCGCTGTCCTAACTCACAGACCCACCTTTGTAGAGCTAGTATTGTGTGTGTGTGTGTGTGTGTGTGTGTGTGTGTGTGTGTGTGTGTGTGTGTGTGTGTGTGTGTGTGTGTGTAGCCAAAGCTGACCAAGACAAGAAAGAGCCTTGTGTTAAAAACGTTAGCCCGTTCAAATGGGGGATGAAGGGTTGGGGAGAAAGGGAGTAAGGGGGGGGTTGCAAAGGTGAAACGATGGATCAAAGGAGTCTTTCTTGTAGGGGGTTCTTATTGGGCTTAACCCCCCTTTGCATACACACACATGCACACATGCAAACACAGTCAAATTGGGGCACTTCTGTGCAAAAACGGTGTGGGTGTAAGTTTTAGGTGGACATTCCTTTAACCAGCGGCCTGATAGCTAGCTGTGTGAAAACGAAGACAACCGCTCAATTCTTTTTCTACAAGCTGTTCTCAATCCCCCTCTCAGCTGTGGATCTTTTATCAGTAAACTAGAGTATTTGCAGATGAAGAGGATTCCAAGAAAACAACACGCTTCCTAACTGAGACGGGATTTAGTTAACTCTCTGAAGTGTACATGAGCTGCCCAATCTTTCCTTCCTCTTTCAGTCCCATTCAGACTTTGAGAATTTCTGCGGTTGCCCCATAAATCAGCTCATGTTGGCTTGTTTCCTCAGATGCTTTGAGGCGGGCAGGTGGATCGATAACTGGTTTCCTCCATCAGTTTACACACATTCCTCCTTAGGCAGATTGCTACAGCCTGTGCTTACCTACTGACACGCCGAACCAACACCAGCTCTCTCCGATTTTTTCACACACACTCGTGCGTGGCGTAATTAACCAATTTGTAACAATGTAATACTTGTCATTGTGTTGGCGGTGCTAATTAATGACCCCGGCAGCACTGATAACTCCCCCCGGAAAGGATGGAGGAGAGGAGAGGAGATGGCTGGAAGCAGGCAGTGAGGCAGTGAGGCAGGAGGAGCAGAAGAGAAGAGGATGAAGGAATGTTCTGAGTTTAGAGAGAAGTAGAAGATAGAAAAAGCAGACTGGAGGTATGAAGAGGCCTATTTACTAAGACAAGATAACCTAATCACTGTAAATAATCAAATTAAGATAATATTAAGGTAATAATATTAAGGTTTGGTTAAAGCTAGATGGTACCTAACCTTATTTTCCCAGTAGCTCAAGTTTACTGGATTGAATGGATTTCTGGAAATTATAACAAAACAAGTAGTATCACTGCTCATATTGATTTTAAGGAAACACTTTTACTTCAACGTTTATTTCTAACATTTCAACAACTTAAATTAGTTTTGCCCCGTAACCTTCACTTCAGACCATAAACACAATATACACCCTATCTTTATCTCTCTCCTTTCTTGACAGCTGCTTTGTGCCATTGTAGGTAACTCTTCATCCGGAGCTGCTAAGAGCATTACTGCAGATGGTTTGCGTGCTGGAAGGGATTTCTCAGGTTGTGAGATTATTCACTAACCTCTTAAATCCGGCAGATACACTAGTACATGTTTCTAAGCCTTTGTTTATTAATATTTACATTAAAGATAGCAGCTCAAAGAGAAAAGAAGAAGGGATGCCTTGCAGTGTAAGAGCACAGGTTGGACTTAGACAAAAAAATGCAAAAGACATCCTAAAGACTGTTTAAAGTTGATGTAGATGTGAAGGTAAACATTTCCATAAGTGCTTTTTAACAAAGTGCTAAAGCGTGTGTAAGAAAAGACGAGGGGCAATTCAAAAGGACAATCAAGAGTTTAAGACAACCTCTAAAAACACTGCTTCAGGTCAGTTTATAATACTGCTATGCTGTGGGGATATCAAATCTAGCACTATGAGTTACATACTTAAGTGTGTGTGTGTGTGTTCGTGTGTGTGAACCACATGGGGCCTTTTACCAATGTAGCAGGAGGCGGTGGCCCCACAAAACGCTCTTCATTGGAATTTGATTTTGGGAAAATAGTCAAGGGATGCACTGACAACTGTCGCACACATGCATGCACACAAACGTAATATAAACTGCTGAATGAACACTTGATTTTCATTATACTTCCCTCTTTTTTCTACAGTCATCAGTACAAGTTGGATCTCTCCAACACATACTGTTATGTAAGCACTGTCTCAGACACACATTGACTCAACTTTCAAGGACACACATAAATACACTCCTACTACCACACACACAGACTCAAACATAGTTCAGATATTTCTCCCCAGCTGTTGGTGTGTGGTGCGCCATGCGGGATGCCCCTACACAGAAATGTCAGCACAGCAGGGAGCTGGGAAAAGGGGTTTGATCAATGGAGCCCCCCTCTCGACGGCCACGCCGCTCCGCAAGGCTCTTTGATTACATATTGCTTTGCTTCCTAATGAAGCTCAATTACTGGAGGAGAACGATGGCTTTGCCCTGGAGTTACGCAGAATAATAGCCAGACTCTTCCACCTCTCTCTGCTTCTCTCACATCCTTTTCCTCTCTCTCTCTCTCTCTGAGGCTGATTTTTACTCCAGCATATTCACAGCGCAGTTATCCTGTTCCCTTTCTGTTTCACTCCCTGCCCTCTGTCCTGCCCTGTCTGTCTCACTCACAGATTTTAAGAAGGGTTGATGTGGATAAACCGGTGATTAACACTAAGATTAACACAGAGATCAAGGGCTGGCAGGGACGTCACTGACTGTTTGACATGTTGGTCAAACAGTCAGTTCAACTGAGTTCATTTAAGTTCAGGGCAAACACATTTAGTTCATTTGACTATATTGCACTTTAATTTAATCCTTAAACATAGGCTGATTTAATTGTTGCCTGGTCAGTACATGTCTTATAGGCAACTTTTTTGTTTGACTGTTTTTAAGTATGGCAACTCAAAGTTGACAAAAGGCATCAAATGGCATGTGTGCGTTTTTTAAAGGATCCGGTAAAGCAAGTTTAAAATCTAAACGTTTAGGCAAACTCCTTGGTAATACTGGGTTATTCGAATCCTGTACACTATTAGAAACAGGAAAGATAAAGTGTTCCAGGGATATCAAAACATTACTTAAACTTAGTCTAAGTTCCCTCATACAATCGCTTAGAAAAGTTACTTTTACGAACTTTTGTAAGTCATGTTTTCCCCCGTTTATTTTAACTACTTTTCGATAAAAACAATGGCTTCTTGTTTCTCGATCACGCTTTATGTAAACAAGGGATCTAATGTTTCTTTAAAGTTATTTAGTTATGCTTTTTATTTGTATTTGTCATTTGTATTTTTAGATGAATCTGCTTGAATCTTCTGCTTACAGTAACTTTGGACAGAGGCAACAACCACTCAGCCAAGTCTTATTTTTGAGATTTTGACACGAGATTGGAAGTTTAAATTGGTCTTTAGAAGGTTTCAAAAACATTTTTGGGATTTTTTTCCTCAATGAACATCAGAGTTCGATCAAGTTGAAAGGGTTAATTCAATTTCTTTACAGTAAGTAAAGTTTAGCTCTATCTTTATTGGTACCATACCTTTAATTTCTCCAATGTGCCCTGAGCCCATGGCCAAAAGTTTATCCTTCCAGTCCTTAGACAACAGCCTCTCAATGCTGGGGGCCTCTGTTAAAGGGAGGGGTTGGTGGGGGGTAGAGGAAAAAGAAAGAGAGGGATTCAGTTGGCTGGCCAACATGACAATAAAGCTCATTTAAAGTCCATTTGCTGTAATAAAGGCAGCGGCAGCTCAGCCTAATGGTCGCATCAGCAGGAGAGAGAGGGAGAGAGAGAGGGAGAGAAAGGTGGAAAGAGGGAAGCTGATAATCGAAAGAGAGGAAATCTGAAGAACAAAAACAAGTGAGCAAAAGGGAAAGAGCGAGAGAGGCAGCGCAAGATAGAGAAAGAGAGACAAGTGGAGGAGAGAGGGAGAGAAAGAGCGAGGCTTTCTCCCTCTCACCTGCTGCTAGAGAATCATTAGCCCTGTGGGCCCTGAGACAAAGAGGGCCTTAATGCACCCGCCACAATGGACACATTATCAGCTCGCGCTTTGTTTTCAACACACACTCCACAGACCCTTACACACACAAAACCCTGAACAGACACACACACATGTGAACACACACCCACAGAATCGCTAATTACGATCCTAACCATGGTCACAGTCACACATGGATGTTCTCACACACATACGCAGTACACACACACAAAAACAGTGGGGGCAAATGGAAATGTCACACAAGAGAGCAAACACATGCAGAGATTCAATCCTACATGTGTGCACATATACTGTATGCACTCGTTGATAAAACACACACACACACACACACACACACACACACACACACACACATGTTCAAGTACAGACATGCTGCCATCATCTAGTCACCCTGTTAACTGTTATTAACAAGAACAAAGAGAAATGATCAGACAAAGGAAGAGTGAAAGTGTGAGGCAAGAGAATGAGGGAGAGAGAGAGAGAGAGAGAGAGAAGTCTATTTACTGGGAGCCATCTGCACTTGGGATGCAAGGCCTTCCTAAGGAAAGAGGTTTTACACTTTGAGTGCAGGGATTAACCCTATCAGCCAACGCAAACACAAATACTTGAATGCACTAACACCCGCAAAACAGACAGGCACATGCATGCACAACACATACACTCAGATGAGCACATATATAGCATTACATACAGATGTATGCATACTGGCAACTGCCGATGGCAGGCAAAAAAAAAGTTTGTTGGTGCTTGGATTATTTTTTTCTCTATAATGACTAGACTGATTTAAGGGAAAAGAAGTCTTAATCTCAGTGGTATGAGACAGCTTGCCTGCGCAAACACAAACACATACACCCACAAACACTAATGCTTTTACTGTAACAGAGAGATGTCCAGTGTGTTGAGCTGAACAGCTTAGCTCCATTTCCCTGAAAGTGAGACATGTATACACGCACATGCGCGCACATACTCAGCTACCACACTTAACAACAAATCAAAGAACTTTTTTACCCATCATCCAAACACAGAACGAAAAGCGTTGCCCAAACTTCTTTCTTTCTCCTTCATCCCTTTATTTGTGTCTGTCTGTGATGGAGCGTGGGGATGAGGATGAGAAGCCACCTGGAGATTCTCAGGATTTAAAGTGACACACGATCACAAAAAAACGTGTGCGAGACAGTCGGGACATACAAGCTCTGTTCAGACACACACAAAGCAGAGCAGCGTGTCCTACATACCGCACCTCTGTTTGTGTGTTTGTGTGTGTGTGCGCCTACAGTCTCCCCAGAGGCCTGAATCAGGTCCCTTCCTCTGGCTTCAAGACTAGAGCATTCATGGTCCGTTGCTTACACAAAGCACACACACACAAGGCACACACACACAAGGCACACACACACACAAGGCACACAAGGCACACACACACACAAGGCACACACACACACACAAGGCACACACACACACACACACACACACTAGAGATCAATGCTGAACTTCCATTCAGTCCTTTTCTCCTTCCTCCCTCTTGCCTTTTCCCTTCACCGTCCTTGGACCCTGACTGGTCTGTCCTTGTGTTTTTGATGCTGCCACTCAGCCAGTTAGTCAGCAGTCTACGTCCCTGATGTGCCCAAGTGCTTTCTGTCAGAAGTCATTGTAGCCTTGAAGAAAAAGGTTAGCATCAGGATGAAGATAGGAGGAGGATCAGATCAGAGATGAGAGTAGAGTAGAATTTGTTGCAAAATCAGAGAGGAGGACAAGAAATATGCAGAGAGGAAGACTGAATGGAGGAAAGCGTGTGCTCCTGTGTTTTCTCCCCCCCGTGACAGCTGTCTCACCATCACCCCAACAGGTGCTATTAGCCCCTGGCACCCCTCCTCTCCCTCTCTTTCTCTCTGTCTCTCACTCTCATCTCTCCCTCCAGCCCTCTCTCACTCAACAATGACAGAGGCTTTTAAGCCAAAGAGCTTTGACAAGTGAGAGGGAACAACAAATGGCAGTGTCGCCTGTTCTCTTTCCATTGCACTCCCTCTCTGTCTCCATCTCCTAGTTATTATTTTTATTTATTAACAGGGCTGCAGTTATTGTCCCCAGTGACAGGCCGGGGCCACTTTAACTATTAATAAAAGCCAAGAGGCTCTTTCATTGTGTGGCGGATGGCAAAATGGGAGGAAATGGGTGAGAGGAGTGGAGACAAGTAGAAAGAAGAGAGGAGAAGAGATGAGAAAAAGAGGGGAAGAGAAAAAAGAGAAGAGAGGATGAAAGAGAAAAGAAAAGGGGACTAGAGAATAAGAAAGAAAAGACAAGAGGAGAAAAGAAGAAAAAAGAAGAGGACATGGCATGCTGATGCTTTTACTGTGATGTTGATTGATGTGGTGAACATTATGAGAAAGAACCCACGCTGTCACCCTTGATAAACTACAAACACACACGCTCCGCGGAAATAGAGAACACCAGCACATTCAGACTCTCTCTCTCTCACTCTCTCACACACACATACACACACACACACACACACAAACTTGTGCACGAGATATAAGAGTGTTTGGACATCCTGAATCAATGACTTCTCATGCATTAGCTTCTCATGCTAATGTGCATTCTTGCATTCTCATCATGGTTGTTTGGGCATTAGTCAATGCATTAGAATACCTCCTACTGCCAAATGCATTCTTTTTTTAAATTCTTCTCTGGGGTATGAAAAATGGCCGCCATTACCTGTAACTGTGCAACAATAACAACTTGTGAGATGTGAATCCATTTTTGAGACCCTTTCCTCTTCATTTAAGGATGTATACTCTACAGCTCTGCCGATTTTATGTTCTGCAATATTTAAAGAGTTCTTCTAAAAGTCAGCGGACAGTTGGATGGAGACATACATAGCAAAGCATCTACAGCTGCTAATCATTGCCAAAAATCACTTAATAAAAGAGGACAGCTCAACACTTTCCATGAAAATCCGAAGAGCTACTCCCCATTCTTCTGGCATGTGTGACATGTCCGTGTATGTGTGTGCATACATGTGTTGTGTGAGGTAAGCGGGTGGAGTTTTGTGCCCACACAGGGGTGTTGGCTGCATATTTTCAGGGTTGGGTGTTAAGAGCTGAGGGTGAGGAGGGATGCTTGACTCCACCTTTAAAAAAAAAAAACAAGGAGTGAGGGAATTAATAGAAAAAGAAGAGGAAAAGTAAAATTGTTTTGCACAGGGCGTTTAAAGCGTGTTTTTCGCTGTGACCCCTCACACATAAAGTTCCCCTTTTTTATAAAGTACATTTGGGGAAAAAAAGTCTTATTTTGTTTTGTTTGACAATATCATGGAATATTCCGTATAGGCCTTTGGACATATTAGAGAGGTTAAAGGGGTTTCTTTGAGTTTCTGCTGTTGAATGTACACTTGTGTACCATTGTGCATCCCACTGAAGTATTTTCATGCAAAAGCAACTACATTTGTCTAAGGGTGGCGTTCCCATTACAACCCTGCACGGCTAAGGGGGATTCTGGGAAAAGCAGAGGGAGAAAACGCTGACAATAACTCTGGAATCGTCGGCTATTATCTTGGCTCATTGGCTCAAACGGAGTCAAGCTGCTGCCCTGCAGCCGAGCCAAAACAACCCCGTCCACCTGCCGAGAGAGAGAGAGAGAAACAGTGTGTGCATGTGTGTGTGTTTGTGTCTGTGTGTGTAAGAGTGAGCCCCCATCCAGCTTTTGGATCCACAGTGAGCTTTTGGTTCAGAAGCTGCTGGAGAGAAAGAGAGGGAGAGAAAGAGAGAGAATGAAGGGAGTAGACTCGACTATTAGTCCAGCTCTCTCCGACCAACCTCACAAACAATACCATCTCTCTCTCTGGTTTGCTCTCTCTCTCACTTTCTATTTTTCACTCAGACGTTTTGCCCTGAGTCACCACAAGCGGCCAGCTCTATTTTTCCTATTATCTCATATTTGTGAAGCTGGGAGACCTTTAGAGAAAAGGGGAGGGAGGGACTGTGAGGAGAAGGAGGAGGTTAAGGAAGGGGTTTGTGGAAAGAGAGAGAGAGAAAAAAGAGGGGAAGAATAAAGAAGGAGAGTGAGAGAGAGTCTGGGCCCTCGGGTGCACAACAAAGGGACCTCTGTGCCAGCGCCAGGCCCAGCCGGGCTCGAAGGAGGGTGGAGGATGAAGGAGGAGGACGAAGACAAGGAGGAGGAGGAGGAGGAGGAGGAGGGCCCACAGGAAAAGGGCCCTGGCTTGGGACCCGTGGCCCGGCCCTTGTATCCAGAAAAACAGGCTCCACATTGACTTGGGCCTTGGCAGCCATGGGGAGGCTCGGGCTACCCCCCCTCCTTCCTTCTCTTTTCTCCTCCTCTTCTTCCACCCTCCTTCTTCCTAAACTGAGCAGGGGTCAGGATTGAATAAGCAATTATACAAGCACTGGTGGAGTTTGTCTAAGACTGCCACCCTAAACACTGAAGTATTGAGATAGAAGGAAGGAGTACAGAGAGGGAGTGCGAGGAGAGACGTGTGCTGACTTCTGTGGTGAAAACACATCAGCTGGCGGCCATGCCGGAAAGATAATGTTCACATGTGATTGAAAGATAAGATATCAATGTTGAAGAAAATGCCACTGCCACTGTCTTGTGAGCACCTGAAGTAGGTAATCTTTCTTTAATTACTGTCAGAATTTGATAAAGCAATGGCAGACCCGGTTACTTTTATTATTTCATTTATTAGAAACCTCAATAGCACATCTTATGGTTGTCAAAGATGTTGTTCTGAACCTCACTGCATTGGGCAAGAGAAAGAAAAACTGGTTAGTTAAAAACCTAAAACAGTATAACTCATTGTTGTAGTAAAAGAATCCTTGCTTCAGTTAAAACTGTGATGTATTTAAATAAAATACAAAAAAGTAGAATATGTATATGAATAATGTGAGGTAACTTAAGTCTTTCAGTAGTAAAATGAGACAGACTGGACCTACTGCATAATGTAGATGTTCAAAGAAACTTCAGAAAAGCAGAATTTGGAATACAACTCCTCACTTATTTACATCGTCTTGATACTGCAGCTTTTGCTTCTCAGTCTGGCTATTCCCCTCGCACTGACAGCACCAACATACTCCATTACGAAATGATGATGTTGATATTTTGATGATCAATTCATGTCTGGTTGAGCTGGGCCATGTGTCTGGACACATTTTCATCGATTCCTTCTAAAGATGGTCCAATCATTCCCAAGCAAAGAGGGCCGTGCCAAGATTATGGGCAGTCGCTTGTCAAAAAAAAAAAAAACAAGGGCATTTTTAGGCGGTTTGAGAGAGGAGATGGAGATAGAGAGGGAGCTGTATCAAAAAGCTTTTTGTCCAAGCCCACCTCGCACTACCACCTCCACAAGGTTAGCCACTAACAGTACCAATTATTGGCTTGTTGTTGGGGAGAACTGCGCTTGGCAACAGTTGCCGCAGTGGCCGGGCCTCTGTGTAAACACTAAAATCCCTTTACTCCTCCTTACTTTGTAGCCCCCTCCCAATGCTCCCACTGAAGCAGAGGAGGAAGGAGACAGAGAACGTGTGTATGTGTTTGTGTGTATGTTTATGTGTGTAAGACTCAGTCCCTGTTTGGTCTCAATGTCCATAGTGACTTTTAATTCAGAAGCTGCTCCAACTTCAGTTATTAATAAACACCCAGACCAGTAGTCAGGCTACAGGGACACAAACTCATAAACACATAAAAATTGAACATTTGGCAAAAACTCAAACACAACTACATGACATCAACTTCGGAGATTTAAGAGTCTGTTATTCACCTTGAAAAGTAAGTTAAGTTTTTGGGTGAGGCGATGAGGGACATATGGTTCCCCCTAAAGTACTGTGACAACCACAGACGCGTCTCTAAACACGTTTTGGGGCGACACACCTGTTAACAGAAAAACTGCAAACAAAGATCACTTGCCAAAACACCTAAAGATTAACCGGGGAGAGGACTTAATTTTTCTCTTTTTAGAGAAAGATGGAATTTCAGAAAAAAATAAAAAATAAAGACGACTTTTTTTTCTCTTATGTAAATGTGAAGAGGCTGTGCTGCAAAGATATTAAAAGAAAGAATTCAAGACGTACAAAACAACAGATGCAGTGGGCTTTTTTCATTCTATATTAAGGAGTGTATGGATGTATAGCAACATGTTTCCCTTAAATTTGATGTTCTAAGAATAGGACACGGCACATAAAGCGAAAATTTACAAGGGTGTCAGTCAACAATTTAATAAATTGAAAATCCATTTATCTGAATACAGAGTTCTGCCCTTCACTCCACTGCCTTTCCCTAACAGATGGTGTTGTGGGTGCTTATGTCCAATTTGATTTGAACCAAACCCTCAGCCAATTTTTACACTGGCATGAAATCTCAGCGAGCCAGATCCACACACTGGCAGTCAGAAATAGCAGCGGAGAGGGCGCGACATTGTGAAAGAACGATGAAGGGCAAAATCTGGAGCGACATTCGAGAAAGTCGAAGAAAAACTTTCCTTGTTGTTTCATTCTGCTTGGGTGCTGTTTTTTCTCTCTCCTCCCTTCCCCTCCCCCTCTTCATGTTGTTTTTGTGCCGAGCTGGAGAAATTAGCGATGCTATCTTAATGCTGTGTTTTTGCTGGAGACAGAGAAATGTTCCTTTCACACACACAGACACACACATTTTCCCCAACTGCCTCTGTGACCTCCGTTATCACTAAATGGTGTTTGATAGCATCTAGACATTTGAATCCACTGTGGACTAATTCAGCTCGGCCACTGATAGCTGCAGCCACTGCACCTTTATTAGGGACAAGCTATGGTACTGAACACAGATCTCATTTTATTTTTACTGCCTCATACTTCACAGGCTGAAGAGACCAAGTGTCCACTGTGGTACTGATAACCACCAAATACTGTTAGCTAATAGCCTGGTTAACAAACAGAGCCTCTTAAGAGGCTTTTGAATAGATGCTAGAGGTTTACAGGCAACAATGGGTCATGCTGTATTTAATACATAATGTATTCACTGAGGAGCCTTTGAAAGCTGTGCTGACAAGAGTGTTGTGTCTTGGTCCTGCTGTCAGGTGGAAACCAAGTCCTTAGCAGATTTGAGCTGAACGTCATTGCCTTTCTTTTGTATGATCTCATAAGTCTTGAGACTGTTTCGTAAGCGCAAGAGGTCATATAGTTTTCCCAACCATTAGAGATCCAAGATTTAATCTGCCAACTAAACCATGAAAATCCCTTTTCAGCACCAATTTCTACATCATGTGCCCATCAAAATGTGATTTACAGACTCTTGAAATCTTAATTTTTATGGAAAAATCCGATTTAATCTATGACTGAATTGATATGAATTGTGAATCAACCTATCACACAAGCCAAAAACAAATCGGCTCTATGACTTCTGCTTTCTCAATCTGACGTCAGAGTTAGTAGGGGGTTAAATAGTTGGGGTCGGCAGTCTTTAATGCACGCACATCTCTCCCTGTCAAAAGCATCCTGTTGAAGTAGGCCAAGGCATGTGTATCAGTGTGTACGTGTGTGTGTGTGTGTGTGTGTGTGTGTGCCGTACACAGTGGCTCAGGCTGCTGTAATGGAAAATGACACTTGCAATCTGTCTCGTAGCAATAACCCCTCTTCAGTGCTCTTGTCTCCACTCCACACACACATGCACTAGCACACACTCAATGTCTCTGTCACTGTAGCGGCCCCGGGGCCGTCCTTGTCACTGCACAGCTTTATTGCATCACTTTAACGTGACAACAAAAGAAGACATTGTGCATTGGGCCTGCTGTGTATAGGAGAGGAACGGACCCACGCATTAACTACGCTAGAGACAGACAGAGTGCACACACACACACACACACACACACACACACACACACACACACACACACACACACACACACACACACACACACACACACACACACACACACACACACACACACACACACACACACACACACACACACACACACACACACACACACACACACACACACACACACACACACACACACACACACACACACACACACACACACACACACACACACACACACACACACACACACACACACACACACACACACACACACACACACACACAGTGAAGCATTTTCTCTTGTGAGTCGTGACATTTTTCGTCTGCCTGTCAAAGCAATGACAGAGAGACAGACAGAACAGCAAGACACTCCTGACACACTAATGTTGCTTTGCATGCTGGAAGCCTATTCAAACAAGGCTGAGCTGTGACTTTAACCTCCCTTTGTGTGTTTGTGTGTTTATGTGTGTGTGCATGTGAGACTGATGGGTAAAGACTGTTATTTCTGATGCTATCATAGTTTTGGCGCTGTGTTGATTATTTGATTGACAGTTGGCTTGGCTTGAGAGTGGCTTTGCTTTGCCGGACGGCGGAGGCGGGACCCGCCTATTCCAGTTATTGCGGACGCTGTTGACAAGCACAAACAGACGCACACGCACACACTTCTCCCTCTGTTAATGCGTCTGTTTGAGTCTTGATATCCGTCTCTGTCTCTTTTTGTCTTTCTTCTCTATGTGTGAATGTTTGTTCCATCTGTGCGTTGATCGGCCTGAGACAGAGCGCGTTGTAAAGTCTTAAGAATAGCCCACATTGTCCTGTATGCTGCTCAAAGATAGGGCGACAGACATGTGAGAACCATTAGACCAATCGCAACAACAGTCCAAACAGCGCTGGAATGCTCTGCTGACTAGCATGTGTGTGTTTGTGTGTGTGCGTCTGCCTGCGAGTATTTGTGTGCCTGACCCGTTGGAGCCTTCAGAGTCACTGCGCTCCAATTATTCACTCACGTCGATATCTCTCCCTGCAAATCTCTTCCTACTCCCCGATTATCCTGGCATGATCACAAAGTTTCTCAGGCAAGAAAAAAAAAAGTTTGATTGGTTGATGAGATTTGCCTCGTCAATAACAGCTGATGCTGCTGGTTAGGTCACATTTAGATCATTTAGCCATCTGTGGCTAACAAGTAAGAACAAGGAACTCACACAAATTAAATGACAAAAACAGAGTTGGTGAAAGAACATACTATAGTGACAGCACGTTGATAATTTTGCACTTTAATTACAACTTTTAAGATATGTAAATTTTAAAATGCTCCTGTCTAGATGGAAGCTCTGGAACTTTTTGATAAAAACAGGCTTTCTATGTGAAAATCAGTTTACTTGCCATGAAACCAATTAATCCCTACTTCCAATGTGGAGGGAGCTCTACTGTACAAAGTTGAATAAAAGTAGGCCAGCTAAAGTAACATCTAAGTTGTTTCTGGCCTGAGACTGACACCTTTGACAGAAAGCCATTGCTACAAATTGAAGGTGTAAGGTTTGAAAAAAAAAAAAAAAAAAAAAAACATAATTTGGAAGGTAGAGAGGTTACAATAAAAGCTGCTTTTGAGATGCATTATGGGCAATGTAGTATCAAATGTTTTTGGAGCTTGGAACTAAATGTTAAGATATTTGTCCCTTTACTGTTTTTATTTTTTATTTCCGTCGATTGTAAAGGTCTATGGATGTGCAAAGTGTCCCTGTAATTAACTGATTTTGAATAGTACGATTGAAATACTGTTCAAATTGTTTATTTAATAAATGCAACGGCTAGTGGGTCCTTTGCAACGTTTTCAGACAAATTCTTCAGAGTTCTCTGATTCTGATCCTTTTCTAGAATAAATCATTGCTTATAAAATATTGCAAATGTGCACACTTTGTGGTTAGTGAGAAGCCCTAATCACACATGCATGACCATCATAACTTACAGAAATTTTCAGGGTGAGCTGCATGTGTCAACACAAACAGCCACATTTTTCACCCCAAATATATCAGGAATTCTTCCAGCCAAATCTTCAAACAAGCAAAGCAGGTATGTTATTCACTATTTGGTTTTTAATGTCAAAACATGCGATTTTGATTTTGTGTTGACATATAGGCAAAAAATGTCATCATACAGTCAAGTTCTGTTGCTTGTTTTCCATCTTGCCATGTCAGAGGAAGATTTCAGGGTCAGCCTGTCTGAAATTTTATAGGAACTTTCAGGTGTGCATCTGTGAATTTGGTTCAACAGAATAAGAATCAATAAGGCTTTGATTCTCAGGAGTTATTCCAAATGGAGATTAACCGTCAGCAGGTGAATATAATTTGGACCTGATCTTAGTCTACATTTGACTGATGTTTCCACCTAAATACTAACTGATAAACACTCAAACAAAAGTACCCAAAAAGTGGTTAGTAATTTATTAAATTAAACTTTGCTTTCCTCTTAACAGCTTGTTTCTTTTTTTTATTAAATCACTCCTGTGTTAATCGGATCATCCATATCTTTATTAGAACATTATTGATAAATGTTATTCGATTTAAACTGCTCTCAGGCGGACAAATGGTCCCTTGAATCATTTCTCCCCCCATTCCCCCCCCCCCCCCCCATACATTCCTGTGGGTCTTTGACCCCTTCATTCTCATCCCCCCACCATTCCTCCGACAAGACATCCCCAACTCTATAAGTGGGCTAATTGTCTTAACAACGTCTGGCTCAGGATAGACTGCAGACGACGGTGGTGTCTAATAACCTTGGCAAAAACTTTGTTAGCTTCATAAAACGATCCAGCAAAGCAGACAAGGAGGACGTGGTCTACAGTAAACTGGGGGTGAAAATCCACTGCCGATAGTAGGCCAAAAATTCTGCATAAGCCTGTGTTTGCTTATAGTAAACTGATACCAGTGTGGTGCAGGGAGCTAGACAGAGGGCCCAATGTTAGACAGTGTGTTGGGTGTGTGTTCCTTTGGGTGTAAGAGTCTGTCAGACACACCAACATGACCTAACTTACAAGTGTCCACTGTCTTGGTGAGGACGGCTCCTTGAACCAGCATCACAAGACCGCCTAGTGTGAAGCTTACAAACAAACATGGGTTCAATTTGAGAGACACTGAGAAAGACAAACGTGTTAGAAGGAGAAAGAGGAGGACTACACGAAGAGGGAGAGAGATAAAGATAGATCAGAAATCTGCCAGAAGGAGAAGATGGATCATGGAATGTTTCCTCTGATACTTGTGTCTATGAGTGTGTTTGTGAATAAAAATGGACCCAGATACCAGCATCACCACAACCCACCATCTGAGACACAAATACACATACATAAGGGAAGCTTGCAAACTCCACCCACATCTAGAGGAGCGGTAAATAGGTCTGTTACACACCACTGATCATTAGTATTCATAGTTAATCATCATTTATTCACAAATTCCAACAGCAAGGATTCTAAATTTAACTGCCAGGCAGAAAATGGTTGTGAGTGTAGGAAGGACGCCTGTGCCAAAAATACATAAAAGTGGTGACACACGCAGACACACACATCATAGATTTATGTTGCAATTTGTTTCCTGAACTTTAAAATAAAGCTTAAGGAAAGTGGGGATTTAAGAGAGCTGACAGGTGCATGTGTTTTTTTCTGAACTTCAGACAGGGCAGGATAAATGTTTTGGAGCAAAAGAAAGGAACAAGTGAGAGTGAGCAGGAAGGGGAGGAACAGAGGGAAAGAGTGAAGGTGGGGAGGTAGAAATCATGTGTTGCCTTAGGAATGGAGACTTTCTGAAACAGTAAACATAGCTACAGGCCAATTTTGCTTAAACAACGTTATTGACGATTCACTAAGAAGATATAGCAGCAAATTGATCTGACAACATATACCTTAAATTACATTTTTTTGGGATATATGCTTAAATGAGATAAACAGCTGAAGTTTATTTAAGAAAAAGAAAAAGTTAGGCTGTAAATGAATTTGTGGCTAAAGAGGCTCATTATTTGTTTGAAAATGTAAATCTGTGAGGTTAAAGAAGAAGGCTAATAGTTCTCAGTTACATAGAAACAGAAAAACTGTGTTGTAATCAATTAATGCTTAACATTTGTTTCGTAGGGTTCAACGGATACAGATTTTTGACACGTCATATTTTAATATAATGACTTGAAAATGGCGGAGTACCTTAACTCATTTGGAAGAATTTCAGCTATTATTTAGTGAGGGAGCAAAGTCAAGGGATTCCGTCAATAAGTTGGTATAACACAAAATAAGCGAGAGTAAGAGTTATATTCCCAAACTGAATCGTCAAAATCCTATCAGTAGAGACTGAGTTAGCATTATCCTTGAACTGGATTCTATATTCCACATGAAAGACTCAACAGCATCATTCCTTAGACCTTTTCTGCCCATTATGTTTCATGCCCCCATTTTACAACTCAATCACAAATCATCATGGTTATTTTCTTTGACTTTATAAAGCTCCTCCTGAGCCAGAGAATCCATTATAGTGTTTTCACAGGCTGAGCAGTAGTCTCCATGACGAGTGAACTGACCTTTAAATCTAAAAGGGCTAAGTGCCCATTAATTGAATATTTTTCCACTTCGTCAAACAATTAAAAAAAAATCAACAAATCTCAAAGTCTTGTCATCTTTGTTAAAGTTTCCTTTGGTATGGCTGCTTTACAGAATGACTCTTGTTGTCTGGGTTGGTCTACAGCAACTGTGACTATTTTTTATTAATTACTGTAGTAGCATGTCATAATGTCACTCTTATAACCACTGACTGTGATGTTTTGGAAAGGCTACAGAAACACACACCTGGGTTACAGACAGGACTGGCGTACAACAGCTGATTTGCTTTGTCGGTACTACAATGAGCCAAGAGACCCTGTGTTTGTGTGTTTGTGTGTGTGTGTGTGTGTGTGCACGCGTGCATCTGACTGTGTGTGTTTGTCTGGATGTGTGTGTATGTGTGTGTGTGTGTGTAGGTGACAGCTCTAGCCCCAAACTGACTGGCATCTGGCGGTGGCAGTTGTTTTAACAGCTGAGCTGACAGCATTAATCCGAACGCACCCAAATCAAAAGGAGACAACACCTGTTCACTGCTCCTGAGCCCAGCCGAGGAGGGAGGAGGGGGAGGAGGAGGGGGAAGGAGGGGAAATGAGAAAGACGGAAAGGGAATTATGAATGGAGGAAAGCGGTGAAAGAGATGGAGGGGGAGTGATTAGAAGCAGGTGGAGAGAGTGACAGGGACAAAGGGTGGCAAGAGGAGAGGGATGGAGGTGAGGTGGCAGAAATGAGAAATAGAAACAAGGATAGGGAAGGGAAGGGATGAGAGGGAAACAAGAGGGAAAAGAGGGAAGGATGAGGTAGGATAAAAAAGAGGAGAAGGGGGAAAATTATGAGAGCAGGCATGCTGCCAGGCAACACACACACAGCACTCTTTCCCCTGAGTGAAGCGGAAAGGGGCAGTGGGCCAAACAAGGCGGGAGGGAAAAAAATACAGCAGGAGGAAAGGAAGAGGTGAATGAAGGATGGAGAGATCACACAGGGAGAGGGAGAGAAGGACAGCTGGAGAGAAGAGGGATGGGGGGGCAGGGACGCAGACTGAGAAATACAGCAGCGATCCATGCAGAGGATCATCAGAGCTCCGACATGAGTGGCGGGTGATGGCTGGCCGCTCTGCTGGCCAAGGAGCAGCAGCAGCAGCAGGGAGAGAAGAATGAAGCAGGAGTGAAGGGGTGGGGGTGGAGAGGGACTGCTGGGGATGCTTGTCTCCCAACATCTGGCTCAAATAAGGCCGGGCCGTGCTGTGGGCTCAGGGTCACGACCCCTGAGGCTGACAGAACAGACACTACCACTTCATCTAGAGGAACCGCCCTCTGACCAGCAAGCCAGGGGTTAATTAATATAGACCCTGTGGCTTCAAAGACTGACTGAGTGACTGGCTCTGTGGAGTATCTGAATGGCTGACTTCTTGGCAGTCTGGCTGATGCTCTACAGGACTAGCTTCCTCACTTGCTGACATATTAAAAGACTGACTAACTATCTGACTGACTCTTTCACCCCCCGAATGACTAATGTGCTAAAGAACACCACACAACAGTATAGAAAACATCTTTACATCTGAAATATGTGGTTGGTTATTTTGCCGAACAGGGTTGTAGAAATTCTGTCATACTTTGTGTTTTATCCGTCATTTGAATTTCTACTTTTCAAGTCCATAGCTCTTCAGCGCCTTGTCAGCAAACAGATAGCAAGACATGTTCAGTAGCCTATGGTGCTATGGTTAGTGTAAATGCCCAAAAGCTCTTTTTGATAGATTTGATCATCTCCGAGATGTACTCTGTGCGCGCACACGAAAAAGGTCTGGGCGCCTATGGGAGTGTGATTCCACATTTGATCGAAATGAATCCTAATCATTCAAAATGATGGACAGCCTTCACAATTTTCTATCATTGCTCAAGAATTTCTGTCAAGGACAGAAAATAGTGGGTTAACGTGACCTCTGTACTGTGTATTTGTTATTTTTACTGCCATGTGTGCAGGCAATCTAACAAGAACTACGCAGTAATACACACCAATCTTGTGACTCCACTCGGGCTGTTAAAGCCCCTTTTACATCCATGTCAGGCTTTAAATCCTGCGCTGGACGCTGCTGACATGGGTGAACGAGGACTACAGCTCTGATGCTTCTGCATGCTTGTTGGAGCTGAGATGTCAAATTGTGCTAAGCAGATTGTGCTACTTTGCGCACAAGCCTACATGGATTATACAGAGGAAAGTGGGGTGTGGGCTCTGTCACACAATCACATTAATGTGCAGAATGTGGCATTTAAAGCACTGGGTTGCACACATAAAGACCTGCCAATACATGTATATTATATAGACAGTATATGTTAATGTCATATAAACTATACAAGCATACATATGATCTCTTCAAAGGACTCACGGCTAATAAGCTCGAACATAAAGCTTACTTAACATCTATTTAAAGTACATTATAGTAAGCTTACATGCTGCAATCACAGTAAAGATTTGCACCTACAGTTAATTTGTGTCACAAAGCAAATGGATGCATACAGTATTTGCATACTGTAGATCCATGTGTGCTTTGTCGAGATTTGTAAAGCAATTCGTCGAATATGATCCCCATGTTCTGCCTCATGTTTTAGTACCAACTGATATGAGTTCAACTTGTTAAAAAAAAGAACATGTTGGTTCTTGATCCTTATTGTATACTGATATGAAATAAACGACATAGAAGGTGAAAAGAAGGTCAGCTAAACATATACACACGTGTCAAGACAGACGAGGATAAATGAGTGACATCAATTGGAAATAAAATTTTGGAGAGTCATTGAATACAGATTGAAATTTAATTCTGGTTAGAAGTAAGGGAGCTTTTTCCAATAGGAATCATCAGATGCGTCAAATTCACAATAAACTGTAAATCCAAACTCTGACTGAAATAACTGTCTTTGAGAATTTTCTCTAATTCACTTATTAGAATCAAACTAGTGAGTTCTTTTTAGAAAGTCCTTTAGGATTTTTTGACAAGTATAGCTGGATTCACCTTGTTATTGAAATTAGGCAAATCTATTAAATGAAAAAGAAGGTGTTGTCGGTGTTACTCATGAACAGCTTCCACCTACTTCTTATTTTATCCAAAGTTGATTCAAAGTGCCTCCTTGAACACTCACTAAACTATTTGCATGTTTAACCGTGTGTGGGCCTAGAAAAGTCTGGAAAGCTTGCAGTACAGTGAAAGCTTTTTATACCTTTCCATGGCACAATGTCAAAATGTAAAATCAAGCATTTCATTCCAAATTGCAACATCCACCTACTCACAAAGTAACTAACTGCTGGTGTGTGAGAAAACTACTAAATGACACAATGATGAACTTGTCTTCTAACTTTTAGGGTTCTTCTAACAAATAAGAAACGTTTTAAGGTGCAGTCATGTTGCCTTTTGAAAACCGGCTGAACTTCAAGCAGAAAGCAGTAAGTGTTTTTGTTGCCTGAGTGCCTCAATGAAAAGTTTTAAGATCTTTCAGCTACATTTCTAAGGCTTTTGATAATGTAATTGAGGGCCGAATGAGTGTTGGCGCACTTGTACACAAAACTCATTCATTCTTGCAGACTTTTTGAGGCATAAAAACATTCCTCTGTCTCTCCATGGGAATGGGAGAAAAAGACCAAGAATGGAAAATCAAAGAAAAGGAAGAAAAACAACAACGGGGCGTGCAAATGAAGAGAGTTTATGAGAAAGCTGAATAGATAAATCATGGATTCCACTGATTTGGTCATGGGACGACATGCTGCTGAATGGAAGTGAGCGGGTGGATGCCAAAACACTGGGTTCTGTCTAATATTAGGGAGTCAGTGACAGGAGGCCTTTATGTTGGACAGTCTGACTCAGTGTGTATGACACAGGAAATGCACAAATTTGTTCCTAATGCAAAGACAAGTGCATACAAATATCATCCCTACCTGTCTTCCCCCACTGAGTTCAGAACAGCAAACTAAAATGTGCAAATACGCATGCACTCACTGTACTCTTGGACAATCAGATTGTGGGTAGGTCACAATAGCTACGCAATGGAAGCCATGGCTGATTCATGAACCTCAGGCCTTTGTCCTTAACTTAATGCCACGCCGGGAGGCCAATAACACACACAGACACACACACACACCATCAGGAAAACCACAGGACCTTCTCTCCTCTCTCTAAGTCCCTTTATGCTCATGTGTCGAACAAAAGCTGGGGCACTGCTTTTCCACGAAAACACACACTCTGACACACACATGCACACTATTCATCTCCTTAATATCGCTCATCTGGACTAGGAAGAATGGTAGAAAGGAGTTTCATCCCCACTGATTGTCTTGTGCAAGGCTGAAGAGAGAATGCCACGTTGAAAAGCAGACGAAAAACAATTCAATAAGAAAAGTGACTTGAATGAGCCTTTCATCGAGCCAACAATGACTGGCCCCACAATAGGCCTCAGGTTCGCCCCATGACGTTGCCTGTTTCTCATGCCACAAAAGGAAAAAAAGAGAATTGACTTGATTTGAATTGTGAACCATGTCCATGATGATTTTTCCCTGTCAACTACAAATGCAGTGTTAACAGGCACATTGACACGCGGAAAACTGGAAAGAACTCTAAATGATAGAACTGGTTTTCCTAGACATGGCGTGTAAGCTCTTTTCCTGCCTTAAACTAAATTTTATCTGCGCAAAAGGTTGCGATTTTTCTTTTTCATTTTCTCAGTTTGAATACCATTAGCAAGAGGTTCAGTTCTAGTCTTGTATGTAGACCCTTTTAAATGGCGAATATGAGGAAAATCTTTCTTTTTTGAGGTGCTCTTTTTCAACCTGCCCCTCTGTTTTGTTTCATTCGCTTCTTTTTCCCAGCACAAGAATGACCGTGACAAACAATGGCTGTGAGAGTCCTGCTGCACTTCATGTTAATTTATACAACTAACTAATTACCGACAAAGGTTGGAAATCACATAAAGACATTTCTCGCTCCCACGCTAGGGCTGTGAACCTACTGCTGTATGTATGTGAGAGTGTGTGTCTCTGTGTGTGTGTGTGTGTGTCAGTGTGCACGTCAATGTTCGTGTGTTGCAGTGCACATTTCCCCCTGGGGATCTTTCCCTAAAAGTTGCAAGTCCATGTGATGACTTGCAATGGTTGTTTATGCCATTGTTGATGTTTAAATAATGTGTGTGCATGTATGTGTGTGTGTGCGCGTGTGAGTGTTTGACATAACCCCCCAGATAGAGGAGCTGTAAAAGGATTAAGCAAAGTGAAGGAGGGGGTGGACTGATGGACGGATGAACGAGAGACTGCCTCGATCCCTCCACTTCTCCAGCTCTTTTTTTCTCTCCCTTTCTTTTTCTTTCTCTTTCTTGTTGGCAGAATGTATCCGCCCTTCTCATTGTCACCCATTGGAGTGTATGGAGGCGTGAGGGAGCTCCGGCCACTGTGTGCTTGTGTGGCACAATGGCCTTGCCTAAGTGCTGTCCTATAAAATGCCTCAGTGCTCTCTAAAAGCAAGCCCTGGATTCCCTCCCTGCCTTGAAAATAGATGAAGTGCTGTGTGTGCGTGAGCATGTTTCTCTGTGTGTGTGTTGTGTGACATCTGTCATTGAGTTGGCGTTTTCAGTATGGAAACCAGTGCCTTGAAGCGGCGAGTATGCTCAGCCATAAAAACACCATTCTGCTTGACCCCAAGGTTGCCGGCACAGCTGTAAACCTGCACACCCTGCTTGAGTGTGTGTGTACACATGAATGTGCATGAGTGTGTCTGCTGTTGCCCTGCACGCGTGTCCAGATCAAGGCAGTAAAGTATGAAGGTCAGGGTCAGGCCTGAGAGCTGAACCATGGAAAAATGAAACTACAAGAATATTGCAATTTGTTGACCCTAACAAAGTCACCAGTTACCCACAAAAACCAACAATGAAGCTCAGAGCCATTTTTTAGTTATTGTTTGAAAGAAAAAATAATTAATTTGTCAAACTCGATTTTATTTAATAAAAAGGTTTTGTGTGTTTTAGGGGAGGACTCCACATTTTTGAACATTAAAGAAAGCAACTTTGGTGACATTAATGCAATTTCAAAATCTTACAGATTACTCAGATAATAATTTATTCAGTCAATTTTGAGTGAGACCTGTTTGTGTCTGTTTGCTAAAAAAATAAAAATAAATAAAAACTCCCAGGGCCCATGGAGCCCCAGTGATGGGTAGCTGTAGCCGTGTAGCAGAGGGTCAACAGACGTGTCCTGCTCTGCTTAATTAGAGCCACTTACATTTGTATCCTCCACAGAGAGATGGAAGGTGAGAGGAGAGGAGAGGAGAGGAGAGGAGAGGAGAGGAGAGGAGAGGAGAGGAGAGGAGAGGAGAGGAGAGGAGAGGAGAGGAGAGGAGAGGAGAGGAGAGGAGAGGAGAAGAGAGGAGAGGAGAGGCTGAGAGTGTGGTAAAACTCCAGGGCAGCAAAGGTACCTCTCCAGGGGCTGGTAGGAACATCTGTGCCCCATTTAGTGATATTTCTCCTCCTTTTAATACCCTTGTTTTTATTTTCTTTCTCATTGCGCAGTATATCTATCTATCCATATATTTATCTATCAATCTATCTATCAGGTGCATGTGTCTTTTCCCACTGCTTGGCTAATAGATTATCACCAGGCCCTGCTCTGTGGCAAAAGGGTCACAAAGGGTTAAATGGTAAGTCCAAGGGAACTGTCCAAGTTTGTGTGTGTGTGTGTGTGTATGTCTGCGCTTGTGCGGCTATCTCTCCTGGGTTTTACCACCGGCGCTCCTCTCGACCCTGTGCCTCCATGGACGCCGTACACTCTGCTCTCATTATTCCACGTAATGACACAAACGAACACTCCAGCACGAGCCGCTTGCCCAGCAGCCTCTCACCTCAAGTCCAGACACATAAACACACAACATTCAGAGTCATGACATTCTTACCTTTTCTCCTGCTCCCTGTTTAGAATTTAATAAAGATGGTGGCTTTTGGTTTGTGTGAATGTAAGTCTACATGTACCTGTGTGTGTGTTTGTGTGAGAGAGTGAGTGTGTATCTCCAGGGTAGCAGGTGGCCGGTGGAGTAAGACAGGAGATGAATGAAGAGAGCAGGGGAGCGGTGGAGCATGGTTGGGCCAGGCCATGGGGGACAACATGGCTAGTCATTTATTAGAGGCCAAGACACACACGCACGCACGCACGCACGCACGCACGCACGCACGCACGCACACACACACACACACACACACACACACACACACACAAACGCACAAACACACAGCTTGCCTGCATGCAGCCAAAGTAACCCTTCCCATGAAAAACACGTTAACACACGTTCTGTCGCAAATACATATGCAAATACACATGCGTGTGCAAGTATACATGCTCCCAAAGGCTTAAACAGCACACTCAGACACACACACACTGACCTAGTATTTTACACTCCCCATTCATCTATCCCAAGTAGAGCAACACTAGCCACAGACACAGAACTATATCTTTCAAACTTAAGCCACACTTGTGTGTGAGTATGACTTTCTGTGTGCGTGAGTGTGTTTGTGTGTGTGCATGTGTGCTGTCTCGCTTAGGGCTTGCCTTCATTGAGTCAAACTTCTCATTCTGTTTTGGGATGTTTATCATTTTTCTGACCCATTTTGTGTCTATGGACCCTTGTTTAAGTCGCTCATGGTGTTCATGTTCCTACATTCTGAATGTATGTGTGAGTGTGTGTCATTGATCCAGCTGGAAGCGGTGTGTGTAAGAGAGAGAGAGAGAGAGAGAGAGAGAGAGAGCAGTAATATTCCAGGCCTTTCATAATGATTAAAGCCTTCATTAAATTTTCATCCCAACCTGCTGTTTGCTGCTAATGGCCTTTGTGAGCCACACCGCCAAACAATAGCTAGCCGGGCACAGAGAAGGGATTTCTATCTCGCGTTCAATACCGCCCCTCATCGTTCCTCTCCCCCCTCCATTTGCCTCTGCCCCTCTTCATCTTTTCTCAGCATCCCTTTTCTTCCCACTCTCTTTTTTTCTTCCTTTCTCTCATGCTTGGCCTGGGTTGTGTGTGTCTATATGTGTGTGTGTGTGTGTGTGTGTGTGCAATGGGTCTGGAGGCACTGAGGCCTTTTGTTAGCGCGTTTCATTTAAACGTAGGGCAGATAATGCTCCAGGTTGGTTTGGATGCCGCACCACTGTGGCATTCTACTAATGGGGTCTGTGAAGACACTGCTCCTTCTCTCCTTCACTCTTCCTCCTTCTCTTGCTCCTGCTATCCGTCCTCTCTCTCTACCTCCTTCTCCCTCTCTCTTTCTCTCTATGGTGCTGGCTTACTCATAAAGATCCATTAATGTTGTTTTTTTCCCTGTGCAGTCAGTTCATGAGGTCTAGTGAAGCAGCGAACAACCCAAAACACACCTCAATTACAGCTCAGCTCGACAAACAGTCCAGTTTTTCTCTTTTTCTCTCTCTTTTTTTTTTTTTTGTAAAAATGTGCCACAACAGGCCTCTTTATTGACTGGAACAAAAACAACCAGACGGAGAGAGCTGACCAGCAGTCTCGGCCGCTTTGAAATCTTTACAGAAAAGCCTGAAAAATAAGGTTAGCACTGCACAGCTTGAAATGAAAGCCTGTTGATGTACTTTCAGAACAGAAACACACGCATACACATGAACACATACACTTAACAGACAAATACACACTGCACTGCTGCACGGTTTTCTTCACCTTTTGGGTTCGGTGTCATGTCAAGGGTGCATAGCGCATACAGACATGTTTGAATAGAAATCTAAGCACACAGCAGTGATGAATTAGGAAGCTCCAGGGAGGGCATGAAGCTGTATAAGTAGATCTTGTGATTTTTCTAGTATTTATATACTTACAAAGTCTTCACAGGTCCAACCTGGGACAGAGTTGGACCTAGTCCTAATGTAGTCATAATGTGTAAAAATCGACTGAAAGTTTCATTAGGATAAGCGCGTATCACGTGTGATGTAAGAGTAATGCAGCTTCTTTAGGAACGGCTCAGTGTGTGTTTTAGCATGGTTTCATTTTGGACTGGCTCCAGCATTTCAGACCTGTTAATACCCCTTATCTGCTTTGCTTAAGTTCAGCAAGGCAATGAATCCATACTAACTATAGGTATTTGCCATGTAACTGGTGTGACACTGATCTCTCTCTGTCAATTAATGTCATTTATATTCTGCCATCAGATAGGGACACCTGTTGGTAATCTCTTTATCACATTATCACTACCACATGTATTTCATAGTGACATAAGCCTCCATTTATCTACTCAGTTGAAACTGGAGTTGGCCATGGGTTAATTTTATCTCTTGACTCCAACTGTTACCCTAAGGCAACACTTGAGTATTAAAATGTGTGGGCCAAACGAGCTAAGCTATTTAGCCCTGGGAGAAAATCTGGTTTGTTCTCATCAACAGTGTGTAAAATCTTTATCTGAGGGCTGAGAGAGCACTACACCAAAGGTAGCAAAGGTAATATGAAAGGTGATACTATGCATTTTCTTCGACTAATTATCTAGTGAGAAAGTCCTAATGTGACTGTCTCCTTGGTATTAAAGCCTGTACATGTGTTAAGAGCTGTTCAAATATCCAAGAGTGTTTGCTGTTTTTTCACATACTCAAAAAAAACCACCACATACACACATAAATACATGCGCGCGTACACACACACACACACACACACACAGCCATCTCATTTGTCAGGTTGTGATAAATATGCAAATAATGGTGGACAATAGGCCCCAACAGCTGATGGTGTCTGTCTGTGTTCTGGAAAAACAAAGGCTCGCCTCTCATCTGAATGTGTATGGGTTCATAACAGAGGGAGGAAGAGAGAGAGAGTGACAGAGCTGAAAAGGAAACAACACAGAAAGACAGAAAAAAGAAGAAAGAAAAGACAACAGAGTGTGATGAAAGAGCGGCAAGGAGCCAGAGAGTTGGTGGGGAGTTAGAGATCACACATCTGACCGGGCAAGCTCCCCCGTTTCATCACTGACCTTCTGGCTCATTCTTGATCAGCTCCTCCATCTTGCGCTGTTTCAGTGTGTCCACCACATCTGCCAGGCTGCCCTTGCGTCTCTCGGGGGTCCCAAGGGTACCTGTGGTTGAGCCCCCGTCGCTGCAGGGCCGCCCTCCGCCTCCACCGTCTTCTTTGCCAGGTGAGGTAGCATTGTGCTGGGGGTAAGGGCTCAGAGAGCTCCCCTTAGTGCAGTCCTGCTCCTGGAGGAAGGAAGAGAAGGAAAGGGGGAGAGCCACAATTAGAGTCAGAAATTAACTTAAGACATAAACAAAGAAAAAGTGGAAGTAAAAAGGAGGACGGGGCGGGGGAAGAGCTGGCATAGACCCACTCATTATCTCCATACTTCTCTTCTTCTCATACTTCTTTTATTCTCATTCATCTCCCCTTCTCATAGCTCGATGCAACCAACTGTCATCTCTGGCCAGTTTTCTCAAGTTGGGGCATACTTCTTCTTTTCTCTCACTAACATCCTCTGGAATCTGCATTTGACTGACTTGGAGGTACTTGACAGAACAAGCACATGAAAAGACAGCAAAAGACTCTGTACACTCTTAGAGTCAAGCTAACTCTTCATTACAAAGCCTTCAACAGCTCGGCTTTGAGGGACGTCCAACGCTACTGTACTAAATCCCAAGTTTCAGCACTTAGCTACTTTTGTCCAAAGATTTGTGACGATTAATGCTAAGGATGCAGGAAAATCACAAAAAATAGATCTCTTTTCAAAAAACAAAGCTTTGGAGCGGTGTCAAGTCATTTCCATAAAGTCTTAAAAGGACTGACAAAACAACAATCAGCATGACAGCAACAAAATATAAAATATACAGCTCAGAGTAAAGCACCGTGCCTTTTGCCAAGCTGTCATGATGAATAATTATCCTGCTGTCTTGTGACTAAAGTTTACAGTCTTTTACATGTTTAGTTAAATGACTTTGAAAATCATAATCCTCTCATAGGTTAGGAAAAAAAGAATCAAAAAGTATTCACAAACTTACACCTTGAAAAGTTACTTCTTTGTTTTTTGGTGAATTTAAATCCCCTCTTTTTTCATCTAAATATTTGAACTTTATTGTGCATTTTTGACACTTGATAACAGTGTTCACATTCGTTTCTGAAGGGGTACAATAATCTCTGAACTGATGAGTTTGATGAACAAGCAGTGAGAAAAGCTCCTGACAGCAGCTGATCGGTAAGTAACTTCTGGCATCTTAATCTTTGACCTAATAAAACCTGTGTTTGTTTGGCTAGCCCACATAATAGACTTAAAGCCTGCAAAGCCCAATTAACAGTGACACTGAGAAGGAGGATGTTATCAGCTATAAAATAGAACACATAATATCCTTTTGACACACAAACGTGTATAGATGAGTGTATGTCTTGTACACATGCTTTAAATGCACTGACACAAATGCAGACCTCTACAGTATCCTTTCACACACACACACAAACAGGTGTGTTAGAGTGTGTGTTATGCTCTTGAATTACACAAACAAGTGAGTCAGTCAGTCAATCAGCCGGCCAGCTCAGCTCGTTGTAGACAGGAGGGTCAATGGTCCACAGGGTTAATCTTTGGCTAATCTGACTACAATATGGAGCACACCACCTGGGACAGTGGCACACATATACAGGTCCTCTGATTGCCTGCGAGTTGGTGTGCACGTGTGGGAGGCACAGTGGTGCATTCCAGCTGTATTAATGACGTTATAGTTTATTAAGGTGGAGATTGTTTGATAATGATTAACTCGGGCTGCTGGTGGAAGTGGAACTTAATACTGAGAGCACAGTCCACAATGAAGTCCTCCAGAATCAAGATGACTACACTGTATGTTTTTGATCCAAGAGGGCTAGAGTTTTTTTTTATTGAACAGAGGATGAAATGAAACCCAAGATGAAGTTTTACATTTTTTTTCCTGTGTTGTGATGAGAGAATATAGCCAGACAGACACTTTCAATATTTACTATGCTTTTATTGTCTGCAGCCCAACAGTGTATGAGAGGTTACTGCAGACCATTATCACTTGGCGTTTTCTACACTTCACTGACTCTCTCTCTCTGCCTCTGTCTGTTTCCACACTCTGAATAAGTCAGCACGCTCAATAATTCACTAATTCTCTCCTCGACGCTCTTGCACATGCATTGTAACGGAGGGACGGAGTGTGACAGCTATGATATGGTTGTAAGAGCTGCATTTGTAAGACAGGGTGATGAGGCTTCAATCAGTCGCAGTTAACACAGTGGCTGAGGGCTGTGCTGCGCTGGGAAAGTGTCTCGTGATTTTAAAGTGCTGAAAGAGTTTACTCTTCTCCTCTCACCACCTGACCAAGTGACGGCTCGACCTGCTCCTGTCTTTCTTTGTTGCTTTACTTCTTTCTTTAGCCAGTTCTTCAGATTAGGGAAATTCAGACTTCAAATGAATGGCTTTGTGATTACGAGTTGCATCAGCGCTGGAAACGACATGCAAATGCGGTGAGACAGAGGAAAGGAGAGAAGGAGTGTAAGTGGGTAGAAGTCAAAGAAAGAAAGAAGGAGCGAAAGGCGAAAGAGAGACAGAGAGGCGATGTTATTAGAGGAAACGAGAGAAAGAAAGAGAGTTGACAGAGAGATACACAGAGAGAAAGAGAGAGAGAGGAAGGCAGGCATCTTGAAGGCAGCGGTCACACCTGTCACATCCCATTTATCTAATCCAGCGCCTACTTAAAACAGCCGCACTCTTTCTTTCGAGAAAGATGTCGCGCAAACAAAACAAACAGAACAAGAATACGAGAGGGAGATGGAGGGAGAGCAGGGGGGTGGTGAAACTTGGGGGTGAGGGGTTGTCAGATCTCGTCGCTCTGTCGAAAATCTGCCACAGAGATGTCATCTTGCTGCGTCCAACAATGAAGGTCATTTCCAAATCAAATGGAATTAGCAGGGAGCCGTGGCTTCTTCAAAGACCTGGTAAATTAGGGCCCATGACATTATTTATGTGTGAAGTCAGACAGACAGCCTTATCCCAGAGGCAACTTAAATGGCTTATGATTTTTTTCCCTAATCAACCTCCCAGAACATAATCCATGTGCCCTGCTGACATTTTTACTCTGGCGATTTGCAAAGTCCAAGACAAGAGAGATCAAACAGACAAGACACGAGACAGATTCTCTGTTGTAAACGAGTGTCACTCAGCCTATGCGAGGCGACATGTTCTTGCAATAACACGGGTTGCAAAACTTTTCTCATCAACATGCATTTATTCAAAAGTACAAACAGAAATTCTGGATACTGTAAATGTTCATGCCCTCCACTTAGTGCACGTGTGTTAGCAGTTTTTCCCCCCCATTTTTGTGCGCATATGTGTGACACTGTGAGTGCACATAGCCTGTAGGTGTGTGTGCGAGTGCCTGCATATATGTATTTATATGCACTGGATGTGGCAGGCTGGCAGTGTGGGCGGTTCTGCCTTTAGTTTGCAGATGTCAATTCTCTTCCAAAATGACTGGAACAAAGTAAAAATTGCGCCTCACTCTCTTTATCCTTTTACTGCCTCTGCAATGGAACCGAATTAAACAACTTTTGTCTTCTTAAGCTCATCTGTGATGGGAGGTTGGTTTAAAAACACGTAACTCTTGCCAGAAAATGCTATTTTTTTCCCTACAGCCAGCACAGATGCTGCTGTTCATGTTCTTTTTTTGATTTCTTCGTCTTCTTCCCTTCCTCCCTCTCTGTTGCCCAACAGAAGAAACCCTCTCTCTCTCTCTCTCTCTCTCTCTCTCTCTCTGCCATAGCCTGACATGTCTCGGGCTGTGCAAGGTGTATGTGTGAAAAACAATATTTGATGCCTGGCACGTCGTTGTGGATCAAGGCATGGACAATGTGGCAGTGGGAAGAACTGGAAACAGCTGCTCAACTAAAATACGCGCGCACAAATACACACCAAGAGAATGTCACTGATCACTCCTGCGGGGTGGGGGGGTGAGGGACGACTTAACTCTCCGCCAGAGCTGCCAATCTCCACGACATAGACTTAACACACCTCCGACACACTGCCAAACACACACACACACATGCTGCAAATCCTTTTACATGCCATGGCTAAACACAGACACCGTCAGTTTTGACTTCGAGGTCCCTCGGGCTGGGACAAGCAGGAAAACACACAAACACACATATCACTTTTATCCTCCTGTTCCAATAATATAGTTGAGCTGCTCCATGGGAACCTAAAATACGGAACCACATAGATTTAGCACGTTATATCACTGGTCATTTAAACAGAAAAACAAAAAAAATCATTGAAATGCTCAACAAATGTTAACGTCCTCATTTAAATTGTATATTTAAACTTATTGTCTAAGAATTACACACTTGCCCTCTCCTTATCTTAACACACACAGCTGTATTTTCTGTATTTTAAATAGCAGTTTGGCTAAAATGAATGCCAGTTTATTTTACCACGACCCCTCGCTGTTGACAGGCAAGCGTGTGTTGATTCATTAGTGCATCACTGGCATGAGAAATTAAGTGTGACCAGTGTGTCTCAAGACTGCTCAATGACTGTGTTAAATCTGTCAAATTCACATGAACACACACATAGACACACACAAACATAATCACACATTCAAATGACAAAAAAGAGGGAAAGAGAGGGCTTGTGAAGGAAAATGAATTAGAAATAATGCCTGATGAAATATCTTTATAGTTTTCTATCGTGTTTGTGTACATCTCGCCTGTTAATGAAATAATTAGTGTTTGTCCATTAACACATTTATGAGAGAAGATGCTTGCCTCTGCCTGATGTGAAAACATGTTTTTTTTTTTCCTTAAGGATTTGCAAAACAGAAAAAATAAGGCTGAAAAGGAAACAAGCAAGAAAGGGAGGTATTATACATCTTTAGACGCCCTTCAGATTTAAAAGGGCTTGTTATAATAAGTCATTATTGTGGATGTTTACTTGGGAAATAGAGTTTAAAAATTATTTTGTCTGTTTGCGTGCATCATTTAGGATTCTGTGTTGATTGGCTGACCTGACTGCACTGCCACAAAAATCCTTCCCATCAGGCGTTTGAACTGAACTGCAGTCAGCCAATCAGGGTCCAGCATCAAGGTGAGAACTTCATATTCAATAAAAAAAAAACCTTTTAGCTAAACTACATTCATTTGCAAACCATTATGAACAGCTCTCGTTGTAAATAGAGACAAGGTTTCCCTTTGGATTTCAGAAAAAAACTACATTTAAAAAGAGTGAATAATGTGACACCTTTCAGCTTTTTAAAACATGTGTGAGGGTTGTTTTTTTTATTTTGTGTGTGTACAGCTGCAGCAGGCAGGTAAAGCGACTGGGGCCAAAACCGAGCAGGCAGGCGAGGCGGGCAGGATGAAGAGGTCAGTGTGCAGCCGAGCATTTCTCTGCTGCCGTGTTAATTTACTATGACAAGATAAAGCTGTAATCTCGCCCCCTCCCCTTCTCCACTCACTCTCCCCCTGCTGCCTCACTTCCAAGTCAACCGGTCGCCAATGAGCCTTTTACTTTCCTCCATCACTTTACGACAATTGCCCTGAGAGAGACGGACCCCCACCTCACTTCTCAACACTCCGTAAAAACCCCCACCATGAAGTAAATCTACCTCACCCTCCCTCCATTTCTCTCTCTAATTCTCTTCATCATCTCTTCTCTGACAGTCAGCAGCCAAGATTGTTGCTGCATCCACCCCTCCCCCACCTCCCTCCCCCCCAAAAAAACGAACATCTTACAACATGCTAGGCATGCAGAAGGATAAACCCGCCTCTCTCATACAATTTGACTTGCCACTTAATAAGCCATATTAGCTAATATGCAGTGTCTCAGATCACCCGACCCCCCGCCCTTTCTAACAACACAACTCCTTACTGTACACAAACACACATCAAGCTGGCTCAATTCTGCTCTCACTTTTGGAGTAAAAAGTAGTTGTGGGTCATTTTGACGACTTCAATAAATGTTTTCTCTCTTTAATGATCTGGGAGGACAGAAATAAGGATAGTTCTGTTGAAATGTTTTATTTTGTATACATATGCACAAGGACAGACTTTGTATTCTAAATAGTGTAAAACTATAAGATTAATAAATAAATTAACCAGGAATAATCTATTCACTGTCCTCAGCAGAAACAGATAGCCTGGTGTGTACGTGTGTTTGTGTGTGTGTGTGTGTGTGTGCGTGCCCATGTGTTCCAACATAGTCCCAGGACTTTGGTTTACAATCAGCACCTGCCACACGAGTCCAGAGCGGGAGGGGCCAGCAGGCTAATTACAAAATTAGCTGTCCATTACAGATCCTAAGCACTGTTTCATTGTTTTACAGCATGCAAGCATTTGTCATCAGTATGGGGCAAAGGTCAACAATCGTTATCAGAGCACCGCTGAGACAAGGTGTGTGTTAAGGTGAGGGCCCAGGTGAGACAGTGTGCTGTGCCTGTCCTGGCACAGAGACACAAAGTCAAACACACTTTAAGGAGTGTTGGTACACACAAGTTACATACATTCACAGATACCTAAAAATATTAACTTGTTCTTCTTGATGGACAGTTTACATTTAAAATACTAAATAATGTACATCAGCAACTTCTCAAACCCGATGGTGTCAAGTAAATACACAAATGCAAGGAGCATGCTCCGCGAATCACACAATTGTATAGAATGTGGAATGAGTCACATGCAGGAAAACAGATTCTTCTCCAAAATGTACACAAAGATGTGTACTTAAACACACACGTGTAAACTAACAAGAGTTAACATTAAGTCCGTATACTGTGTAGCTTGGACTAATATTTAACAGGAATCACAGAGGATGCAGTTCATCTGTACCAACAAACACACGCACAAAGGCTCTATCATATAAAGAGCCATACATACAGCACCCTCACACAATGTCACACTTCCTCCTGAAGAAAATGAGTCACTGCAATGGCTCACATTTTGCAGTCACGCAACTGTGCATCAAATGGGCTCAAGGCAACGGCTGGTGGCGCACATAAAAGCAAAAACACATGTGCACCCAAACAGTAGCCTTGAACCTTTTCCATTTTTGAAAAAATAAATAAATAAAAATCCAGCTTCTAGCACCAAACTGCTTTTCACTCAAAGAGAAAGTCAATTTCTGCCTCTTTAGAAATCTTACTCTTTTCAGGTCCATTGCAAACCACCAACAAAAAAAATATTTATATATTTTGTTTCAGCATTGTTAAGTTTCGTGCAGTTTTTGTGTCTCGGTTTAAAAGCTGACTTTTAGTCACCATTAGAGCAGTCAACAACATACCTAAGTCAAAGAAGAGTTAGAGATATGGACAGTAAAAGCATTCATTTGTATTTTTCTTGCAGAAAAACGGCTCTATACTGGTGATTTTCTAAAATCAACACTGTCTAATCCCTTAAATGAATATATTTTCTGTATATTTCCATCCATTCCAGGAGGAAGGAAGGTCAATTAAGTTCATCATCAGTGTGTCAAAAAATAACGACTCATCACAGGAGTGCAATTTTTTAACGCTTATTTTAGTAATCAATTAAGAAGGTGTAAAGGAAGACAACATTTACTTTCTGACTGTGTGATATTTTTAGCCTATTTTTTATAAAAGCATATTGAAAAATGAAAAGTAGATACTGACATTTTTAAAGTTTCTAAACAAAGAGAAAAGTGAAGTCATGACTCAGATAAATTACTGTTAAACCAAGTCCTACCAGTTTTATACCATCTTGTGATGTTCCATAGTGTGACCCTGAGTCAGTGGCCGAGGCCGTTGGGTCCACGGTCGGGTGCTTTCCCCTGAGAAACAGTAAGCAATTTTGAATTTAAAAACCACTAACTGTCCTTACCATGTTGGGGGGGCTGTCCAAGCTGCGGATGGGGGGCGAGCGAGGGGACACCTTGCCACAGTAGGAGGCCAGAGGGAGGTGGATGACACCGCCCAGTCCCTCGCTCTCCTCATCCTCCACTCGCTGTCTGCTGGTTGCCATGGTTATCTCTCCATCTGTCCCCCCATATGGAGAGGCTGGTCGCTTGGAAGACATCCTGGAAAAAAAAGGAGATAGAAAGACAGGGAGAGAAGGAAAAACAAGAGGAAGAGTGAGCAATATTCAAAGGATGATATAATAAGTGGACAACTGGAGCTTTGTAAAGGTGGCAACAGAAAGTGTGGAGGATTCTGTGGCTACAACTAGTTGCTGGAAAACTCTTTGAATGTCTGATCAAACTTGTAAAGGTGTTTAAGCTTGCTGTGTTGTTATTGTAAAAGAGAATTTGTATATGCTTAATCTCACAATTTCCCAGTTTGGGATCAATAAAGTACATCTATCTATCTATCTATCTATCTATCTATCTATCTATCTATCTATCTATCTATCTATCTTATGCAGGTATCTCAAGGCTCTTCCCAGCAGGTATTCACTCAATCCTATTCAGCTCATCAACCTGCACCAATTGTCTTTCTTTTTCCCTGGATTATTTTTTTCGCCGTACATTCAGTCGCAACACCCTACAATATCCCTTCAGTGGGTTTGTGAGCACCCAGCTCCTTGGCAGACCTTCAAACACACTCTCAGGACTTACTGTATGTTTACCACAGGGGCCATTCAACATTCACATTTCCAAAAGACGGGGCCATTACTGCAAATGGAGCCCGCTTGCACTGGTATTGTGGAGGAAATGACCATGTCTTGACAATAGGCTTTCACAGAGAGACACAGATTGAAAAAGAGAGCTAGAGAGTGAGAGCAGTATGCACCGTGGCAATAATATGTTTTTTTATGAAAACCTCTGGACAATAGAGGATCTGGAGGAAAAAAGCTAGCAACACGAGGGCCCCACTGTTTGCATTTGTTACCGTGGCTTTGTTCCCTTGAAAAGAAGGAAAGGATATAAAGCCACATCTATTAGGTGAACTCTGTCTCTCACAAGGTAAATTTGCCTCCCTGTACTTCAGCTGAATAGGGATGCAGTGACTATGCAGCAATAATAGAATTTAATGTGGTTCTTAGCATCGCCTGAGTGCTTTCTGATGCACTTGTCAACCTTGAAGCCAGTGCAACTATGACCCCGGGTAATAGGCTGATAACGTTCAGTTGCACAGAGGCAACACATGACAGGGATGGAGGCGTGGATGGAGGGACTGTGAAACTTAAAGGGAGGGGTGTGTGAGAAACAAGAAAAATGCAACAGGCATCTGATTCTGAGTCTACTGATTCACAAGTTTTAACTCCTAAATATCAAAAGCTCCATCATCATGTCTTCCCTCCTCTTACCATACCTTGTCTGTCTCTGATTTCTTGTCTTCCTCTCCTGCCTTTTCCTCCTAAATTCTTCCCCCTCTTTCGCTGCTTGTCTCCGGTAAACTGATTACACTCCTGACTCTATTGGATTTCCTCTGGACTGTACATCTGGCATTGTTCCCGGTAACAGAACCGCCACTAATTCATTGCTTATTTACCTTATGACAGAGGCAAAGCAAACAATATTGAGAGCTGCTCAGGGGTTGAGAGAAGCACCATGCTAAGAAACACAACATGTGGACGGCCTTATCACATCAAGACGAAGGTTACACTCAAATCAAATCAACTCCTCTCCTGGGATACCATAAAAAAAGTAACTTTTTTTCTCAGTAATGTAATGATAGTACACAGAACTGGGAGATTCTGCCTCAACTTTTCAGGAGCACAGAGAAGTAAGTTATTTTCTTCACATGTGCTTGTGAGGTTTATCAGGCTGGAGAGGACTTTTTAGGTCGATACAATTTCATCCACCAACACGGATGTACACGGGAACCACTTCATTTATAGTTCAATCACAAAATGCCTTTGTAACCACTCCAGAAGAATAAAGTTCTAGATATTCAAACTGAGTTTGCAAAAGGATAAGGTTAAAAGTCTCCTATTTTTTTGTAAACGTCTATTAAAGTAGGAGTCACTTAATCTCATTCTCTCTGTTACAGTGCTGCTGAACAAGTCAGAATCAATGTTTTCATGTAGGATATAGTGTGTACAGAAGGCAAATGCACAAACACATACAGACAGTGTATCTCCAGCTGATTTCTTTATCTCTTTCTCCTGGACATTCTATCTTCCTGGGCTTGCTCAGCAAAACCTGCGGCCATAAATGACCTGCTAGGACTTAGTATTTGTTTCGATGACAAAAGACTTTAGAGATAAAAGTAAACACTGCTATCATTGAATCCAAACGATATCAAAATAACTTGTGATAAAGTTTATGGGTCTTAAGATAGAATGAATTGGAAGAAACCTGTGAGTGCGTGTGTGTGTTTTACACAATATACAATGCAAGCGGCAAGCCCAGCTGTACAAACTACAGGGCTTTGAGCCACGCGGCACACACACACATAAACACACACATATGTGCACATCCACAGAACAGAGGCCCTCACACTGCAGGTCTGTCTTCATCACTGCCTGTTTACTTTACCTCCTTTCACTCTCTCACACTGAGGTCTTTTGTTTTCGACACACACACCCCTCCCCTTGTGTTCTGTGCACACCTCTGCCCAGCAATGACCCATCACACAGACCTGGGTCAGCTTTGAATCCTCTCACATCACTAATGGTGAACTTTGGATAAGCTACAGAAACATCTCTTGAAGCAAGGGCTATTTCTCTTTATTTTCTAGTTAAATGTGATTTCCCCTTTATTGTCCATAATTTAAATACAGAAGCCATAATGACACATTTGGATAGCGAGACGAGAACAGTTACTTATTAATAGAGAAAACAGTTATCCAAAAACTCAGTGAGCCAGAGAGCACTTCACTCTTGTTAAGAACATAACAAACATTTCATCATACTTAAAGCTGTTTTTTGCTCTTCTCCAGTCTTCCCCCTCTTCACACCCCGTCCCCCTTACTCTGCTCCTTCTTCCTTAGAGGTGGCTGAAAGGAAAGGCCGTTCACAGCTCTTCTCCAGCTATAAAATCCCTCTCTCCCTCCCATTTGCCTTTGAAGTTGAATTACTACACAATTGGGCACGGCGGGTGTGCAGGTTACGCCGGCTACTTCATTTAAAGTTTGGCAGGGCTGTCACGCCGGCAGAGACCTGAAGGAGACCTGGAGGAAGCCGCTTGAAAGCGTGGAGCGATGAAAGGATTAAAAAAAGATGAGGTTTCATTAAGTCGACAAATTGGCAGCGCCGTCCAGGTCATAATTAGAGAATTTTTGCATAATTTTGCTCCTTCCAACAATACCAAAAATCAAACATCTCACACCAAAACACGACCATTAACACAATTTATACACACATATTTCTAGGCTTTTCCACAAAGAAGCTCAATACTGCAATCTGAAATGACATAACACCTCTGCAATAATATTGCAGGGTTTTCTACATTTTATACAAATAAGTAAAACTCAAATCTACTGGTTGTCTTTTCTAACCTCAACATTTTTTTTGCGGAACCAAACACACGCACACAAGCGTGCACCCGGTGAGCGCGCTAAGCTGAGATTAGAGCGCCACTTCCCCTTGGCTTTTTGATGATTAGCGGCTCCTCAGTTAAGTCCCTCTCATATCACATATGTCCACTGCTGCTAAGTCACTAATCGGACAGCGCTGTGCGTCCATTAACAGGCCGAATAATCGCCATCAGCGGTGGTTAACCGTCTCCTGGCCTTCACTTACTGTAATCAACGCGTCCATTTCATGTTGGCACGACAGCCGCAGCAAGTTAACGCACACGCAAGCATGTTTAAATACAGGCAGCAGGCTTAAAAACACGCGAGAGGCTGAACACACATGCACAAACTCACACAAACACACACACACACAAATCAAATAAATTAAGCAAAATGGGGGCAACGATATGTTTCAGCTTCATTGAAGAGAGGGAAAGATAAAACAGCCATCGCAGAAATGTCACAGGCAATCACACACACACATTTATGCACACACACAAATGCCTGACTTCCTTGCTCTGTGTGTCTGGCTGCTAACATTATCATGGTGCTAACTGCTCTTGTTAACTCCTCTACTCAGAACAAGCTTTCAGGGAGCGTGGGAGCCTCCTCTGGAGAATTCCACAGTAAAGTGTGTGTGTGTGTGTGTGTGCTTCTGTGTAAGCATGCGTGTGTGTGCACGCGCTAGTATGTGCTCAGCTTCTTTTTAAATTACGAGCCATTATTTCAACCACTACACAAACATGCTACACACTCAGTCAAATCCATCGTCTGCAGTTAAAATAAGCACGGCGGCTAATTCCAAAGTGCTGTCAAGAGTCAAAGTGACATTTGTGTTTTTTTTCCCTGCCATCTTGTGACTGCTGAGAACTGTCTGCCTGTCACTCAGGTGCAGGTCTATTTGCGTGGAAATGCAAGCTATCTTTGAAATTGTTCTCTGAGGGAATGGAAGGGCATATCAAAATAGTTGAGTGGAATGTGCCTTTTAGATAAGGCGCCCAGGGCGTTTTGCCTCCGAGGAGCCGACCGCAACATTTACATCCGAATGACACCTCAGGCGGGAATTTAAACAAATGTTTCCCCCTGTGTCGCGCTATCACTCGCTTTATTGCCATTGCTTTTTTCCCTCTTTTGCTCTCCCGCTGCATTTCCTTTTCCTTGTGTCAGCTTTCAAAATGATTTCTCTTTTTTCTCTCTGCCTCTATCTCTCTGTCACACACTCTTGAACTTATTTTAACATTGCCTGTCCTGCTGCTCCTTTTTCTCTCCCTGCCCCGTCTCTCTCTCTCTCTCTCCCTCCCTCTCTCTCTCTCTCTCCCGCCTGGTGTTGTCTTACTTACTGTTCCCTCTTTACACAATCAGCTGTTTGTAAGAATGTCACTCCATCCCTCCCCTCTCTCTCCCTCCTTCTCTCCCTTCATCTCCGTGCAGACTCTTAAGGATATTGCCTAATATCTATTTATAGGCTGTCCTTTTGAACAGTGGGAAGACTGGGGCAGCAACTGAGAGGAATGGCTGAGATGGAGGGATAAAGATTAGCAGGGAGAGGACCTGGCGGAGTGAAGAAATTATATCCATCACCTATTGTGTGACTCTGTTACTTTTGGGTATCTGCAACTTTAAAAGCATTAGGTTTTGTTTAAAAAAAACAAAGCATATGTCCAGAATCCATGAGCAAATTCCTAATTTTACAAATTATTTTTTTGGATTCATTATAAGTTCTCCTTAACATTGGACAGAAATAGTTCAATGCTTCTTTGATTCCATGTAGAAACTGTACAATTCTTGCTGGATTTTCCCTGATGACTTTCTCAACAGAGGTAAACAGTGTGCAGCAGGGAGAAGATGTGAACACAGCTCCTGCCTGTATGTGCTAACACACTCATATGGAGACACACCCTCACACATACACACACACACACACACACAAAGGCAGTGACACACACTCAGCCTCACGCACACAAAGCATCCTCTGTGAGGTGCCCTAAATCGGCGGCCGACAGCCCAAACCGTGTTTCCTGTCCAGCTTAACCACAAAAGGCAATAACACACAACCTAATGTCACTGCTGTTAATCACATACACACACACACACACACACACGCACACGCACACACACACACACACGCACACACACACACACACACACACACGCACACGCACACGCACACACAGGAGAGAAATTCACGAGTTGTGTGTATGAGTCTGTATAGCATGAGCAAAGAGGGTGGGCGCAAAAGACGTAGACTAACTCATGTGGCCTCTGGGACTGCTTCTCTCTCTCTCCCCCTTCTCTTTTTTCTGTCTGTCTTCCTCTCTTGTCCATTCATCCGAGCCAAAGGTTTAGTCACCAGCGAGGCATGGCTCCACATAATGTTACTTTTCTCGTCATATTTTCAGCTTTTCCCCCGTCTTTAAACCTTATTTATGTCTTAACACTGAGTCACCAGGCTATGTGATCGCCACTGACATTTTAGCATGGGGGAAAGGATGGAAGAAAGATAAAGGGCAGAGAGGGAATAAAAGAAAAGTAAAGGGAAAAAGTTTGTTGTGCTTATCTATCTATCTATCTATCTATCTATCTATCTATCTATCTATCTATCTATCTATCTATCTATCTATCTATCTATCTATCTATCTATCTATCTATCTATCTTTCTATTTCAAGTGTGCCTCATCAGTTAAAAGCAAAGAGCCATGTCAACTCGTGGGAAAATCTTTAGTGTCACTATAGCAAAAGGGAAGAAACAAGGCGGGAGGAGAGACGGAGAGAGTGGGGTGGGGGTAGACAGCTAGAGGAAAAGTGCATCCGGTGGACAGCGGCCCCGCTCCCCTGGTGTTTTTTCGAAGGGGGAGACACTGCATAATGTTTATTGAGCGAGGGACAGTGTTTTTCCATTGTTGTGCCAGGCTGCTATTTGTGGTGCATTTGTTAAGCAATCCATAAAGGAGTCACAACATTTGTCTCACTGTCAGTGACTTGGCCTGCCCCTGTAAACCAGACACACACACACACACACACACACACCCCTACAAACACACACACACGCTTAGACACAATTGCGAGCTCATTCTCTCACATAAATGACAACACACAAAGCCTCACACGCACTCCCAACTGGGCTCTTTCTTGTGCCCCGCATTTCAAAACTCCCCACCTTGTCCCAAATGACCTCCGCCTTTTTCCTCTAACCTCCTCCTTTTAACTCTTCCCACATTCTCCTGCCTCTCTCTCTCTCTCTTTACCTCTCCATCGCTATCATCTCTTTCTCCCTCTCCTGCACTACCTGGAGGGACAGAGGTTTCATTGTAGTGCTCTGGGAGGGAGCTCTAAGCCTCTAACACTGTATCCTATTGTGGAATGGAAGGACAATAAATAGTGTGTATGTGTTTCTGTGTCTATTTGTGTGTGTGTATATATATATGTGTGTATCTGCTGAATGTGATGTTGGGAAAAAAAGAGAAGAGAGAGAGAGAGAGTGTGAGCAACATAGAGGGATTAGCGGAAGACAAGCTTCTTGGATTGATGGATGAAGAAGAGACATAAGAAGACAAGATGAAAGAACAAGACAGATGTCAAGTTTGAAAGTTAAATCTTGGATGAACACATATACACACACACACACACACACACACACACACACTGTTGGAGTTCTCCTGCCATGTTGACAGTGCAATACTGCCATCTGACCCTTGGCCCTCTCCTGTGACCTTATGTCATAAGACCAGACTCTAGTTAGCCAAGAGGGACACCTCTCTTTAAGTTTTACACCAACTCAAAAACTTTTTCCATCTTTCTCAGTCTCTTTAAACACTCCATCACTCTCTCCTCTGTATCCAAAATATCCCCACACATGCATTAACAACACCAAAAAGAAATGAAGCCTAACATTCGCTCCCTCTTTCATCTATTGGCTATTGAAGAGGGTCAGACGATTGCATCGGAGTGGGAGGTCATGAGAGGGATGAGAAGGGTGGGTGGGAGTGTGCTGAGAGAGGGGAGGAAGTGGTAAGGAGTTGGGGGGTTGTTGGTGGGGAGCGGGTAGCACTCTCTTCTGGTATTTTGTCTGTCTATCGTTCTTTCTTTTCTTTTCTTTCTTTTTGCCCCCCCCCCCCTCTCGCTCCGTGGATGGAGACACAGTTATCAAGGCTCTCTGGGGACAGACAATATGGCCCAGACAATGGCCCCCAGTCTGAGGTGGTGGTGGAAGAGAGAGAGAGAGAGAGAGAGAGAGAGAGAGAGAGAGAGAGAGAGAGAGAGAGAGAGAGAGAGCAAGCGAGAAAGAGATGGGGGGGCCACAGGGGAAGAGAGGGGCAGAATAGCGCATTAGTTTGCAGAGCACGGACACTCTACTCAATTACTGCACTCTCTCTCTCTCCTTCACAGACATACACATTCTCTCTCTCACACACACACCACCTTTATCTCACTCTTGTAAATGGAGCACATAGACATACTGGGAGAAACACTAACCACTTACATTTTAAGAATTTTTTTTTTTTTTTTAAATCAGTTACAAGAATATTACCTCTTTGAAAAAACATCCATACTGCTATTAAGACAAAAAGAGGGCTGATGATAACAAAACAAAAACAAATGCAGCAACTTTTGGGTTTGGGTATGAAAAGCACTGTTAACAAATGCAGCTTTTTAAGGTCAAATGCACTTCTAAGTTTGTATTCAGGAAAAGTAGCATCAGAACAAAATGCAAAAAGTTTGAAAAGTTGAAGTACTTTTGCTGAATAATCTCATGACATATATAATGATACTGGATTTATTATTACTGGTGCATCTATGTGGATGCTGCATCTTTCTGTTGGTGACGGACGTAAAGACATTTTCAACCGCTTTCTACAGTGACACATACTTTATTCTAGTATAATATATCAGACGTTATGAATACACTATTACATTTTTTGTAAATTGTTCTTGTTGTAATTAAAGCAGTCAAATAAATAAAGCTGAGTATTTTTTTTTCTCTGAAATGTAATGGAGTAGATTCAAATAACGAGGAAAGTAACGTAAAATCACTTTCAACTGTTAAAAATAAATTGTACCTATTAATAATTAGAAAAAAAAACCTCTCTGTCTTAATTAAATTAAGTAAAATCCTTCCGGCTGCTGCCGCCGTCCTTGTTTTTCTGCGCGACGCAACTAATGTCAGATTGTATCTGAGTGCGTCTTGCTTAAACGGTTCAAAGTGTTGACACATCCACCGTGGACAGTCTCCCCCCGCTTCAAACACACTCACACACAAACACCCCAATAAACGAAGGGGACAAATGGAGGGGTGTGAAAATCCACCACTGCCTTCCTCTCCTCCTCCCTCCTCCTCCTTCACCAATTCAACCCCCCAACATCATCTTTTCCTCCCCCCCCCTAATTCTCTGGCACTCTCACTTTTCTGTGACCTGACTTCTTCTTCTTTCACTCCTTCTTCTGTCAATCGGCGAGGAATGTTTCAGTTTGACCACACCATTTCTTTCCCTTCATGTCTACATCTAGTCACTTAAAATGTCTCTTTTCTCTGCCTTTTCCGAAGTGTTATGGTTGCTTTGGCGTTCTCCGTTTCTCCCTCTGTGTATATTTCTGTTCTGTTTGTGCGAACAGATGAGGCCGTGTTAGCGAAGGCAGTCTGTTTCCACTATTTTCAGCTTCGGCTGCTTAATTCTGATACAAAGCCGAGCGCTCACAGAACCCCCCAAAAAAATGAGTTTGAATCACAAAAAGCATATTAGATAAAAAAATTGGATAATAAAATAAGATAGATCAAAGAATATTCTCGCTTTGGCAAAGCATGAAGTACATTTTTAACAGCTAAAGGAAAAGAGAGACACCAATCATATCACAAGACTCTTTGCTGGCCAAGATGAAATGAGAATTACAAAATATATTTGAAACCTTCTTCATAGTAAACTCACATTCAGCATTAAAAGGATAACCTGAATTTCAGTAACAATGTCTCACATCTAAAAAGTACTGACAAACTTGCTTCTAGTAACTCTGACAAACTCTTTATTATTGACATTTTGCAATCAAAAGTGACTAAAAGTGAATTTTAAAATGAGGAGAGGAGGAAGGAGAAGAAGGGTAAGAAGTGTTAAAAGCTAAAAGAAGAGGAAGTTTGATGAGAAGATGAAGAAGAGGCATGGGTGAAAGAGGCGAGCGGACACTTACAGAGACGCAGGAACGGAGAGCATCGCGACCACTGAGGCTGGATCGCACACACACTGGCAACTCACACACACTCCGCTCCGCCGAGAGACTACCGCTCAACACACACACTCCAAACACACACACACACACACGGAACGGAAGATACCCCTCTCTCGCTTACACACATAAATCCACATTTGTACACACACACACACACACACACACACACACACACACAAGTATATACACACACACGGCCAGAGCCACAGTGATGGAGTGCATTACTGGAAAGCAAGAGTTTTAAGCGCTCTCCTTCTAAGTCATTGTAATCCCTGCATTTATCTCCATACATTCTGCTTTTCGGTGTAATCCTTTAAATTTTTAATTCCTCCTAGCTGTTGTTATCTCTTTTTTTTCTCTCCTCAACCACTTTGCCGGATTGAAAGGTTTATTAAAAACACATTTCTGTCTCAACTAAATGTGCTCTTAATTCAAGGGGCCCCTGAAATCCCCCCAATCACCCTCCACAACCCCACCGACCCCAGTTTATCTCGGAACAAAAGATTAGTTTCATCGGGCAAAACAGTGCGCCACTTTAATGCAATAAAAGTCAAGAAGGGGAAGGGAGAGAGGCGCACGCGTTTGTGTTTGCATGTGTGTGTGTCAGTATTAAAACTCTGGGTATTATAACATAATCTGTCTCTCACAGCATTAGCATCAAACAACCATTATTCCACAGGCAAAAGCCACTTGTGTTGACAGTGTCAGGAAAGGGCAAGGTTAGAAGGTTTGCACCTCTAAATGAAGCAGGGCCCGCACAAACATCAGAGGAGCACAGTGAGATTAACATTAGCATAAGGATAAGAAGAAAAACACAACAACACCATGCAGATTGACAATAGGATCACAGAGGGTTTGCATGTTTTTTTAATTTGGATTAAGTGAAAAATAAATCGCAAATAAATACATTTAAAAAAAAGGAGGCTAAGCAATAGGGCAGGGCGTAAACAACCTTAAATACAGACGGACACATTTATTTATTTAGCACTTTTTTAAGTGAGTCAAAAATAAGAGTCACTTCACAAGTTTGACTTGTTGATCACACCTTAATATTCTAGACTGTAACTCGAATATACGTATAAATAGCTGATAGGGTAAAGCAGAAGTTCATAAAGTTGTGGTGATGAGTGGAGATGACATGATGAGAGCACTTTGACACATACACACATCTCATCCATCTCTTTCACAGACACACAGCCACAAACACACACACACAGCAACAAATACACACATACACTTCAACACAGTTTAAAGCAGTTTGCCTGTAGAGGTTTTGAGTTAAATCAACACAACTTCAGTCGGAAGCGACTGAGGAGAGTAAGAGTCAGTTCTGTTTCTCCTGGGACAAACATGCGTGAACACACACTGACAAACACAAATATAATGTCTGCTTTGCCCTGGCTTTGCATATGGTATCTCTTCCAAAAACATAGAAGTCAATCATCAACTCTCTTTTGCCATCTCTGACGCTGTCACAAACACACTCACAATTTCAAGTCTCAAACTCAGCGTACGCGCTGAGGCAGTTCACATGCTACACACTCAAACACACAGGACTCTTCTCTTCACACACATGACTTTTAACTTTCTTCTCCTCTTTAACCAGCACCTTCCTCTTCTTTTTCTCTGTCCCGCTCTATCCTGTCCCCAGTCTCAATCATCTCTACGTGAATGTGTGTGCGTGTGTTTGTGTGTGTGTGAGAAAGCGTCACGTACCTGTTACACTCCTGAGGTAGCTCAGGCTCAGTGAGCATGCTGGAGTAAGGGTCCGTCTCTCTCGACAACAACAACATAAAACAGTCCCACAATGCTCAGATGAACAAGGTTAGTCTCCCAAAAACAAGACAGGATACAAGTGATCCTTCAACCTCTCTCACACACACACCACTGATTCTCTCTCTCTCTTTCTCTCTCTCTCTGTTCCTCTCTGTCTCTCTACTCACACACTTTCAGCCGAACACCCTCCCTAACTCTCTCTCTCTGACTCTGTCCCTCCTCTTCTCCCTCCCTCGCTGTAAGCTGTGAGATCTAGGCTCAGCTCTTAAAGGGCCAGCAGCAGAGCTGTACTCTCTCGCGCTCAGTGTGTGTGTGTGTGTTTGTGTGTATGATTGTGTGAGTGAGAGCAAAGGGGAGGGGCCATTTGACCAGAGGGCTCATCACTCCCTGAGTGTAAATGTTCAACAGTGCTGTCCCCTCCTTGAGGGTATCTCTCTCTCTCTCTTTTTCTCTAACACACTCACACACACTTGGTTTTTTACACACTCAGAGAACACTCACAGAGCATGTAGACACACTTCAGAGTGATAAGACCACTACAAGCCCTTACACACTTTATTATGTGCCACCAAGGGTTTTAATCAGTATGAGGTCAACTACAATGAACCATATGACACATCAACAAACACGAGTTGTTTTCTGTTTTATCTTCATCCTCTTGTGAGAAAGCTTGAAAAATGTCATTCTCTACTCCAAATTAAATCCTGATTTTGTCCGAAACGATAAAAGGCGAAGGTTTGTGTGCTCTTTGCACTTTCTTGAACATGTCATTTAGTTATATGATTGATTTTTAAGTGTTTTAAATTGCTTAAGCTTGTGATGGATATTGTATTGACATGTAAAGTTAGAATTACTGCTTTGCCTTTTCATGCCTCGGCTTTTGAGTGAAGTTGCAGCTTAAATCCATGAGTTTCCCACAGTTTGACATCGTACTTAGGACAGGACCGAAGCTATATTTGCATATTGAAATAAAAAAGAGCTTAATTAAACAACAGAGGTAACATAACTGTTATTTACAGGAGGGCCATAATACCAGAGAAAGTCTAACTCTTTCTAGAGTGAAGGGAAGAGGTCCATTGGGATGATGTTGTTCACACAGACAGACAAAAGTTTGTTAAAAACAACAACATGTAATACATCTACTCGAGGCACTGCTGAAAGACAGTGTGGCATGAATGGGCCAATGTTAGGTCACAGTGAACTTTTACTACCAAAATGTAATCAGTGAATCCTTCAGTCCAGCCATTCCTGGGATAACAAATTCACAAGAAGCTGACTTGAAAATGGTCAGAAAAGCTTCTTCTTATTTTCCCAGGACATGAAGATGTCTCAGTGAACTTTGAACATTTTGGTTAAAAAAAGAATCATCACTTCACATCCCATTTAAGACATTTGCATGATATAAGTTCATGATAACAAATATTCTCAAGTTATGGACAATTTTTCCCCCCAAGATTCACAGTGATGTTGAACTTTGACCTTTGAAATAGAAAAAATCTTCGCACATCCATTTCATAAGACAGGTGCGTATGAGAGCAATGTGTGAATCAAAAACTTAAAAGGTAAACTCCCGCACACTGTCCAACTTGCAAACAAACAACTTCGACCTTTGACCTTTTATTGTCAATCCGATCATCACTAAGTCTAAGAAGACATTCAGACCAGGTTTGAAGACTTTTACTCAGGAAGTTTATGAAACATCCCTTTCACAACAATGGGGCAGAGACATTCCTTCAAAACAAGAAAGGCAAAACCGATAGAAAATGTAATGCATTCATTCGTGTGTGTTGCTTGCACAGTGACACAAAAACAGGTGATTACAACCATTTCTGGAAAACTTCAAGAATGCAATGCAGTAAGTCATTTACAAGAACTTGATTTATAGCTCTGAGGCCGAACTCACACTAGGCAATCCGTACCGGACCCAAGCACGTTTGACCCCAAAGCCCAGTTTGTTTGACTAATGTGAATGCTTCGTACTGGTACACTTCTTTGGCCCTGGCAAAGTTGGAAGAGGTGTGCTTCGGCACGGTACAGTTGCTCATGCATGAGTACAAGCGCCAGTATACAATGTGGACATGACATATAATCGATCTTTGCTTTGCAAAATCGAGGGTTAGAGGGTCATATCTTTTCATATAATATGCTTTCCTGAAAATATATAGATAATTTCAGGAGGACTGCTCCTGAATGTTCCTGACCTGGCTGTTCACATATGAACCTCACAGCAGGAGACTATCCCTGTCAGACGAGAGGGGGTAGGGGGGTCTCCTGAAGTAAGTCATGACGTAAACGATCTGACGAGGAAGTAGAAGTAGACGAACCACCAGAGTCCGCTATACAATGCTATAAGGGGAATATCGACCTCTATATCAATGCTTTGCATATAACAACGGAATCACAACGTCAACAAAACAGCAGAGAAGAACATACTGGAGAAGAGAAAACATAATGCAGCAGTTTTATCACGTGAACGGAGATCGTAGCGGTCCCGTGCCTATACTCTGAGTACTGTGCGCAGGACATAAACGTAACCAACCCCTCCCACTGGCTTGAGGTGAATTCTCCAGATTATTTCCTGCTGCATTTTCACATTCGCCACCTCTGACATTCTGTGGAAAAATACTGGCAAGAGAAACTCTGGATGAAGTCCGAGTGACAAATTTGGCTGTTTGCGTTCACACATACAGCTCCTCCAGCAAGTTTTCCTGGGGTTTTCTGCAAGTGTGAAGTCCGTAAAGTTGCAGTCATGTTCCCTGTTTTGCTCTCCATTGTGCGTACTCTGAGACCATGCTTTTATAAACTAAGATTATGTAAAGCCCGGCGTGTGTCGTATGACGATGTGATGACATATGTAAAAGAGGTAACCATGCTCAGGCCCAGCCAGGCCTGGAGCAAAGTGAGTGCAGGACAGCGAGGGACTGGGTAAGGGGACAATGGTGCTTCGGATTGCCTCGGACTCACCTGTGCATATTTGGTTAACTTGTGTTGTTCCAGCTTCTTTTACTGTCCCTTTGGTCCAACCGAGTAAGTGGAGTTTAGTTGTTTGTGATCCACTTTGACACACATCCTTCTTTTCACATGACTGGCTCCACTGAAATAATAAAGTGAGAGAACAGTGATGTTAAGAAAACGCCTTGAAACAGGATTAACATTATTTACAGTGCACTCAAAGTTACAATATTCTCTCTGTGACATTTAAATCTTCTTCTGCACTATACAAATCATTCAGAATGTTTTTATTTGATGAACATTAACTTCCTCGTTCTTAAAGTTGTTTATTATGCTTAATTCTACTCTATATGTCTGCTTCTACTGATTTGCATCTTCATCTATCTATAGAATCTTCAGTCTTTTGTGTTTCCTTCCTAGCTCTATACTATCCATTAAGTTAATCATCATCAGCAGTGTTACACTATTCATATTAAAGTATAAATGCAGAACAATGACAAGGGTATCTGAGCACAAGACACATCCTCTAACAATATTTTTCAAATGAAATAGAAAAACCAAAAACAGATTTGAGTTTCCTTTTGTTTTGATGCAGTACAATAGAGACATTTGATTCTGCGACATCGAACAGTTTTGTTATAAGAAGACAGCTGAACACTTTCAACAGAACATATGCTGAGGCTCACATGCATGAATGAACATGTGCACCAACACACACACACACACACACACACACACACACACACACACACACACACACACACACACACACACACACACACACACACACACACACACACACACACACACACACACACACACACACACACACACACACACACACACACACACTATACAAAGTGACTGAAACCTTCACCAATCACACACACTCATTGTGTCCTCAGGTGTAGGTACTGTTGTTGTGTGTGTGTGTGTGTGTGTGTGTGTGTGTGTGTGTGTGTGCGTGTGCGTGTGTGTGGGTGAAAAGTGCATGCTGCGTTCAGCCCTTAGTGCTGTCAGTCACTATTAGGGGTGTGTGGTCTACGTGTCACACATACGGCCAATCCAGCTATTGTTCCAGAGAGCGCAGAGAAAGCAGAGCTGACAGACTGCCACTTCTGGGATACTTTAACACACACAATCAGATACTGACACAGACACACATACACACGCACAGGAAGGAGGAGTGAAAATAAGCCCTGTTACTGTACTGTAGACAGACTCGCATCTACTCAACAGTCACAAAAGCACACACACGCATTACATATGTAAAGTGTTTTTAACGTTTATGAACACACAGACAAATGACTAAGGTCCAGAGTCAAAATATTTCACTGAACTGTTTTTTCTGTGATAACTTGATTTGGAGATCTCAAGAAATTGACCCATTATCAAGAGAAACCAGTGTTGTTATCCCGAGATAAAGAGATATATAAGTCGAGATCTCAAGAAAAAAAACCTGAAATGTTTAATCACAGGAAAAGTAGGGCTTTCATAACTTTCAATTCAATAACACCCTCTTCTTTAGCATAATGCCATTTTTAAAATTTTAGTGGATTTTCCTCCTTCCTCTTATTTTATATTCATATTTAGTTAAAATGTATTTTTTAAGTGGAAACGATATTTACTGAACCAATCCAAACATAAGGTCAATTTACAGAAATGAAAATTACAACTGCAGGTTTATGAGCAACTGTAAGATTTGCCACCCTCTGCAATGAAGAGGGGTCAGAAAAATAGATACGACTTTAGCAATCAGTTTTTCTGGAAAAAAATAAAACAAAAAAATTGTTTTCTATTTAACCAAGCCAATTCACGAACTGCAGAAAAAGTTTAGTCTAAAACCAGGAAATGTATGGGAAAACTAGAGTTAAGATGGTAAATGGACCTGAGCTTGAGTAGCGCTTTTCTAGTCTTCCGACTATTCGCTTCGCAGGGCTGCAGGTCACATTGACCCATTCACACCACATTCACACACTGATGGCAGAGGCTGCTATGTAAAGTGTTCATCAGTTTTAGTTTAACTATAGTAACTAACAACAGTGATTAATCCCATTCTCTACACATTCACACCCAGCTGACACTGTAGCGGGAGTCATTTGGGGTTCAGTGTTTTGCCCGAGGACACTTTGACATGTGACTGCAGGAGCTGGGGATCAAACCCCAAACCTTCCGGTCAAAGACGACCCACTACAGCAGGGGTGGCCAACCCGCGGCTCTCGAGCCGCATGCGGCTCTTTGCCCGGTCTCATGCGGCTCTTCAGTTCATATCGAATTGTGTGTGTTCTTTTTTTGTGTTTGTGTTTAACATTGCCCGTTCGCGTCAGTAATTCACACATACTCCGTGCGCGCCGCGGTCCGTCAGTGCTCCGCACTACGCTGTACTAAGCTGCCACTCTAGTCAGCGCTGCAGTCCGTCTCAGGAGCGTGCCACTGCGCCCTGCTCCGTTTCAAATACACTGCGAGTCTAGTTTCGACGGAGTACGCTGCAGGCACGCGTAAAGTTGGACAGAATATGACAAGCCGGACAGGAAGTCAGAGAAGGAAACGCACAAAACATCCGGTCAATTTCAAAATAAAACACAATATACGGAGTCTCGATGATTTTAACGCATTTTGTTTTGTGGAGTGGATGCTATTGTAAATTGTATGTTTTTGTTTGTGGACTTGATTGAACTGAGAGTTTGTGTGTGTGAGACATTGTGTGCACACAATATTCATTGTTGACAACTGGCCTGTGGTCTTAGTTAATTTTAAGTCCATTTTTGGTCAATATCATGTTGGTGTGTGACATTTACAGTAAATGTGGCTGAGCAGAGGTATGCATCTGTCTGTGTGAGGGTGTGTGTGTGTGTGTGTGTGTGTGTGTGTGTCTGTCTGTCTGTCTGTCTGTCTGTCTGTCTGTCTGTCTGTCTGTCTGTCTGTCTGTCTGTCTGTCTGTCTGTGTGAGGTTGTGTGTGTGTGTGTGTGTGTCTGTGTGAGTGTGTGTCTGTCTGTCTGTCTGTGTGAGGGTGTGTGTGTGAGTGTCAAGGCTATTGTTAATTTTTAGATTTGAAATCTGTGTGTGAGGGAAATAGAGATGAACGTGGACGAGAAAGGCAGAGAACAAAAGAGAGGTGAAGGGACGGAGGATGTTCGTGTGTGCCTGTGTGTATGATGTGGCTCTTTGCAGTAACACAGTAGAAAATGTGGCTCTTAGTCTCTGACCGGTTGGCCACCCCTGCACTACAGTATACCACTGATCCACAGCAGGCGGTAGTGAATAGATGGATTAGGGAAGAACTAGTCTTGCATCAGAAATAAGCACAGATGCCAAATCTGATGCCAATCTGAAGATCGATATCCCATGTATATCTCCAACAAAACGTCAATCAATTATTGGATGTAATATTTGAGCAGCTCTTATCTATAAATAAATAAAAGCATTATATTATCCAATTACATTACAGACCTGACTGAGGTTGATATCTGATGTGATTTGATTTCAAAGTCAAGGCCAAGTCAGACAAAGAGGCAGTGAGGCAAGCGGTTTTGGTAAAGAGTGGTGAAGAGCATCCTGTAGTTTCTTTGGAAATAAGATGTTTCTTTGAGAAGCAACACGTTAAGGGAAAAGCTGGCAGTCTAATGTTCAGTATTTGTATGTTTCCCATTACAAAAACATACAGTATGTATATGTGTACACACAGACAAAGCAAAGCATTGATACATGCATGCCCTTTGCTCTCTATGAGACAGTTATATGAACATGTCAGTGTCAACAACAATCACTGGCATTAGTTTTCTATTTACTAATCAAATCCATGGTCGAATGGAGAGAATACACTGGGAGGCCTTAATCAAATTGCATTCCTCAACTTAATTGAGCCCCGATTGGTAACGGAATCTCTCCTTGACCCCTCCAACAGCTGCAAAAGCAATGATAACCTCATTTGTGCATTACACAAACTTAATTTCTCCATTATGCAACTGACTTGGCGGCAATCGGTCAACAAAACGCAGCAGCACTTGCCCCCCTCTGCCCCCAGCTGGAGATAGAAGAGAGAGAATAGGGAGGATGAGGGGAAGAACCTTGTGTTTGCCATATTTTGAATAAATGTTTTTGCCATTACCACTTACACGATAGGTACGCCTAACAGAGGTATTCAGAATTAATTTTGCCATGAACTCAGTCCTTATAAATACTGACTTGACAATGGATTTTTTTTTCGTCGATACAGAGAACAATGCAACTGTACTACAATGAATGTTCCTTAGCATTCATAGATGGAAATGTTTCTCCTGAACTCATCAATCAGCCTGAGGTCAGGGCTGTTGCTCAGGAAGCAATGCAGCAAAGAATGAGTGTCACACAGTGAGGCATAGAGAGACAGGAGGGGGGAGGAAGAAATGAAAACAAGCTGGGCACAGAGTTCTCTTGCTTTAGCCAGCTCCTCAGGTGTACGCCTTCATCTGCATTTAAAGCAGCGAGAGTGTTTCACCTGGGCTGAAACAAAAGGGGCTTGTTAAGTGATTCAATGCTTCATTATCTGAGTCATGCTTTTGGAAAGATGGAGGGAGAAAGTATCACAAAGCTGCTCTTAGGGACACTAAGGGATATGCAGCACAGGACATTAAACAATATCACAGAGATTCTGAGGGTGAGAACACACAGAAGTAACAGCAAAACGGCACAATAGTGCAAGAACATACTCACATTCATGTTAAAATAAAACACACTTTTATTCTCAAGCACTGAGAAAAGAAAAGGCATGGAGAAGCAAGCATGTACAAACAACGCACACACAATACACACACACACACACACAGGCCATTACAATGGAACCGTTGATGGGAGGCCCCTGTGTCGGGACCCCAACAGCTGTAGTGCATTAGGGGCCGACCATGAGCAGGGACAGGGAAGGACCAGCAGTAAACAATCCCAAAGCCTAAAGACACACACACACACACACACACACACACACGCACACACAGTCACACATATCAACCACACATTTTCACAAACATTCACACGCCATATTATGTAAATGTGAAGATACACACAGCGGACAAAATGTGGCAAATCAGTAGTTATGGATCTGAGAGAGTTTTCTGTGGAAGAGCAAGATCACAATCGAGAAAATGACATAGTTTGCATTTAAATCGGACAAAAATGAGAGTGCGATGGGTTTGTTGAATATTGCTGTGCTGTGATGCTGGGAATCAAAATTCTAGGACAAAACCGTCTAAAATTTGGCAATGTTTTTTTGGGTGGGAATTTCAATCAAAGGCATTCACTATCAGATGATGTCTTTAAGCAATAGCTTTAAAAAAAAAAAAGATCAGATACTAATGATTGAATGTTTTAGCCTTATTTACAATAAGCTTCTAATGATTTTATTTCACAACCCCTGTCCAATATAGCCGCTTTCAAATCGTATTCTAAGTCATGTCCTGCCTCCTGAGACACCCCCCCCACCCCTCTGACAGGGAAAACTTCACATTGTGCACAAGCAACTCAGGAAGATATCAGGGCCAGGCTGTCCTGAAATGTTCTGGACATTTTCAGGAGTGCATGTGTGAAAACAGATCTACAGTAGACTGGATGCTCTAACCCCTAAAGTGAATTTTCAAATGATTGCTTGGGCCACTCGTAACCTGACGCACAATGACGTGTGTAATGACAATGATTTATCCAAAGCATACCAGCGACACATGAAGGTAGGCTGAGCATGCCTAGAAACACAAATCGCATCCGATCATTTGTAGATAACAGCCTCTGCGGTCTGCCTTAAAGATCTGGTTTGAGAAACAAATCCAATTTGCCTTTAGTCTCAACAAAGCCTTTTGTTCCAAGACACAAAGTAGGGCATGTGAAAAATGAAGACGTGAATATGTGAGTTCTAAACACTCAAAACAAGTTGCACTGCAGGTCACACCTACCCATTGACACACTGATGGCAGAGGCTGCTATGTAGTGAGACCATCAGAAGTAACTAATCCCACTCCTACGCATTCATACGCCGCCGACAAAGCAGCAGGAGCAACTTGGGGTTAAGTGTCTTGCTCACACATCGGCCATGTTGCTGCAGGAGTTGGAGATCTAACCCTCGACCTTCCGGTTGTAAGTGCATGTGGTGTTGATTTTTGTTCAGTTTGACACACTGCACGGGACACAACTATCCATTTTTAGGGCCAATGGGCCCCAAAACCCTACGTCTGCTGGATCGGGCTATAATGGTGCTTATAACATGTAGTCTGACCTCGGCATTAGGGGACGAACATGAATTTTGGTGAAGAATTGGTACTTCTTAATGTTATGGTTATTTGTAATGGCTATCAAACCAATAGGGACTTTAAAATGGTAGTCCTTTCTCAAGCAAAATCATGATGTTTTGTTGATCCAACTTTTCACTACCAGTTCTTAACCTCATGCAATTTAAGTGGTAATCAACATGAGGTGCACTGCCGAACTTACAAATATTTCAAATGCAACCTTTGTATAAGATGGCTTATCAATCACAAATGCACTTGCTCTCTTGCCCTGCCAGTGCAAATGTTTTCTAAGTACTAATGGTGACTCTCTAGCATTCACTGAGCAAGCCTGCATGCGTCTGATCAAGTAGCCCATGAACAATGTATGTTGGAGTGCATTAGTTACCATTGGTTGTAGTGCTGCTGCTTATAATTGAACAATTTGAGCTGTTACTTTGGGATAAGCTAAAGTGGTCTGAGTACAGCTTGAACATCATTCACTTCACAGTTAAAACTTTAGGCTCCAACATCAGCTGAGTTCAGCCTGCATTAATACACAAATGACAATGAGAAAAAAACAACATTAAGAAAGACAGATGGAAACATGACAACGTTTTTAAGGGTTACCTTATTTGGTTGATTGAGCAAAAAACAAAATGCTTCCAAAATATTCATGAACAAAATAGCTGTGATACCTGCACTGCAAGCCTCTGATATTGTTGTCCCAAATATTATATTTTAGGTTACATTCCATGACTATCAGATAGGATCAAAAACATTTGGGTATAACGGCGTGTGGAGTGTATGCTCCTTTTTGCCTCCATCTGTCTCACTCACAGCTCGTCTCAGTCTCAGGGTAAGCTCATATATCAATACCTCTGGCATCTTTTCTTCTCTCTCTCTCTCTCTCTCTCTCTCTCTCTTCTTCCTGTGAGAGCAGGAGAGAGGAGAGGCCAGCATTGAGAGGCACAAGCCCCTGTGAAGTGGCTTTATCGTGGGGAGACACGTGCAGGCAGAGACCCCATCTCAGGGCTGAGTGGCAGGCGGCAGAAGCCATTAAGATAGAGTCGCTATCTCTACTTGCCAGGGCTGTCTTAATACAGGCAGGGGCTCAGGACGCACACAAACCCGTTCTATCCCGTGGTACCTGAACTGACATTGAAGTGACATGGATGTAGACGTGCATGTTCATTTACACCTACGAGCAACTCTTTCTCTCTGATTCTGTCTATCTGGAGTCTTTTCCACTTCCAGAATCCATCAATCCCTGGCTGGATGGGACAACTGCACAGATAACCGGGAAGGTGGACAGGTAGACACCAAAAGAAAGACAAACAAATTGTTCTCTCAGTCACTTTTACCACCAAAGTACAGTTGTGTCACACATGTGAGGTGGGTGTAGTGCACAGCAGATTCTCTCTTTCGGGATATCCAGAAAGAATTAACACTTAGCTGACGTAAAAATACTTTCAGCAATTTAAGTCTTACATTCTTTGTTTGTTTTAGATGCACAGTGTTGTCTTACAAATCTTTTTTAAGCACAAGTGAAAGCTACACAAGAAAGTAAAGATATGATTCAATTTAAGATCTTTCATTGACATGTTATCTGAAACGGTATTAAATGTGTTTAGCATTCTTTAATTGAAAAATGATTTGTCTCTATTTCATGCACATGGGTTATGGCAGAGTATATACACTAAGAAGCAACACATCTTCTAAAGAAAACATTTATTGCTGGATGCTGTGTGTCTGAGGATTTAGCTGCACCAAAAAGTTGTTGTCTTCTGATTAACTAGTCAAACACTGCTCAAGCACTCTAACCACAGCTGAGCATCTGGACACCTCTGGGCAAAGAGTGTCTTTTGTACGGGCACACATTTTGAGATGTATCTATTTTATATATTGTAACTGCTTCTTATAGTTTATTATTTAAGTCTTGCTAGTTCTGTTTTATTTCCTTTGTTAAGTGTTTTGCACCAATACACCAAGAAAAATTCCTTGTATGTGTAAATGTACTTTGCAATAAACCCGATTCTGATTCTGATTCTGATATCCAGTGATGAGTTTAAGTGAGAAGATGATCAGATTAGCTTTAAAGTGAGAGAGGGTTGGTGATTGGACATCCAAAAGGTCACAAGCTGCTCCAAGGACTCACTGTCCTGGCTGCCGTTGTCTCTTTAACTCGCTAACTCCCCACAATACCACAATTGTTTCTATATTACTGGCTTTAAAGTATTTAAACATGACTTTGTGCTGTTCAATGAGCTTTAGAGGTTCAGATAGTGATGCTTCTGAAATTAAGAGAGAGCCAGGCTAGATCTTTCCATTCTTTAGCCTAGTCCTAAGCAAGGCTAAATGCCTCCTGGTTCAAAATTGATTCTTGATTGATCTTTTGTTTTTTAATGTGCAACATTTTATTTTTCAAAAACAGCAATAAAGTATAGCCTACTTTAACATTCTCTTGATTTTTTTTTTTTTTTTTTTGGTCCATTCTTGAATTAGCCGACTAAGAACCGGTCTTGATCAGTTCTTGCAATTGCAGCTCAAGGTCACTGGACATGAGGACTGTGTGGGCTGCAGAATGTGAGGATGTGTCAGATACCTTTCTCTGTCACACTTCAACAACAAGTGTGCAGTTCTTACTGCTGAGGCAAACGCACTGTAAACAAAGCTGTTTTCTTTCCCAACAATAGCTGCATGGAAAATTAATTAAGGATCTGTGCTCTTTGTGTGAATCTTAACTCGTTCCTAATTAACTGGATGCTTTCTCCTCTCCTTGAAATATAAAGTCAGTTAATTATGGCTGAGGGAAAATGTTTCTAGTCACTTATATTTTAGTAATCTTTAATGCTGTGAGAGAGTGAGTGGCTGGAGTGGACAATGTATGAAGGGAATGGAAGACAGAGTCTGTGTCACAGCAGGGTTAATGAAACACTAGCCTGGGAAGATAAATAAAAAGTGAATGATTTACAAAAAAATAAACGGCCCAGACATCTTGAAAACACAGTGCATGTACACACACACAAAGTGTCTCTACATGAGGGCAAAAACTCAAACACAAACAGTGCAATTGTTCTGCTACCTGACAAAAACCTAGGCATTGGAAGTTTTTCCTTGAACTCGTCCTCTCTATTTAATTAACAGCACACTAAAGGCTTTGACTGACTAAAATCAATCTGCAGAAAGAAAGGAAAAATATGGGTCAAAATATCTAGGGGAAAAAATCAGTTGGCTTTCAAACAGTGACTGAGCATCAATGATTTTATTTCCTGAAAGAACGGCAGAAAGACACCAACAGAGGCTTCATCTACCAGACACACAGGTCTGTGTATACATTTACGATGGATACACAAATAAGATGTGTTTAAATGAAATGAGATCATTTCAAAAAGTGAGGTTGAGAACAGCATTTCCAATATGGAGACCACCATCAACGAGCTTCATAATGTCTCTTCAAAAAACAACGAGTGACGTCAGTGGGACTACGCCCATGTTTTTTACGGTTAATTGTCTAAAAACAAAAACATTCATCATTACACATATATTCTCCTCCTTCTTCCTGATGCTCTGCCCAGACATCACCCTTCTCCTGAACTCTTTACATTTTCCCATTTTTTTTAAACGTGTCTCAGGCAGACAATCTCACACTTAGTCCTAACTGCAAAGATTACAGTAAACAGATTACTCCGGAGAATGATTGGTACTGGATGAAAACTTTGATACGGGATGAAAACTGACGGCATGGAACTACATGAAAGCCTTCCAAAAAGAAAGAAAAAAGTCGTAATGAATTGCAGCTCCTATGCAATCTCTACTGTGTTTGTATAGAAAGTTGTCAATGTAAGACCCGGTGAAAAAACTTGGTTCAATTAATTACACCTTTGGTCTTATTTCTGTACGTTTTTGACCAGTTGATCAACATGACAGCATTTCCAAAAGAGGTTTAAGGAGGCAAAATCATGAGCAAGTACAGGACAAAATGTGTGTTAGCCAAACTCCAATGTCATTTGGCAGTGAAAGGCAAAATTATTTCAAAACCTGTCCCATTAAAACCAAAAAAGGTTCATAGACTAACTTCCTGATTCAGCATTTGTTCATCTTTCCTCCCTCTTTTTGTTTCTCGTGTAATAAGGGATGATAACTGACATTGGGGTTTTCTCATGGTCACTTTGAAAGTGTTTTAGAGGACAGCCTGTCTCACTTCTTGTCCTATAAGGGTCTCCATTCATTTTCCTAAACAATTCTGCTGCTTAGCTATTAGTTTAGTTGGTTATTACAGATAATACAAATCCCCATAACTGTAATAAAAAACTAAATTCAGATAAACTGGAATTATCCTGAAATAAACTTGGCAATCCAACATCCATTGTCTGCTTTTCAGAGTTCAAAGTAAACTTTTACCCTTAACTCTTAAGCCAACATCTGCTGATGAAGATTTTTCCGAAAGGAAGTAAATGCGAAAACCAAAAATTGATCCCCAGTCTCATTATTTCAAAGAGATGGTGAATAAAAAACATTTTAAAATATGAAAACAAAGCAGATTATCACTTTGAGACTCCCTGAGCTTTACTCTTATCCCCAGGAGCCAATGTTCTCTGTCTACCTCTTCATCTCCCTCCTCCTCCATCACAATCGCTCTTTAGTTGCTATCTCTCTGCCTCTTTTTTCCATTCCTCCCCTTCTTTCCATCCCCATAACCCCCCTCAGTCCCCCTCCACCTCAAAGCTGTCAGGATGTTGCCTCCTTCGGTCTGAAGCTGAATGGGGGGATTTGGCACCGTTCCCCTCTCCACGTTCACTGCAGCCGCTTTTTAAGAGCACACATGTTTATGCACCAAATCTTTGCACTTTGTGTTTCTCCACGTCAAGGCACGAGTTCAACCTTGGATTGATGCGCACTGGCAGCCCCCTGTGTACTTGCTCTGAGGGAGAAGGGGGACGACAGAGAGAACAGAAGAAAAGAGAGAGAGAAAGAGCGAGTAAAAGGAAATCTAGAGTGAAGAGGAAATGATTTTCTGATTTTCTACACAGGCTTTGTGGTCCTGGAAGGATGTTTATATGTATTTTTTTAAGTCCATTGGTGAGAACAAGAGGAGAGGAGATTGTGCTATCCACTGCCTGAGGGCTATGCTGAGCCTATATATCTAAGCCTCCTCTGTTCCTTGCTTAACAATAACGCCTACTAGTTTTAATTTAATTCTGTCATTTTTTTACTAAATAATCCACTTCCTTTTTTTATGTCCCAGCTGGCGAAATCAATCTAATCTTATCGCAGAGCAGGCTGGGTGTGATGTTTGATGCTCAAGAGTTTTTCTTTCCTGTTTTTCTTTTTCTTTTCTTCTCAAAGGCCATGTTTGATGAGGGAAAACAGAGACCGAAGAGAGTGATTGTGTGCTTTACAGACGAGCAGGTAGAGCACGGATCATGCATGGTGGTGTTGACAATCTTCTGTGCTTGTTGGTATTTTTGTAGGCTTGTAATAAATGCATGTTTATCATTTCTTTGTTCATAAATTTCATAAGTTAAAAGGAAAAACAAAAAGTAAGGAAGTGTCATAGTAAATGAAGAATAAAAAAGATGAGAAAAGCACGTTAGGGTTTCCAAGAGAAAAGAAAGGAAAGGAAAAGAAAAGTGCTTGATGCTTGAGGTTTAAGTCTACTAGCCAGCTGGCCCGTGGCCACTCCAGATGTGGCTAGCTTCCTAAACATCCTTAAACTCCGCAGCCACCGTTAAGCAGCATGCAGCATGCAGCCTACACCCACACACCATCATTACCAGACCACAACTCACCACCTTTTTATAGAAGCCATTTACATCAGAATTCAATATTGGTTCAATGTGTAGCTAGAGTCTGAGTTGGAGTGCTCAGACAATAACACAAAAACACCACAGACACGTGGTGAAATAAGCAACTGCTTTAAAACAATCTTTGATGTGTTTTCTTTTTTGTGTGTAAATTGATTTAAAGCTCTTGTGATGAGTTTTAGCTGCTTATGAAACTGACGGAAATTAATACTTAAGTCTTTATAAGACTTGTAAAAGCAAACAAGGCCATCAGTGACCAGACTGATTCTTTTCAGACAGTTACTTTATATGCCTTTCGCCCCTGCATCAGGGTAGGTGTCAGCCAGTCGAACTTGGTAAATTGGAAAACTATCTGGAAAAAAGACTGATAGATGGCACTACTGTATGTTGGTTTCATGAGCTCATTTGAGTATTGGTACAAACACGTTAATATTTGCGTTGTTTCCAGTTTCTTTAAAACGAATATTCTGTGTTTTGATTTGTTGTTTTAATCAACAAATTAAACATGTGCTTAAAAAGGCTGGAGGAAGAAGAAACCCAAAACTACAATATGTTTGATGATTTGTTCTTAAAATTACTTTTCTCTTGTTGTCTTAATCAGTAAATGCCAAAATACTTTGCGTGGGACAGAAACACAACTCAACCTTTTGACAATTAACCTTTTCTTCTTACAAATGACTCAAAAGACTGCTTACTTAACACATCACAGCTGAAGAGGAATTCAAAACTATTCAAGCTTATGATTTCATGTTTGAATTAAATGACCACAAGCAATATGTTGGTCCAATTTATTTGCACATTACAGAAGACCCACACCAAAATCCACTTGTAAGCACACAGAAGACCTCCTTTTCAGACGGCTTCAATCTAGTTGTTTGATCTGTACAAGAGACGAAATAACAGCTGAACTGTCAAGTTAAACTGTCAAACTGACAATAATTCTAAATTACCAAGCCAAAATGTTAGGTTCAACTGCATCCTGACTGCTAGACCCCACAGCATCCGTGCTGCTTTCCAACTGCACAATAAACTCCAGAGCTGATTGCGACCTTCCTAATAAATGATTGTGTTTCCATTGCACGTGCTGCTGTCCGTCTCCAGTGTGTTCCAGATGTGCCACTCGACTCTTCTCCGCTCAAAATAAGCACCGAGTCTATTTACGCTTCCAGCATGCATCAAGCTGAAAAGAGCAAGTCGATCCAGGTAGGAAGTCAGACACTGGAACGCATATAGCATCTGGTCAATTTCAAAATAAAACACCATGTACAGACTAGACCGTATTTCCCATCACTTTGTCAACATTATGCAAAACAGGCACCAAATGAACGTCATTTCATTGAAAATATTTTATTTGTAATGGGGCAATGAAAAAATCTGATGTATTGTACCAGAGTTAGCATACATTGAATCAACCTCGGAAAGGTAACGTTAACCTATAGTTTGAATGCTGTCATCTTTATTCCTGTATGACCTTGTGAACTCATGAATCCAGCTGCTCTGCTCTTCTCTGCACTCAGTTTCAGAAAAGGTTCCAGCAGGGTAGGGCATGCGCTGTCGTATGGAGCAAAGCCACAGCGCACATGCAATGCAACGCACACAGATGCTTTGGGTCTTTGATTAATAAAATCCATGTTTGTGTGTTTTTGTCTAGGCTCTGAGTATAGAAGCATTAAGAATGTGTAATAATAATTAATACTGATTATGTTCACTTACTCTAATCTTTTGGTCTGTAGAGTAAAATCTAAGTATATCAAATATATGTATTAAAGCATATTAAGAATGGACATAGCTTGAAGGCTTTCCACTTTCATAGATGTTCCATCATCCCCGTGGGAAACTTATCAGGGCACTTTGGCGCTGACTCTTGACCCTGAATATTGGTTTTCATATAATGTTTGCAACTGTTAAGTTGTTGACACTTATCCAGCTGCTGTTCTCTGCGCTGCAGTGTCAAGCATAAATTGCATAAAAAGACTCTACCATGATATACTGTGCACTTCATGCTCCTGCATGTATTTGAAAGAAGGACACTCATGTTGCAGGCTGCATATAAGATGGCATTGACTGATCGTTGATTGTATTCGTCTGCATGCAGGGCCACCTTCTGTTGTTGGGCCCTCTCATGTAATTTCTCTATTTTAATCAACGTACAGAACATTGTGCCATTTTGTTTTGTTAATGTGTGTGTGTTGTGGCAACCCTTGTAACCACCACTACGACTGCCCCAAGCCCCCCTTTTCTCACTGTGGGAACACACTGGCACACAGATGGTTAAGCCCACCCTTGTGATGAGTGGGAAGGGTGGGAGGTGAGTAGGGGGGTTGCTGCAGATGGCACAGAGGGCATCGCCAATCAGCCTACATGAACACACACACACACACACACACACAGGGAGAAATAAAGGGATAGAGAGAATGGGGTGAGCACATAGGCGAAAGAGATAGTAGGAGATGGATGTATGTATGGATGGAAGGTGTAGGTGGGTGTGTGAGTCCTGTACCCTCGGGCGCCTTGTGTTCTGTATACGTGCGATGGCTGGTGTTGATCTAGCGTGGCACACAAAGACCTGGCATCTCGCTGGCACCTCTGCCCACGCCATGCCACACTGAGAGGCACGGCAAGGCCTGCCAGAGGGGCCTGGCAGCACAGAGTGTGTCCCTGACTTTGTCTACATCTAAGAATGTGTTTTTGAGGTACATGCATATATATAAATGTTGTGTCTCGAGGAATTATACCCTTTCTTTAAATATTTGACAAAAGTAAAATTGTATAAAGATAGCTGCAATTGAAGGTGTGTGTCTCAGTATATTGTGACCCAACCAAACACTCACACACACACACACGCACACCCACACACCGGTACCCCCTCTCATTAGGAAGACCCTACCCTGTGTCTCTAATGGCTAAGCCTTTGATATGCAATGACGACTAATTCCCTCCTGTGTTCCACTCTCTGCAGACAGCTCAGTCATTAGACCATGGACATGGACACACACACACAAACACAAAGATGTGTTTTTTTCCACAGGAATCTAATCATTTAACCCGTCCAGAGGTTCTGATTCTCATCTGTCTTCACCTAACGTTATGAATTGTCTACCGGGGGACTGGCTCCCCTCACTTGTAATGTAAATAGAACAATATTTACATAAAAACATTTGAATTTATCATTAAAAATCACTCTTCTTGATGTGGAAGGCTCTTTAAGGCAATAAGGTGAAGCCTAATTTGCCGGTTGCACTGTTTGTCTTGTATGCATAAGTTATGCTGACATCAATCTCACAGTGTAATGAGGCAGAAAAACCAAACATTCAAATGCACCTACTTTTTGAAAGTAAGGACAAACAGTATGCGTTCGCCACTTTCATGCAAGAAGGCACCTTTGCTGTTGCAAATATCAGAAAAATTCAGAGTAACATTATTGAATCTAAATTGTCTGGTAGATATATGATATTGTTGCTTTTCTTTGCGCCTCTGACCATCTACAGAAATATTACTGTGAAGTGCTTTTGCATTGCAACAATGACAGAGACATACAATTATTATTATTATTATTAACCTTTATTTAACCAGATAAGAACCCATTGAGATCAGGATCTCTTTTGCGAGGGTGACCTGGCCAAGAGGTCAGCAGCACATGTCATAAGAACAGTTACAAGAAGTGACAGTATACATTAACAACATACATGTAGTGTTTTCAATAAAAAGAAAGTGCGGGAGCTGTGACACAACAATGAAACAACAATCTAAGATTTCAAAAACACAGACACTGTTCAATTGTCTCACGCTGTCTGTCCCTCAGGATAGAACGGAAAGTTCTAAGTGGAATAAGTTCAGGCAGTTTTAGTTTTATACAAGAGGGCTTATGATATTGTATGATGTAGTACGTGTATACTGCATTACATAATGCAATCAATATGTTACACCTTAGTCTTTTCTTCACTGCAGGTCCACAAAGATATATTATTAATGTCAGACCAAAAGCCTTACAATCAAAGTTATACATTTTCTTAACTATTTTGGTTCTAATGGTTAAAATCGTGTGTGCCCAGAGTCAAAGGTAATACATTTGAAGCATTACCAGAAACATTTGCATTTTGTTTATATGCCCTACTTTATATGAAATGTTTCCATTTTCTATAGTCTAGAACTGAAAAAAAGGTCAAGTGATATATTAGTTGATTGGCGGACCAGGATATCTACAACTGTTTTTAAATGGATTCAAAAATTTCAGGGAACTTTTACTAAACCACATTTTGGTTTCAGCTTCTACAATTGAATGATTTCCTGCATTTGTTTGCCTCCTATGACAAAATTGAAAATCTCCAAGTGTTGGATGGACAAGTCAAACAAATTGAAGGCATCACTGTGGACTCTGAGATTGGAATGTTTATCCAGTGTATAGGCCAAACCCAAAAGAAAAAAAATCTGCACATGAATTAATAATGAATATAAATGTCCATTACAGCCCACCCATAATCATTCATAGAGAGAGTTAGGGTCAAACTTAAAGAGGCAAAGTTCATGATATTGTGACTTTAAATCCATTACCACTATAAAAAATGAAATGTAATCCTCTCAATTACTTCAAACATTATTCCTCCAGTCTGTAATGCAGGCAGTGTGGAGTCTGGAGCTTCAAACCTGCATCTAACAGTTTTGGAATTAATATCCAATTGTATTCTCTGACCCGAAAATCATATAATTTCAGATCATGTATACCAGAGTTCAGTGTTCAATGTAGGACTTATAATGTTATATTGCAGTTTTCAGATCTTTTAATCCCTTAACATATAGTGTGAATGATCACAGAAGACCCTGTTGAGGCACATCTCGTATCATTCTTTCCTGTCAGTTTCCCTCCTTTACCTCTTTAACTCGTTTCTTACCTCTGTCGTTAGCTATTGATTTATTGTTCTAGCTCATCATCTTTTTTACATAGTCCATCTCCTTCTTATTTCCTCTCTTTCTAATCCATCTCTATTGCCTTCCTTCTTTTCACACAACCACAGTCCCCACTTCCCGTCAAACTGGTACATTACTCTGACCTCCTCGCTTGCTCCTTCTTTCTCTTTTGTTTTATCCTTCTCTAATCCACACCCTCTTCTCTATTCACACTTTTCTTTTCCTTTCCCACTTCCTCCCTCCCCTACCCAACCCCAGTCCTCTTATCAGTCTATTACTGTGTCCTCAGTTCATTCTGTAGCTATTAACCTGGTGAACAGCCTCATCCCTGCTGACCCCAGCCTGCTAATACAGCTTACACACACTTAAATTCAGCTGGCCTTTTTGGCACACACACCTCACATCCGCCTTCCCTAGCCCATGTTTTAGAAGTCCTTTCTAAGAAGCCTCTGTCTGGAAGTATAGCTTACTTTTAGTTATTTCATTATCTATTTTGTTGGCATTTTGTGGACTTCTGCATGAACAGAAGAGATGTTTTCTATGATGTCAGCACAACAATATGGAATCCTGATCATAAGTTAACAAAGTAGAACTAGGGTCTTAGCTACATAAAGAACTGAAAAATTAAGCATCTGAATTAAAGAAATTTCATGATGACGACAGAACTTCCAAATCGAAGGCATGATGTAAACCACCAGATCTGCAGATATGGTCTGCGTGCAGGGATGGTAGAACTGTTACATAGTGACACTGAGTCACAGAACTGGCTGATATGAGAAGAGGACATGGACAAGGTTTTGTCTGCTACTGACAACAGGCCTGGAAATGTGGCCATTAAAGTCTGACACGAGCGACGGTTGCCACAGTTACCACTAATCACCACTGCGTCAGTAGGTCAGAGTGAGAAGCCAAGGCTCCGGACAACAGTGGAGCATGGCTCTGTGATGGACGAGGCAGGATGAGAGAAGACAAACTGATGATCGAAGGTGGAGACAACAAATGTAAAGGGGGAGACAAACGAGAGAGTGGGAGGCTGTAATGAAGTGAAATCTGACTGGCTAATCCCAGTTCTACTCTAAATTTCCTTGATGGTAAAGATGTCTTTGCTTGTATCAAAAAGGTGATGTAAAAACGAAAGAAGAAGCTTGTGTCATGTTGCCATCTTGTTACATTTGTCAGAGAATACCCTTAAAGTTAATTCAAAGTCCCCGATGACGAACCACCTGGAAGCATCTACAAGCTGTATATGAAAAGCATTATTTGCTGTCAGGTTCAGTCTCTCTTCAAATTAGTTTAAGTAACAATCACATGCATCAGTGTTAACAGAACACATCTCGTACAAGAATACCTGCACAGGAAGTTTGGTCAGTCATTTGAATTTGCTGCTGACATCTTTAACGCATGTTTTAACTGAATGGACCTGCAGACCATCCTGATATTTAAATGGTACTGCCCAGCTAATGACAGACTTATGTCACAGTTAGAAACACTTCTGATTAAGGAAGTTGTTGAACACAACTTAGTCCAGTCGGCCTCTGGTTGAGAATAACAGAGCCCTTCCAATATCTACTTCCTTTATGCACCGTTGCCACATCAGCTTACTGTTCCAACATTAAACCTGGTCAATGTTTTTTTTTAAATGAGCTTCATCTCGGTTGAATAAGCTCAAATCTTATAACATTTTTAAGATTTGAGAATGTCAGCTAAATATCATGGTGTGTGTATTTCACTTTACAACTTTTTGATTCCAATTTTATTATGGTAAAATGTTAAATGGACTTGAGCTTCTGTAGTGCTTTTCTAGTCTTCTGACTACTCAAACCGCAGGTCACACCTACCCATTCACACACTAATGGAAGAGGCTGCTATGTAAGTATGTCCATCAGTATTAAGTAATCCCATTCATACACATTAGCACGCCGCCGCCGAAGCAGCAGGAGCAACTTTGGGTTAAGTGTCTTGCCCAAGGACACATCGGACATGTGGCTGCAGGAGCAGCTTACTGCTGATATTTAGTTTTCACTCTCCTGTTCCTTATTATACATGCTTCGGGATGGGAACTTTTATTAATGGTAATTGTAATATTAATAATAATAATAATAGGCAGCGGCAGAAAACTAGCAAAAAAACCTAAAAAGCCTCAAAAGACAATTCTATCAAATGATTCAAAAGATAAAGTTTATTTCAAAAACTAAAATTCAAGTTTAATCAGAAAAGGGTTGCTGATAAAAGCATTTAAAAAAGATCACTGACTCACTTGACCTGATCTCCTCGGGCAGATGGCTTAGCCCTTTATTGTCATTAAATGCATAAAGATTACTAAGGAAGGGCCATACACATTTTGAATCTTAGAGTCAGATCTGCCTTCTGAACCAAAGGCGAAAGTCTAACCAATTGATGCTGGAGAAGCCACTACAGACAGACAAGCTGGAAAGTATATGCCCGTCACTAAGCACCTACATAATGGCTATGTAATACTATTGTCTCTGACACTGGGGTGATGGGCACCAAAGCACTCTGAGTGTGTTTATTTGTATGTGAGTATTGCTGTTCACTCTTTTCAACCTTCGTGTGCACATGCATGTATCTGTATGTGCATGTTTATGTGTGTATACTCAACACTGGGACACAGTTAAGTGAGTGAATGCATTAAAAGGGGTTGGGGGGCCCAGCTCGCTCTCTGCCCGCGATAATGAGGATGTTTTCTGTCTTCAGTTCAATCAGCACTCCCGGTTCTCTGAGATGGGAGAGCCTAGCAGATGCACGGCACGTAGCAGATGTGTGCTATTGGAGTGACATCTGAAAGTAAAACTCCAGAGCCTTTTTACGACATTGTGTGCTGCTGTTTAGATGCCCGCGATTTTCCTGGCGCCGAGCAATAGTGACAACTGCAACTCGGGGAACAAGAAAAGGCGGAAAAGAAAGAAAGGAGAGAAAAGGAAAAAGGCGAGAAGAAAAAGGAAAGAAATCTTTGGCAAGAGCCTCATCTTTGAAGGGATTTGGAGAGAGATGACATACAAAATTAGAGAGTAGCGTTTCGCCCTCTCCACTTTGACTACACATTAAACGCAACAGGGAGATTTTTTACCCACAAAGATAAATGGCGCATGGGGCACACCGCGGTCCCTCAACAACACAGATTACCTTGTCTGCAAGCTTTCAGAATCTGTTAGGATTTCAAGCTGTTTGATTAAAGTTTTGTTGCTTTTTTCAAATACAGGTACATGCAACTTTCCAACTATTCTGTTCCAACTTTTCAAAAGACCATCTAAGAGAAAAAAGTCCTTGTCTCTTCTGTCATCTCTTAGCCAGTTGAAAACAGGTCCTTGGCCAGAAAAACACTAAACAGACAAATGTATATACAAAGCATTTGTTGAGTACAAAAGGAAAGATATCTGAAAGCATAAATGGCTGGGATTTATGCAAGGATTTCTTTCATTGTATGCTGTCTAATAGGGGAAAGAATCTTCTTTCTATAAGCACCCATCTCAGTGCAAGGCAAGTTATCTTATTCTTTACTTAAACACAACTGTTGTTTACTTTCTATTATTGTATCCATTCAAACAGGGACAAAAGTGTAAGACAACTTCAACAGTAGTTATTTCCAAACAAGATGCCTCAGTAGGTATTTTATCTTAACCGTTCCAGGTAACACTTTTTACTGTATGGGCTCATAGTTGTTAAAAGAGGCAGATTGTATGAGAACAGAACATTTGAATAACGTGTAAAACTTTAATAAAGTGAAAGCACATGGAGGTTTTCATCTGAAGTCTTTATTTTAAAGACATACTCCATGAATGATCTCCTGTGAGGTTCAATGAGCTACTACAACTTCTATGCCAATGTAACAGTTAATAGGTTTGTAAAAATAATTTAAACATCTACTTAAAATCATGTGTCACTTAAATTGAAGCCAAAGCGTTACACTATGCATAAGGAGACTAAACAAAATGGTCAGCTTCGCAGATAAAGGTGCAAGACATAAGGCCTTTTTATACATTGAGCTAATTTTCGATTGTGTAGGTGAGTGTTTAACAGATTTGTGGGCAGACTTCATAAACATAAGAGCATTCTTCATTCACACAAGCACACACACATATTTATTTGTGCCTTTGAGACCGGTGCATTGTGCGAACATATATGGTGTGAGGCGGATCTAGAGGGAGTTTTATTGTTGTGCCCACGGGAGCAGATGTCGCTGGCACTTACTCAATACTTTCTCTCATTCTCTCTCTCTGTTTGCTCCCTCACTCTTTTGGTCCTGCAGCCTCTCTCTATCTTAGTGTCTGTTTTTCTATCTGTCTCTCCTCTTTTTTGTTGTTGTTTTTTTTGCTTCTGACCAGATGGAGAGATGTTCTGCTCCAAACCTTTCTCACTCAGGATCACAATGCTCAGAGTCATGTGATGCAGCCTTCTATCTCCTCCCTCGCTATGTTTCTTTCTCTTTGTCTCTGTCTATCCATAAGTGCTCGCTTTCCCTCTTTCCCAGTGTCATTTTCCCTCTGACAAAGGCAGACAAAGGCCTTTCATTTCTCCTAGCCTACTTGTGCTCTGTGTTTGTACTGTACCAAACTAGGCTCCCTCTCTCATTGTATCCCCCCTTTTCCTTTGCAAAGAAGGTGTCTAGGGGCCCCAGGGCCCCTGCTCTGAGACAAGGGGCCTGCCTCAGCCTGGTGAGGGAGGTGTTTGGGGAGGGGGGATTGAAGGGTTGGTGTGGTGAGCGAGGGAACGAGAGGAAGAAGAAAGAGCAAAAGCGACAGAGTATATTATTTCATTAAGTGCTTTGGAGCTCGGCAGGGATTGGGGAGTAAAACCTTACAGCTCTGTGTGTGACAAGGGCACGACCTCCCGCAACCTGGGAACTCTATCCACACATCGCGGGTGCTTTCATCTGATCCTGGGGGTGTGTGAGAGCTCTCAGTCACTGGTGCTGGCTGGCTCACTGAGGGCGCTAAGCTTTCTAGTCAGGGCCCACTGAACGGAGGAAAAGGTGGCAAGTTTGACGGAGAAGGGAGGGAGGGAAGGTGAAGTTACTGGGGCGGGAAGGGGGGGTTCGAGTGTTGGTGGTGGTGTAGGGGCAGCAGGGTAGGTGAGGAGAGGAGTGGGGGGGGGGGGGGAGTTTCGCCCAAGCCCCGGTAAGACAGAATTGGGCATTGTCGCCAAGCAGAACTAGCCCATTCTGTTGATCTGAGCAGGATCCCGGAGAAAACAAAACTGCATTGTTCCCCGCAGATGGAAGCCAGTGTCTCCTGGGTAACAGCATTAATCTCCCCTTTTCTCCTGCTTCCTCTCTTGTCGGGGCCATAATCGGTGGGCTCCTTTCAGCAGCCGAGCCAGCCTCAAAGCCCAGGCTCCTAACTAGCCTCCTAATTAGCTGCAATTACAATGAAGACAACATGATGAGATAATAGAAATTTGCAAAATAATGACATACCACGGGAAAATATTCCTCCTCCCCAAGCACCGTTTTTTCCCTCCGGGAGAGGCACAATGGAGAGCCGGGGCCCTTTTCTGAAAATAGGGAGCTCAGAAAAAATGGTGGCGCATTATGTAGAATTGAACCCTATTGTCTGCCTTCTGGTTGCTTCAATCAACAGGCCATTGTCTGGCTGCTTAAATCAAAATGACTCAAATACGGGCTCCATAATGATGCCCTCTCAGCAGTGCATACTGAACAGAGGCGGATTGAGAGAGAAAAAAGAGACGAGAGGAGAGGAGAAAACGAGAGGAAAGAGGAGAGAAGCTAATCATGTGACATGTAACAAGAGGTAAAATAATTACAAAAGGTTGGGAAAAAGGCCCTATCATCCTGACAGAGGCCGTTAAAATCAGGAGGAAATAACAGGGAGTGTGTGGATAACAGTGATGAACAGTTCCTGAACACACTTGTTTTTATCTGGCCGTGCTTGATCACATGAAAAAGTTGTCAAAGAATAAAAAACCCTGACTTCATGAAATCAAACATGACCGAGTTCGAAGTAGCCGTAAAGAGGAAGATTGGCAGAGATAAGGGATTGGGGGGGGAGGACGCTAAGGTAGACAGCAGGTGGTAGTCATGCACAGAGCAACATTTTTAGCAACTATGTTCAGCAACAAGAGATAAGGAGCGGACATAACTACACACGTTTTCTGTGGATGGAGAGAAAAATAGATGGTCTGTTCAACTTGGGATTCAAAGGCTTTAACCAGTTAAAATCAGAATTAATCAGACATGAGAAATCAGTGCTTCAAATTGTCCATGCCAATGATATACAGCTTTACTACATGTGATTTCAGTAATGTAAGCATTTAGGATAAGATTTAGGATTTGGATTAAAATGAGGGAAGAAACTTGCTAAATTTACAGATAAATGCAGAATAATTCAAACAAGGCGTAAACACTTCCTTGCACCAGATCTAACCCAGGTTACAGTGGGTCATGAAAGATTAACTCTATTCTTGCTTCATGCTGCAGTTGGTGTTGCAGGTGTTGCATGGTCTATGGGAGTCACTGCCACAACCAGTTTTTATTTCCAAAGCATGTTTTCAATACTGTCAAATGAAATGGTGAGTCGCAGACTTCATCAGTTGTACAGCTGCTTACATTTGTCCTAACACTCATGCAGCTATGGCCTAAGGTAGGTGTAGCAGCAGATCATTTTTGACCTGTAAATAGAAAATAACAATGCTTTTGACTACTACTGAAAACATCAATCATTTAGATTATTTTTTCAGCAACAAGAGGGGAAATGAAGAAGATTCTGCAAGGTGATGCATTAGTTATCCAAGATGGGCCTGGCCCCTAAATGCCCTCCCACAGCGCTGGGTCTGGTCCGAAGCACTGCACCTGTCTGATTGTGTACGTGTCACAGTGCCTCTGCAGTATGTCCCCCTGATTGTGTCTGCCTTTGTAATAATTCACATTCAGCATTTTGGGATTTTCTCTGACTAATTATTAATAAAGCTTAGAGATATGTCGACACACACTCTAATGGAGTCTCTCACTCACAAATATGAAATTGCTAAATTGTTTAACAGCTGACTGCTCCATCTAATGGTTTATCAGCTGATCGGTTCTACTGTCAATCACGCTGGCTCAATCTATGACGATGCTCTCTTATTAATATGTATTTTCTTACTTCTCCCTATTGTCTCCTAATGTCGTTTTTTCATCGTCTCTAACTTCAGCAACTCAGCTCCGTGGCTCCAGAGCAGCGTATCTGACACAGCCAGACTGACATATTCCGCGACAGATCATGCAGACTTTTAGGACACAAATAAACAGACAAGCAGAGAAACAAACAGACGGATGGCTAAACAGAGGACCAAAAGTCGATGTGAAGAGGAAGAAACTGGAGAAGCTTTGTGAGTTGTTAATAGTGTGTGAAGCTCTGCATGAAAGTGTTGGCTTTTGAAAAATGATCAAAATCATAATTTAATCATAAACTTCAGTAGCATTTGTGACGTGTATTGGAGCTTTATGTACACCCTCCATTATCTATAAATCTAAATACAGTATGTATGAATGAATATGGTTCACTTTTTTCTGCTTTCAGGCTCAGCACACAGAGACAGTTTTTTTTCCTTTATGTTAAGTGAAAGCACAAACAACTAAAATATTGTAGTCTGGTTTTTGGACCCCAGTACATCTACTTGCAGGTCTAACTTTCATTTATGACACCATTCTTGTGAAGCTTTATGTTAAATGTTGGATTGATTTGAAAGGTCCCCCAGCTAGTGGATAAAGTGAGGTTTAATAACATGTGACATGTTGAAGAGTTTTCCTCAAAGTGTCCCATTTGATCTGTATTGCAATTATGTCGATTTAACTTCCAGTCCTATATGGAAGAATGCTATGGCGTCCATATTTTCAGAAGTACCAGATCACGCATGGCTAAAGAGAGTAGCATTTCAAAGTAAATGATGTTGTTTTTCGTACCGCTACGTACTGATAAAAGGGTTTAAAAAAAGGAAATGCTTATTTTGATTTATGTATGCATGAGAAGTTAGGCTCAAATCAAATGTACGAGATGCCTCTCAATGCAATATACTGTATCTCACAGATGTTGTGATTAAATTATTACAATCTTATGTTGCCGTAAAACGGTGTAATCCAATTGAAAGACACAGGTATTAATCTGTAGGGAGCAGGGGGTTACAGGCAGTTGTGTTGTAACCTTTAAAACCAGCCCCTCAAACACTACTTCCGCCCTCCCAAACACAGAGGAGTCCCGCGGAGTAATTAGCGTGCGTCAGATAAGTTGACAAGCTCGTTAACACGGCGCATCATGCGATACCATTGCCTTTGTTTGTGTAGGCTTCTGAGAGGAAGTTAGCACTCTAATTAGCATAATTAAGACTGCTGATTTATATGGCTGTAATTAGCGAGCAGATTTCAGCATGCTGGGGTCTGATGGAGATACGCTGCTGCCGAGGAGGAGATTCCCGTACCCTGTAGGTCTAGCACACACTCACTTGCTCTCTCTAATTTTAAATGTATTTTGACGATAGATTTATAACACAAAGCTCATGCAAATAAATACATGAATATACTGAATAAAGTGATTTTGCTCAGACTCATTTCTTAATAATTTCCAGAATACGATGGAGTTGATGTCATAAAGGAGTACACATGAAAGCAGCTCTGTTGATGCAAGTTACATTTGCACAACCCATTCCCCTTTGTAAGGTGCTTTTAAAGATGAATCGATTTAGACTAGGTACTTCAAAAACACAGAGGATTATTACCAGCAGTTATTCATCAACAAACCTTTCATCAACAATGAAAAATAAAGTTTTATTTCTAAGTATACCTACTTTTAAACTTAGTGGAATATGTGCTCTATGTCTGGTTCATGCTTCTTTGAGTCCAAAAGGAAAGCAGCAAACCAGCTGGTAAAGATTCTATAGAATGAAAAAACGCTCACTTTTTAAATAAACAAGCGCTCACAGCTGTCTGATAGTGTTTGAGTCAACAAACAAGGGTAGTAAATAAATAAAAAATACAAAAAACAAGAGGTATAAAGCAACGCAAAGGCAAGACCTGTCTGACATTTTGGCCTTAATTAGAGGGGACATTCACAGCAGGACAGTGAATTAGTGCAGTTACATCTCAGGACTACTGTAAAACCCCAGGGTCTCTGGGTTACCACACTCACACATACTGTACAGACAGTGCAGGGTGCCGTCAGGGGATCTTAGCAGCTACCTGTGTGACATGGGGTGAAATCAGGGTCAAAGCTAAAGACTTTGCTAAACCAGCTCCAAACATAGTGTATCAAAGAGCTTAATTTGGTGTCCTGACTGCCCAGCCAAGGTCAAATATATTTTGTGTCAAAGATCTTATCACAGGGGCGTTTTTTTTTGTGTGTGCTATATTTGCTTGTGCGTAAAGGATGAACCCAGGTGAGTCATCAAGGATTGTCTCACTTCAAGAAGATTATTTACTTGTCTTTCTTTTCTTTGTCTTTCAATGGAAAACTACATAAATATTGCAACAAACTAATGGAAACCAGATGATGTGTTTTGAATCAGAATGTGCTTTTTTTGTGGCCCCTGAATTTAAAGGAACAATATGTAATTCCGACACCTAGAGTTCAAAAAACATTGAAGAGACCTTTCTGTGTCCTAACCTCTCTTTTTATGTCCAGAAGAATCAGTTATATCTGAACCAGTTCACTTGCCCGCTTCCATCCCTGCAACACCTGTTGGTTTGCCTGGCCAACCAAGGGGAGTCCAAAACGGCTGTGTGTGTGTGTGTGTGTGTGTGTGTGTGTGTTTGTGTGTTTGTGTGTTTGTGTGTTTGTGTGTTTGTGTGTTTGTGTGTGTGTGTGTGTGTGTGTGTGTGTGTGTGTGTGTGTGTGTGTGTGTGTGTGTGTGTGTGTGTGTGTGTGTGTGTGTGTGTGTGTGGGGCTTTAAAACCACCTACTTCTCTGGTAAAAACAAAAACAAAAGATCGCGTACCGGGATCTGAACTTGGGAGGAGGACATATTGGCTGCTGTGTTGCCAGCACTTCAACAAAGCATATCTCCTTAATTCATCAAGCACTGCTCAGGTTCTCAAAGACCCTGTACATTAGTAAAAGATAAGATAAGATAATCCTTTATTCATCTCACGAACGGAGAAATTTACAGCGTTAAATTGCAATGTTAAAAGCAGAAAAAGTTCAAAAACATTACATACAGGTTATATAAACAACATGATTTGAATATGGCTGATTGATGCAGTCTTGAATGTGTTTGGGGAGGGATTTTCAGAGGGAGGGGGGCAGCTTTAGAGAAGGCTCTGTGCCACCAGGTTCAGGGCTTGGTTCTGAAAGGTGCAGTCAAGAGGTTGCTGCTGGAAGAACAGAGGCTACAGGAAGGAGTGTGACGGTGGAGGTCAGTGAGGTAGGAGGGGTATGACAATATTGTGTGAATATGAGTGAAAAAAAAGAACTATTTGTGGTTACTGTTTTATCTGTATCATTCAAACAAAATATGAAAACCACAACAGTTGTGGAAAGTTAATCAGAAGTCGTCAAATTAAACAATAGTTGATTTTTTCAGTCATGTAAGTTTATGGACGACTTTGAGAAAACTTTGAGCCCAGTTTTAATAATCTGCGTTGATTATTAGCTGAACTCGGCGCCCTTTCACTCTTAATCAGATGAGAGCGGATGATTTATCAGGTAATACCCTTCATAACCAACTTTTCATGGGTGGAAGCTGTGCGACTGGAACACATGTAGCCAAAATAATCACAACTTGCACAGTAAAAAAAGAAGCTCAATTGTCATGAAGGACACACTACTACTGAGTAGAGATGCACCGAAAGCAATTTCTTTCGCCCATTCTGATTTTGGAACTTTTCTGTGATGGCTCCTTTTTTTTCCATAATAAAACACTGACCGTAAAACCCTTTATTACCTGTATTCCCCATTATTTTATGATAATAATTTATGGGGGAAGTGTCTTTATTTATCTAAAGTAAACCAAAAAAGTAATTATCTCTTAAAACAATACCTGAATTGCATTCTCAGTATTAAATGTATCATTCTAACAAATATTCAAACAGCCATTATTCTCCTTAGCCCTAGGTTTTAATGTAACTCATTAATAAATCAAATCTTAGATGCAGATTAGTTTACTGCTTCTCTCTCTTCAGCTGATTTCTTACTTACTCCTGAAGAAATAATTCATGACAGACTCTTGTCTGCCTCTTTTTCTCACTGCCTCTGTGAACAGTATTTGTGGTTGCGAATAGTTTTCATCAGGCTTATAACCGTTAACTACACATATTTATCTATAAAATCCCCTGCAAGGTGATACTTCTCCCATCAGGTCAAAAATAATACACTGTGGTTTTAATATGCAAGTGTCACTCGGTAACCAAATAATATTACGGGAATATTCATTAAATCATATTTTAATGTGTTGCTCTCCCCGGGCCTGCAAAGGAGAAATAGAAAGTTCGAAAGAGGGAGAGTGCAAATACAGACGCAGCACAGATGCGCAGATCCACCAGTCAGGTAGGTATTTTAAGTCAAGAGGAGCAACTGCAGGGAAACACTCTTCTCCTCTGCTGATTGGCTGCGGACATGCTAGCTTGTTGTGTTTTGCCGTCCGTTAGTGTTTGAGTCGCTGTGTGCAAGGCATGAAACAGCTTGTGTGTGTAAGTCTAAGATCAGCACAATATCTGCTACATTTGTGAGGAGCGGTACTTCACCGGTCATGGCCTAGCAGGCTTAAAATCCACTTTACCACTGAGCCATATTAAAAGATGTTTGGTTAATCAATGGTTCTAATATTTTCTCTCTTAACTTTGTAAATAATAAACTGACATATATTGACACAAAAAGCCATGAGAGACAACATTAAAAAAACGTTCTTAGTTCCAGACGTTTACATGTGTCTCAGGTCATGTTTCTCTGTCAAAGCGTTTGAGTCCTGACAGCAGGCACATTCAATCACACAGGTAGTAGCGAGGTGAAGGCCTGATTGATTTCCCTCAGACATATACACATGCACACCGGCTGTCTAATGTGGGTCGATGGAGTGGGATGTTTGAATGTGTGCTCTTGTGTATTACCATTGTACGTGTGTTTATGTGTGTGTGTGACTTCTGGATTGACTGCATTAATTAATGCAGTGTAGATGAATCCCCTCGGAGCTGTCTAATTAGACATTAGCATGGAGATGTAATTACCTGAGAGGGCTCAACATGTTTCACTTAACTGCTCTCCCTCCTGTACGACAGACCTACACTGAGCAGGTAGGGCTCGCATTATGCATGTGTGTTCATGAAGTGACCTATGTACACAAGCAAACGTGTTTATTTGGCAGGGTTATTACATGTGAAGGTGCTTTTATGTGCACTTTACACTCTTACAGAAGTTGCAGAGTGTGAAGACCTCATTGATTTTCTTCTAAAACATGTTTGCTCTTCACTCCTCCACTCCACTTCGTGTCTCTTTTGCTTTTGTTTTTTTTCCACCCTGTTGTACTGAAGCCAGTCATCCATTTTTTTTCCCTCCTTCACTTTCCATCTCTTTCAAGTTATAGTCGTGAGTGCATCAAGCCTCTGTACAGAGCGACGTGGGTTCGATTCTTGATCAATATCCACCACTCTACTGGCAAACAAAACACAAAAAAGATGCCTCTCTGCTCTTCGGTCTCCAAAGGCCTCCTTGTCTCTTAGAGAGGAAAGAGAGAGAGCACAGATTTGAGGGATTGTTTGCCAGCGTTGTCATGGTGACCATCTCTGCCAACCTTGACACTGCAAATGCTTTGTCTGGGATCCTGACATTAGATAAATAAATTGCACAACCTTAGTCAACATGTCACTGCCCCTCCAAATACACACTAAAAAATTAAATAAAGAACACAAAAAAATGATATGTTTTATATCCTTAATACGAGAGAATCCCAAAAGAAATGTATACACAATGCATGCAGAGCCATCTGTAAGTATGAACACACAACTTCAATCATCTACACAGACATATATTCAGATCATTCACCACAATTTGCCTTCCCCTTTGATCAAAACAGACTGTTAGGCAGAGCCCAGAGGAGACTGTCAATACAATCTGTAAGACAACAGATTGTGAGAACCCTGTGAACTCCAATACAGTCTGAAACACACCTCTCAGAACACCAGGAAGAAATCTATGGGCTGCTGCAAGCATTGTCTTCTTATCTGTAGATGGTTCTGTCTTGTTTCCAATAGAGATCAATAGCATTAGCATGTCTGATGGAGAGAAAGAGAGAGCGAGGAGGAAAGACAAAAACAGTAAGTGAGATGTAGGAAGAGATGTTCACTGCAGATTCAGACCTTCGACCAAAGTGTCAATCGTGACTCTGGGTAAAATCTTACTGTAATATCTGACCGTGAGTACTCAAAAGGAGAGGTTGCTATTTACTGTATGCCTCATATACGTTTACCTTTATCTAAGTCTGACAAAATGGTTTAAAGTCACTATGCTTATAACTAGTGTTGTAGTACTCGAAATCAGTCTTGGTCTCAAGACCGGTCTCGATACCACTTTTTGAAGGTCTCAGTCTCGTCTTAGAATCAAAATCATTTTTACTTGGTCTTGTCTCGGACTGGGCAACTCAGGATTTTAAAACAAGACCACCACTGACAGGCTATTTTTCTAGTGAGTACTGTGATTAGAAGGAAAAACGCCCCTTTCGAAAAGAACAAATAACTTCAATTCATATGTAGTTTGATTTTTATCCCCCGGTTACTGCCGTAACCTTCCCAGTCTTATGGTCTATGTGAGTGACACGCACACAAGTTGATGATTTTTCATTGATATTTATGGTCTCGGTCTTGTCTGGGTCTCGATCATTAAATGTCTTGGTCTTGTCTTGGTCTCGGGTATGTCTTGGTCTCCGTTATTGTGGTCTTGACTGCAACATTATTTATAACAAGCTGACCTGTTTAGCAGCTGGGAGCAGACTGCCAAATGGCAGTGGTGCTCAAGTTGTCCACCAATGCAAACAAGTTTCAGGACACAATTCTCTCTGTAAATCAACAGATATACAAGGGCACACAATGTGGACTAACACATGGCTTTGTTTGCACTGCACCTGGTTTATGAATAGACAAAACTATTTTGTACATACACTTTTGCTGAACTGTGTTTGTATACTTTTGTGATGATGTATGATCTTATCCCTCCAAGCTAAAAGAATTTGTACACAAGAAACATTGTTTATCATGTCTGATGTGTTTAAGAAGATTTACATCTCTAGGTAACACCGAATATTCAAAATCATTTTGGCAATGTACTCCTTATTTAGCTTTGACGCAGAAGAAAAACTGACTTTATTCAACTGTGTAAAAGAGAAAAAGAACATTTGACTGTGACTCAGCAGTAGTTTCATGAATTAAAAACGAGTTGTTTCTTTTGCTATACTTGCAAGAAGTGCAATAAGCGTCGATAACAACATTGCCAAATTATGACCTAAATGAGCTCTTGTGGCCAACAAGGTTTAAAATGTTGCACATCTACGCATCATGCAGTTAAAGGACTTAAAGTAAGTCCTCTGTTTGCGATCCATTTGCTAGTGTCTGCCTGTCTTACTGGACAGGTAGTGTACAGTGGGTTGTTTTCTCTGGGGCATTAGGACTGAACAAGAAAGATGCAGGCAGTAAAACCAAAAACAACGAGCTTAAAGATATTAATGGGCTCCATTATACGGAGGGGCACTGCAAAGTTTGGTTTTAATCCTCGACAGGTTCAACTCTGTTCAACCTTTTACTTTGCATTCAGTCAATTAAAACATTGTTAATAATACATACTGTACATGTGCCTTGATCATATGTGTAACTAACAATGTACAGTCAGTGTCCACTGTGTTTAAGTACAACATCTGGATTTTTTACAACTGTCCACAAGTCCTAAGATTGAGTAAAAAGTTGTATTTCCACAGCACTGAAGTTAGGATATTACTGCCTATAGCGTGCTGGCTAAAAGAGAATGCTAATGGAATCATGAAGCAGCTTATCATATGAATGAGAACAATAATGAGGAGACAAAGCAGAGACAAATCCATTGTAAGTGAGGTGGAATTATGTCGGCTCAGTGGATTATAAAAGGCCTTGATCCAGTGGGAGTTGGAAAACATGGCCTCCATTCTCACACATTTTCATACACAGGCTTACGCACATACATTCATAGACAAACTCATGCACATGCCCATACAGTGCAGTATGTCACAAACAGGAGAGCATTAAAACACACAAACACAAAAACAAAAGAGCACATGTGAATATTAAATAACTGCGCACACGCACACAACACACACAGAAACGTCAAACCTTGATATCGACTCATGCTGCCAGATAATTGAATTAATTCAGCTGAAGAACAACTTCACAGATTAGCGACTTAACTTTTCAATAATAAGAAAAAACTCGGCCACGCGTGATAATTACATTTGTCTCAAATGAGGGCAGCCGTCAAATTGTATCACGCACCGCCATGCGTCCAGAGTTTAACCCCCACGCTCACATGCACACGTAGACACAGACACCATCCCTAAGTGGCTAAAGACATTTTTAGAGTTAGACAACACAAAGAAGCACTGCTGCAATTTTACAATAGTAATACAATAACTGTAAAAGCCTGAAAACAATGTGTTGAAGATTTGTCTAGGTAACTCTGAATTAACTTTTCTGCCGTATGCAGAGTTTTTTCAGCCGGTTTCATCCATGAGTTACTACTTGAAATAATTTGAGTGGCATAGAGCTACTTGCATCACATGGCTTATGTTTGGTCACAACACTTATTAAAACAACTGAACCAGCTAAATTCAGCTACTTCTTGTATACACCACCAAATGTCACTATCCAAAGTGTACTAAAAGCCAAAGACTCTCTGTGCCAAACTGAACATTGGCATTAATGATGGACATTGTTTCAGCATTGTTTTTATGATCCCTGAATAGCGTCTCAGCCACTGCTGACATCCTTTCCGTCACCATCCCTGAATGAATGACTTCTTGTGCTTTGGTAGGATGAGCACCACTTTTGATGATGCCTCTGTTACTGTTCAAGTCTTCTTCGTTGATTGGGTAGGTAGACTTTGCTAGGTTTTTTTTGGTATTGCTTGTGCTTACAGCCTGGCTACTAGGGCTGTGCTAAAACAAAATATAGCATCATGTGCTCCTTGCAAATACATGTATTGATGCAGATGTTACAGAATCGATATGGCTGTAAAGCTGTGATGACAGTTTTTAGAGACAATTGACCTATGGTGCAGTTCACAATAACATCATAGTAGCTCTGGGATTAAAATATTTGTATGTATTTCTAGGATCTCTGAGGACCTGAATTGAAGTGTGTTAAGTTGTAGGATCCTTACATATATATATCTGCTGTTATTCTCAACAATAAAGAACGGCTGTTGAAGTATATTATATGTAGGACATGGTCATTATCCAAAATCAATGTACAGTACGTCACGATATATGTATCGTATCTTGGCCTCTGTATCGTGATGCGTATCATATCGTGGGGTTGTTGGAAATACTTAGCCCTATCGGCTTCCCCTTTTTTTTCTCCGTTCAAAGTGCGATGCAAGGTAACTGATGACTTGAATGTGGTGGCACTTTTATAATTGTCCGATTTTTTGGAAACGTCTTTAAACCTTTTGATGAGCTACTGAAAACACAGCTGCGAGCTACCGGAAGCTCCAGGTATATGGCCCTTGGTATAATAATACATTTTAGTACAAGTATGGGAAGCTTGTCAATTTACCCTGAACACAGAGAAATTCAAACACATATGAGAGGTGTGACTTCTAAAGGTTTAAAGGCTAAACGTTAAGAAAAACACTAAACGTTTAGTAAAATCGCCAACCGTTCAAAAAATGTGTTTGTTTTTTGAAACGTGGTAACGCGCGCAGGTCACTGCACAAAGCAACAGCTGTTACTAGAGGGATGTACGGACAGTGGACCTTATCGCTCCCTCTCTCTCTCTGCTGATGTGATTCTGCACTCTTGGTTTTGTGCATAAGGTTTAGCTGCATCTTATCTCTCCGCAGGAGTCGAGAAGGAAGTTTTTTTTAAACCTGATTCATGCTTCTTACAGTCCCTTGCGACCGTGGAGTCGTATCATACTGATTGCGGTCAGAGCGGCCCGAAGAACGGACCTCTTCAGTAGTCCTGTGGAGCCGTGAGGTTCTTGCGCTCTCTTTCTCTCTCCCCCGCTTTTAAACAAAAAAGATGTTGGTAAAAGACTGTAGTTGAAAACAATATAATGAATGTTGTTGCTAAAGAACAGCAGGTTACTTTGGAAACATTTCCAGCAGTCACCAGAACCAGGACAGAGCTGTGACTGACCCGGAACACAGCACAGCAGGATCAGATGGATATTAGGGTTACAGTCCAGAATTAGCGGCTGACCTTTCTATTGCTGTTGAGGCTAATGAACAGCACATTTTTGTGATTTGGATCGTCTAGAAAGTATTTCACAAAGAATTAAGGCTGCCAAAGCAGCATAGTGATTTTTAGGGCTTTGGAATTAGATGTGAAACGTCTCATGAGATGTTCAACGATCACATATAAATGTTGTTTTTGTTGTTTTTTAGACTGTATCCTTTTTCAGTTTACACAAAATATGTCAGAAACAGCCCAAAATCCTTAACCCAATTCTAACTTTCACCTTAAATCTAAGTAGAGGCCTGACACTACATACAGGCAAGGCAGGAGAGGTGCAATGTATATTTCATGGCCCCACAACACTGAATTCTGAAACTGCAAAAACAAGCCATAAAAATTCCAGAGGGGGCATTGAAATCCTCGCTAGGCACCCTTCCTCTCCCCCCTTCTCTTCTTCTCCATCCCTCTTTTCCTCCCTCTCTCAATCTGCTGTCCCCCTCTCTTATTTCTGTCTATTGTCGGTACAAAGCATCCCATTCAGGCCCCGATGACTTGTCTTACCATGGGCAGCGGTAGACTTAGTGAACAATGGCGGCATGGAAACAAAAGCCAGTTTATTAGGCTGGAGAGTGACAGAGAGACGGACAGAAAGAGAGAGATGGAGGGAGAAAGAAAGAGTGGCACTCGGCGCTCCATTGTGGCTGGACTCACATCTGGTGGCCATGTGTGACCGGAGCAGCAGGGCTAATGATGGGCTTCCTGAGGCCAGCTCAATTAGGCCAGGCCTCGCCGGACTCCCAGAGAGAGAGGCAGAAAGAGAGATGCCTATCGACATGCTGCTTCACTATTGGAGTGTGTTTGTGTAAATATATCAATCTGCACCAGCCGTCTCCTGCGTGCTTGTGTGTCTAAAAAAGTGTTGTATGTATATGAAGGTGTATTTTCAGGCATATACGAGCATGCAAAAATCCCACTGAAAAACTCAGAAGCACTGTCCGTTTTGTTATTTGGTTACTCCTTATACAGACATGCACAGACACGCAAACACACACACCCTCCTCCTGTGCAGGGTAAAACTAACTAACAAGCCGTAAAGCCATTAACGGTTAAGCACTGCTTTGATGGCCGAAACACAACACACTTAAAACTTCACAGAGGGGAGAACAAAAACGAAGACAGTCTGCAACCCGGTCCTCAGGCATGTGTGCCCATGTCTGTGTGTCATGTCTTGTGTGTGTTACATTGTGTACCAATGAGTGACAACGTCAGATGGGTTCCTGTGACAGTAACATCCCTTATTATTCTTCCATGCAAACTGTTCACCCCAGAAGACACAGACTGAAAAATACAAACCTAATTAACAGGAAAGAAAAGCCGGTCTGTGTGTTAATAAAAGGCTTTATTGAAGAAATTTGATACCAATTCTTCTCTTGTTCACGTGTTACCGGTCAGATGTGTATAATTAGTATTGCAGAAGCAATTGTGAAAACAAGAACTGGGGTCGTCTGAGGCTTTCAGTTTAAGCAAGACAAAACCATGATGATAGTTTGTGCTTTACATTGAAAAGTCATGATAACAACAATAAGCCTTGTTTAATTTGACTGAAAGTAGCGACACTCTAAGAAGGACAGGATACGTTGTGATATTATAGAACTTACTGGCATAAACTACTACATACCAGAACCTACTTTAGATCAGCAGTGCCCAAGATAAGTCTACAGCGAGACTGATTATCTCCCCAGTTTCTGTAAAAAATGTAATTAAATTTGACAGAGAGCAGGACGATAAATGAAGATAAATTTGTCTACATAGAATAAAACAGGGCATCAAAACAAACCCACAGTGAATGAGACTAAGAGGAAATTAAACTGATTGATTTAGCTAAATCAGGGGACACAAACCTGATGAATTATTTGACTTTGCTGGAGACCGAAACAAAGAATTTTTTACCCCTCTAATCCGATCCACTTACATAAAATAACACTTAAAAAAAACGTTGAATATCATCCGAGTGATGCACAGTGAAACAAAAAAGCTGGGGGATAAAACACAGTGAAGTATACATAAACATAAGACCTCTATAAAAGAAATACAATCATATCAAACACCGAAAATGCACAAGAAACTGTGAGGGTGGCTTCTGGGGCAGGATGTAATGTTAAATGTTGGAGGCAAATATAGTACATTAAAATCATGAACACCAACCATTCCCACAATTTCTTTCTAAACTTTTTCTCCAGGGCTCCGCCTCCTAGTGTCAGAGTGACTGACAGTGTGCTATGTGCTGGATGGAATGGCTTGGCTCAGCATCACAGATTAGCATCTCCATTACAGCAGGTCTACCTGCTGAAGGTTAAAATGATGTCTCGCTGTTTTAAGTCCAAGGTGATTAAGAAGCAAGCTGTAGCGTCTCTCCTGGTCAATGGAGCACTTGTAAAATGTTACTCCAGAGAGCGTTATTAAAAATGGCAATTCCACTAATGCTGGGTTCTTTCGATGATAAACAGATTCTATTTCTGACAAGTTCTTCACAATAAAAGTTTAACCTGACACAGCCAACATACATTTTTACCAACATTTTATAGATCAAAAATACTACCAGACATGCTTTTCCTGTGAGATACCAACTGTTCACTGTGCTTGATTTAATGCGGTTATACAGCGGGGAGAGCACTTAGGAAACAACTATCAATTTGTGTGACACAAAAACGTTAATATGAACTTTTCTATAACGTAACACTACATACGTATATCATGCATGACTGTTTCTTTGAATGTCCTGAGGGGGCTGATGGTGATATTGGTGCAGAGAGGTATGGCTGTGGTATGTCTAGAACACTGCTAGAGGGGCAAACAGTTACTCACCATACAGAGAGATCAGCTGAGGTCTAATTAGAACGAAAAAATTATCATGGAGAACAATTTGAAAAAGGAACCATGTTAGCCAACAGTAGGTACAGCAGTAGCGCTAAAACAGAAATATATTCACAGCAGCAGACTGAGGTTTAAAAATGGCGATGAGAAGAGCCTAGAAACAACTATCCTCTGCCTACATCACCCTCGCTGTCCTTCTCTCTCCCTCTCAAGCAGTAAATCAATGGTAGTCAACTGGTGCGTTCGATCCTCATCCATTTTCACTCACTCCTTTTGTGAAGATTCAAAGATTGTTTCCGTGGTTACATGAGCTCCCAGTGTGGAGGGGAAGTGGTTCTTGTGTTAGAGAATTACAGGTTTCAGTCAGACCATCACCGGCTAAAGCAGACACCATCAAAATTGATTATCGTGTAACTAACTGACTCCTGCCTTTCAAGATCGGTTTAAAAAAACATAAAAACAATTTGGGACTAAAAGTCAAATAAATTATATCATGATAATGATGTTATAAGTGAGTACATGAAAAGTTAAATGTGATTAATATATTTGATTTGATTATCTATGCATCTATCTAAAAATAGGCAAACATTGTCAGCAGAAATGATTCGTTGCAAGTCAAATCAGCGTTTATATTGTAGCCCATTATATTTATATATATTTTTTAATCGGTATATCGTAGCCGTCGTGTGCGCACCTAAGCGAGAGAGAGAGGGTGCAAGAGAGAGAAAGACAGGTGTCTTGTTAAAACCGAAGCTTCTCATGCCTTCATTTCAATATTTTTCTGCAGCTGCAGCAATGCTGTCCTGCACTTGTAGTTTAATATAACTATTGTGAATACATAAAATCACCTGATGTGATAATGGAATACCGAGTGAAACATTTCAAAACACAGATAACCTTCTTTGAGTGTCTTAAGCGTAATGCTAACACATTTTGTCAAAAGAGCCGAAACAAAAGGCTGGACAAGATGTCTGAAAGGGTGCAGTGTGTAACCTCGAGTATGAATTAGGGATGAGAATTTACAGTAATCCCTGTACTCAATTACTCGAATTACGTAATGAACGAGTACTCCAGTACCCGCACATTTTTTATTTTCTTTTATCGTTAACACAAAAAAAAGGGTCCGTCAGACACAGACCTCCCTAACCAGAATTGTAGGCTTTGTACCTGTCAAATAACATAAATATCCAATACTTTAACATACATGTAAATACAGAGCCAACACCAGAAAGCTATTTAAATTTCAAATGCATTTATTTATCAACCGTAACAGCTGCTTCAAATAACGTTTTGTTTAACATTCCTTTGTCATGTCACCACAGCACTTTGTTTTGTGTTGCATAATACTCTCAAATAGCAGCTTAAATCATACATTCATCGTTGAAATAAATAGTAGGCTAATCAACTATCTCCAGTTATCATTTTGGTTATTAGCAGGCTGATCTTCTCTGCTCTGGTTGTTTCGCCTCAACGACGTGTGCTAACAGGGCTAGCAAATGACGCGACGGAGACTGCCTGTTTTCTGTCTCCGCTGTTTTCTCCTTGTGCTTTAAGCGCATGTGGTTAAGCATCAAAATAGTATTTCTATGGTGTGCAAGTTTAACGCCACAAATCTTGCACTGCACGTTAACGTTAGCGTACTTCCAGTCATTACTTTTCTTGGCTGACATGTCGCAGGAGTAGCAGACTGTTCTGTGTTTGTTGTGCTTTTGCTTTCAGTGTAATGTGTTCCTAAAGAGTTGCCGTAGCTGCCGTAAAACTGTTGTTTTTGCTGAAATCTGGCTCGGTGTGTACTAGGGATGCTAATGATTAATCATTAATTGATTAATCACCGTTAAGATTTTAATCGATTAAAAATGTATTAACCGACAAGCTGTTTACAATTTTACTGGCAGTCCGTGTAATACCATTTTATACCAAGTCACCTTTGCAACTCACAAAACAAGGAAGAAGCCATACTGACAAAAGTGAGGCTAAAATGAAGCGGTCAGAGAGAGAGTTTCTGCAGCTGGACTTATTGTGAATAGACTGTGCATACGACTCAGCCCTGGTCACTTAGATGTGCTCATCTTTCTAAAAAACAAACACTAGACCGTACGTATCTTATGGTGAGTAGAGTTTCATTCGGTCAGCCTTGTTAGTCTGGAAACGGCAGTAGTGCCCGATTGGCGTTGTTTTGCTAGCAGCACCGATAAACAAGGTCAGTCATAAACTGAGAAAAAGACGTTCATTTTGTAGCTCATTGATTATTAATGATTAATCGAAACTCAATCGTTAAGGTGTTCAACTATCAGTTAAGGAAAATGACTGAAATTCCCTAGTGTGTACTAAAGCTGAAGCTGATACCTTTGTGTACCGTTAAACTATTTCTTACCAAGTATATTCAGTTAGGCGAAAACAGAAAGCTGGGTTACACATTTAACGCTGTATGAGTCAAGTACTGTAGCCAAAAGCAATGCTTGTGTAGCTGCGCGAGTAACGAAATGTTACTCAAATATTGGGATCAACGACGACTCCCCGAGTACTCATGTACTCGTACCCATCCCTAATACTGTATGTATAAGGCTGTCATTTTTCATTAGCACATTCTTAGAACCTGGAGGGGAAACTGCAATTAGCTGTTCAAATTCAAAATATACAGTTTATCAGAGCATCAGGCCGTCTGAAGTAGTTTGCAGTTTGATCTTAAAAGGGCACTGTCAGTGTAACTTGACCATTGCATGCACTCTTGACCTCAGTAAATTAAGACAGTAATGTTTTTATATTATTACTAAAATGGAGGACACATGCAAGGAAATCCATCCTTAGCGGACAATCACAACACCATAACATCTGAGAAGCGCTCTGTGGAAGTATTTTGGGTTGTACACAATACATCGAAAAATAATAAACAAAGAAAGGGCTTTTTGTTGACTTTGTACAAAGCATCTGTCATACGACGACAAATCTGAGGGCTCACCTGATGGCTTCCTACCCAAGTGCGGCAGTGGAATGTCAAGTGTTCACCCTCGTGTGACTGCCTATTTTTCAGCAGGGCCCTTGCCAGAAGCTCGGAAGAAGGCCGTCATCGATAAAACTGCAAGATTTATATGCAAGGACATGCAGCCCATTGGTATTGTTTCAGGTGAAGGGTTTCAGATGATCCATCTAATGATGGAAATGGAGCCACGATACACAATTCCAAGTTCCTGCACTATCTCAGGTCACAAAGTAAAACTATATGACATCACACTGGAAAACATAAAGACTATATTAAAGGAAAAGCTACTCTCCATTACCATATATGGGTGGATATCGCTGGCCACTCATGCTTCTGTGACAGTTACAGCTCACTGTATTTCCAACTCATAGGAACTTGAGAATAATGTTCTGGGCACTAAGGAATTGAGAGGAAGCCATACAGCTGCCCATGTTGCAGAAAGCATTGGTAGCACGCTGGATGACTTTGGAATTTCCCGTGATGCAGTCGTGGCTGCTACAACGGCCATTGCTGTGAACTATCTAAGCGCGAGTCACAATTTAGGGCTTATTAATGTACCATGTTTGGCCCACATGCTTAATCTGGCGGTGCGCAAGGGGCTTGAGGTGAATGGCGTTGATATGGCCCTCTCCAGACTGAAGCAAACTGCAGCTCATTTTGGAAGGTCTCCGTCGGACAGCTGCCTCCTGGAAGAAAAGCAGGAGCTCCTTGGAATTTAAAAAAGAAAGACTAATAAACGACTGCGTCACCAGATGGAATACCACATAAATATGACATGATCTGCTTGTCGCTATCTGTAAATCTTTGTTACTAACCACATTTTTTTTTAAGAGCTCCTGAGCTCTCATGTCTTGTAGGTTCCTCGGGATAGTTGGTTAGGGACGGCCTGCTGCTATGCTATGCAACAAGCAGCAGTGGCAGCAGTCCCAAAAAGATGTCCCAATTTGAACTTTGCACCTCTGAGTGGTCCGTGGTTGAGCAACTGAAGGACACACTGAAACCCTTTAAAGTGGCACTCAGGCCCTCTTCACAGATGCCTACCCCACAGCATCAGCTGTCCTGCCTCTACAGCATGTAATGTTATCTCAGAGCACTCCGGACACGACGCACAAACCATTCATTAAAGAAGTGACAGATATTTCACTTTTCATTTTTATAAATAGCGCAAGACAAACCTGCCATGAAATGCATATTTTCTAAGACGAATCAAATATTGATATCTCACTGTAACATTATGAGAAAGATAAATATTAGTTTTTTTAAATCCAAAGAGCATGTAGGTCTAAATCTATGTATTTTTTTAAATGAATTTCACAGGGCTGGCAAATTTGAAACCCCGCTACGGTAAGGAGAGCAGTGCCTGAGAAGAGAAATCTAATCCGTGATAGTTTATCACATGAAATGAAGGACAATGAAAGAGACAATGACTCTAAAAAAGAGGAAGAGAATGCAGCTACCATTGGTGCGATGTTTGGGAACTTGTACAAATGGATTGACTTTGGCAAAATCAACGGGGGCGGGATTAAGGAGATGCAAACTTACATGCGGGAGACTCCTCTCTCTGCAGACAGCAACCCACTGCTTTGGTGGAGAAACACAGGGAATGCTCGATACCCATAACTCTCTAAACTCGCTTGCAAATATTTGTGTGTGCCCGGAACGTCTGTGCGCTCTGAACGGGTGTTCTCGTAAACTGGGAATATTGTGAATAAAAGGAGAGCTGCACTTGATCCTGATCAAATTGACAGTCTTGTGTTTCTGGCGAATAATATTCACAAATAATTTGCTCCTTTCAGATTGTCAACAGGCTGTGGTTTAATGCTCATAGGTACGGTTTAAGGTAAACGCTTTTGAAATTCTTTCCTCTTGTTTAAAATATTACATGTTCTTTACAGGAGGCGATTTCATTTATATCCTAATTTTCTGCATGATGTGCTACTGTTGAGTGTAGCTGTTAGGTCGGGGTGTTTCTCTTTTAAATGTTCAATGATAAAATCGTGAGACAGACTGTGAATTATCTTACAATAGATTCGGCCGAGGTCAGACAACATTTCAGGACACAAACTGCTGACAAACCTTTTATGTTAACAGTCTTGCTTATATTCTGTTTGCAGGTACAGCCTACTAATTCCTTTCCTTTTGGGTACACTTCTAATAGGCTAAAAAGAAGACATTACCTTCACTTCATAAATGTCAGACATATACATTTCTTCAGCCTCAGCAAATTGTATTTCCTTTTCAGCTCACAACATACACTTGGCTCCTATTCAAATATAGATCTGCTGCTATGAGATGTCTTACACATACTGTTACATCTATACAGACCTAAAAGAAGAATGACTCTAAGATGGTAGACAGATTGAAATGGTATATCCAAGATGAACAGTAGCTTAATAAAACAAGCTAATAAAAAAAAATAATAAAGAATGTTTTGTGTATGTGTGGGGGATGTTGGTCAAAGTTGAATTTTTAAAAAAGTGACATCTCTAGTATGAATGTGTATATTTGCACGCATGTGTATGTGTGTGCGTGTGTGTAGATGAGAGAATGAAGAGAATGAAGAGAATGAAAGGGAAGAAAGATGAGCAGATTAGAGTCGTTTGTGACTGGTTAAAATAAGAAAGAGAATAATGCACATTAAATAAATAAAAAATAACACAAATCCAACAAACCTAATCTACCCCCGAATCTAACTGTGGCTCTTGAGTCGGGGAATGCGAAGTTCCACTGCTCTAGAGCAACTGTTGCTTCAGAAAGTGAATCCTGTCAGATGAAGGCTGCTACATATGTCATTTGGTGGGTGTTTGCCATAATGAATCAATTAGAACACTGACATACACTGAAGCAGGTTTTGTTGGTCATTGAGGACAAACTGTAACACCTGTTACAAGGCCACAGCGTCAATCTGCCGGCCATTCTCCCCTCAGTACCTGTATCTGTCTCTACAGGAAATGAGCGGGCAAAGAGGCAGACAGAGATAATTACACACCAAACAATAGCTGTCACTTCTTTCGACACCGACCTCCTGGCCTGCCCGCTCACCAACAAAACACAGTTTGCTGTACTCTGTGTGTGTGTACTTCGTAGACAGCTGGATCCAAAGCATGCCAGAGTAGTGTGATGCATCCTTTTTCTCTGTGTATCCCTCTCCTTTCTCCCAGCACTTCCACAGAACAAAGCATGTTAACCTTGAGCTGCGTAACAGCTTTCGGCTTGCGTCTGAGGAGATATTAGGATGGTGATTAAGTGAGATTGATGGTACTTTAATTCCCTGACAAAAATAATGGCTCCTTCCTGTTGTTTAATCTTCAATCTTCATTACAAGAGGGAGACTCAAGAGAGTGTGGTTTTAAGCCAAAAGGAGGCCGTACTAACAAAGGACACCATCAAGGATGGTGTAAATACATGTTAATCAAAATAAATTGTAATTGAAAGTCCAAAGCAAGGCTTGGGAACGCATGAGAATGTGCGCTGAAATAAAGACGAAGAAATGTGAAGGTAATTCTTTCAGAGCATGATTTTTTGGAATTCAGAGCATTCCGCTGCAATTGAGTCACATTGTAATTGGGAAAACAATCATGAAAACTCTCTCATGCTTATTATTGTTCTGGTTTTCATTTTTCTGGTGATCTACACATACTTATGGGTATAACTTGTTCCCAAGACCTTGAGGCAATAGAAACCCTAACAAAAGTTACCGTTTCAAAAGAATGAAGACGATTAAAATGAATTGCCTTTCCTCAATCTGGACAAACTTAGGTTTTGGAGAAAGAAAGTTGGAGAAAGACAGCAGCCATTTACATTTCCCCAGAAGGTTCAGAGCTTGTGTGAGAGCAGTTGGACAACATAGTTTATATATTTTATAGAAATTGACCTTTAACCTCCCTATTGTGAGGTGAGAAACAACACAGTGTTGCAGGAAGGTTCCATGGGTTTTCAAGGGGCACAGGTTGGATCCTTTTCTTGTGGGAGAAGGACATTCATTTAGCAAACCAATGATCCCCTGCTGTTTTCCAGAGGCGTTGTTCCAAAGCTGACCCAGCACACTGACCTCCCGCTGGAGAGCGGCAAGCAAGATTACAATTCCTCCTTTGGGTGATCAATACCATGAGTAAAGAAGGCGATAGATGCAGCCTTGGAAACTTGTAGTACGGGGAGGTCAGAACACGAGGTCAGCGGAGGAGCAGCACTCTCAGAGCTGACAGGGATTCAGTGTCTTGCTCAAGGACACTCCAGCATGGAGGATACTTGCCGAGATGCAACAAGGCTCTTACAGTTTTAGGGCGGGGTCCTGGTTCACCCACCAACTCTCCTGCTCCAAATGAAATACAATGAATTATTTTAATTAAACTAATGCAAAATACAATTTTAATGAGGTCTAAAAAACAGAAAAAAAACACTCAGGTTTCCATTTCCTGTCAAAGTGTACAGCAAGAGACCAGAAAAAGGTTGTTTTTTTTCTATAGATGTAAATTCAAACCTCATATCAAAGGCCGACATGTGCATAAAGCCAAAAGTTTAGTTTAAAAAAACTAGGAGTTGAATTCTTTTCAATTAAAAAAAAAGACATACAGTACAGACCGTCTATTTTTAAAGTCGAGTATGAAACTGTTAGGTTTCTTCTTTGCTAGCAGCCCCATTGCGCCCATTCCCAATATTCTTTCAGGAACATTCGACAAGTTTTTTTACGACTGCTTAATAATTGACTGAAAATGGACTCACTAACCATGCAGCAACCAGCACATGCACATGAAAAGGGTCCCGTCGTATCATCGTATCTGTGCATGTTTAAGCAGGCCTGTTTGTCTGTTTGTGGGAGTGTGTGTGTGTGTGTGTGTGTGTGTGTGTGTGTGTGTGTGTGTGTGTGTGTGTGTGTGTGTGTGTGTGTGTGTGCATGGATACAAATATGATCAGTTGACTCTAGTCTTGTCTATAGCAGTCTTTCTGTACAATAGGGACTACAGCAGAAACAATCCTTTTAATCTAGTGCATCTTTCGCTGTGTCTCAGTCTGATGTCCGACTGCACAAAGAAAGGTCAGAGAGGACTCGGCTCGGGTGGGTGGAACAAACAACTGGGATTTGCTCTCTCTCTCTCTTTCCCTCAGTGAGGCTTCAAGGTCTGCTTTGGCGTACAGTTACAGTTAGTATACTCTCATCAAAGCGAACAAACATCTAAGTCCTCTAATGGAGTTATGTGTGTGTGTGCTTCATGTTTTGGTGCAGAGAAAAGGGAGTGAAGGGAGAGGGGTTTGCAACTTCCTAATAAGTGAACTGCAACAGGAGAAAGTTAACCAACTTCCTTAAAAAGTTCATCCTGTCATTCATTCCCCTACATCATCTCTGTTCCTGTTTTACTGATTTGTCTCTTTCCTCTCATATCTGCAGTAGCTATCACTCATAATAGCTGCCAGTCTGAATATGTGAACATTCTTTCAAACCAGTCCATGCCTACCAAACAGCACTACGCACTGCCTAATCTAGCTCATCCTCCTGAGTTCAATACTGTTAAACAGTGAGACACAAGGGGGAGGAAGAAAGATAGGGAGCTGCAAGGAGAGAAAAAAAATAAGAAATTGAAGGAGAATAGGGCAAGAGGAGGGAGGAAGAAGGGGGTCAGGGGAGGTAGAAAAGAAGAGATGAATGCAGGCCCTGTTCCTTCCCACTGTCTCAAACAAGGCCTGGGTAAACAGGAAGTACAGCTGCGCTCTCTGTCTCTGTGACTCTTTTTTTCGTTCAGCTCCTGCACCTCCCTCCTTAGCTTGTCCAAAAATACATTGCATTCCTTTTCCACTTAGATCACAATAACATGTTCCTTATCTGTTAGAATAATCGTTGAGAATAACAGTCAACAAAAGTTAATGGGAAAACAGGCAAAAAACGATAAAGTAAGAAGTAGACACAAACAATTGACAAAAGTCGTCTAAAATATCCTGGTGCCTTCTCGTCACATTGCAAGGAGTCATGATAGTTGGCAATCTGGACACGCAGTTCCCCTCAGTGGGCCCTAATCCCCCTATTTCTTTAAGAGAGAGAGGGAGTAGAGCGGAGGAGAAAGGAGGCATTGTGGCTCGAGACAGTGCAGTAAAAAGAGGAGCGTACAGTACCAAATTGAGGTCGCCGCAAGACAATGGCTGCCCTTCACTGGCTCATTCACACACGGTCTCCACACAGCTCTATCAAACGCCTCTTTCTTTTCTTCTCCCCCTCCTCTGTTCTGTTCTTTCTCTTTCTTTCTCTCACGTCCGCCTTTCTTCTCCTCATCACAGAGGGATGGGGGATAATGAAACCCCGGCTCACCCAGGCTGTTCTGGGGCCCATTTCAGAGAAGAGGAGCCCTCTCTCTCTCCCTCTCTCTCTCTCCTTCTCTCTCTCTCTCTCTCTCTCACACTCTTCTCAATGGTCACCTTCTCATCCTCTCTGTTCAGAGCCTTCCACCAGCTCCACCCACTGCTTTTGTTTTGGAGGGAGAATGTATAGCTCAACAGGAAGTGGTTTGTTTAGGAACGGGACAATACAGTATTTTACAAAAGTGTCCTGAAGTTCAGCTTTAGGTTTATACACTGTTTAATACAGACCAGGACATCTAAAATTCCCTTTTCATAATTTTGTTTAAGTTTAATTGAATCAAAAGTCATCATATCAGTATATTTATCCTGGGTTTTCACTGTGAATGGTGTACAGCGAGCCAATAATGTTTTGTTAAGAAGGTACAATTTGGACTTAAGTTGTTTTTTTGGTTTCAATGCAACATCAGTGTTAAGAGGGACTGATAAAAGATGTTGCATATACAGATAAATACATTTGTGGTCTTAACGAATGCCAAGACACTGTCGAAGAGTTTACTCACAGACAGGATTTCCCAGCTCTGGAAAGCAAAAGTAGAATTTCTTATCTTTCAGTGACCCAAACATGGCACGAGTCCCATCTGTGATTTAATAAGGTCGTGTGTTTCTCTGTGACTCTGACTCGCATGTAACTTTGTGCTGGGTTTGGAATTGCTGGGTAATGTAAGGAATTCTGAGGTCACTGGACATTTCCCTGCTTTTCTAGTTGAATTTAGAATTTTGTTATAAAGAATCCCCACATATGGCCAGGAGAGAGAGCAAGCTCACAACACCTAGACCTGTCCTTTCTATAATGCGGGACGAATGGAACTATAATGTCCGGGATTTCTCGATGATGGAAGGCCGTCCACGTTTAATGCCCGTGCTTGTGCTTGTGCACTGTACTGGGCCGAAACACACCTTGTCCAACAGTGCCAGGGCCAAGGAAGTGTCCCACGGAACAGAGCACTCATACTAGTCAAACAAACTGGACTTTGGGGGTGAAGCATGTTTGGGCATGGTATGGATTGCCTAGTGTGAGTGCGCCCTAACACTTGAGTCAATGCATATGTGTGTGTTCAGGGGTCAAAGAGAATTTAAGGCAGGCAGATTACTAAAATAAGGAAAAGTAATTTATATTCTGAAATAAGAAATAACCAACTAGAAAAAAATCAATATATTATGTTTGAATATTTCATTTATAATCTGCAGTTTGCCTTCAGTGATGTCACAGATTGTGGAACTCTTTTGACTCGACCCGCAGTGCCATATAAAATGAAATGCTTAAAATGCCAACGCTTCAAAACCAATGCTATTGGGGCTTGATCAAATATAGGTAAATAATTTATGTAGTTTGGCTATAAAGTTTGATGTGCTGCCATCAGTAGCTCACCACAGACAATACTTCTGTACGGTGTTTCGAGGTTAAACAAAGAGGACCCAATTGAAGACTTAAAAAACAATTTCATAACCAAAAACATCAAACTAAAGCTAACTGGTTCAGAGTCCAAGTAATGAAATGTCCAACAAAATGGTCCAACAAGTCCATTATAGTCAAGAAAACACAAGAGAGCAACAAGGAAAACTCAGCAAGACCCAATCCAAAAGAAACACAGGATCATGGGCTCAGCAGGGTGAGATGTAATGAAATGACATTTGAGGGAAGGTACAAAGACACTAAATAGACAGTTGGTTAATCAAACACAGGTGAGACTGATGACAAAGTTGAAAACAACCAGGGTAGGGCACACAATCACAGCACATGGACAATACACAAAGGCAGAAAGCAAAACTAGACAAGAAACACTGGGGCCAAGAAGTACAAGATACAACAGGAAACACTAAAAACTTAGGAATAAGACAATACAAATACACACACAGGAACTTCAGGATCAAGTGGGAAAAAAAGACAACATATAGAAAATACTGATCACATTCAGGGCAGTGACAGAAACACCATAACTCAAACATAAGAATGTGACATTTCTGCACAATTTTAGGTTCCTGAACCCAATTTTAACCAGTGAACATGAAGATGTACTGTATGAATTACAGAATGAAAGGAAAAGAAAAAACAGTGTTCTTTTCATTAAGAATGTGCATGAAAAAGTTAGATTGTGTACTGGATTTATGTATGATTACTAGAAACTAATCAAAAATAAATTATTTATTTCCTCTCAGAGTATGAGACTAAGTTATTGTTTGCTAAGATTAGATGTGCCTTCTCTGTAGGGATAGGAATTTACAGTAAACTAAACATTTGATTACTCACATGACCTTATGAATGTGTTCTTGATTACTCACTCATTTTATATTTTTTTTCTTTAAAAAAATTCATTGGACAAGGACGTCCCTCTCGGTTGTTCGCTCTGCTTTCTGTGGTGAGCTGCTCATCAGCACTGTGTGTCTATCTGTAGGACAACCGTCTTCAAATCCCAGTTCTGACTGAAATAACAAGTAATGACAACACATGACTCCGTTGTGAGAGCTGTCAATGACTCTGTAGTAACAGACACTTTGTCGACACGTTGCTAATCAGCCCAAATTCTGCTGCGCTTTCCTAATATATCTTTCCAACTCTCGTATCTGTTGTTCTCCGTGATAGTGGCTTGTACTCCAGCTCGACAAACACCATCAGCTCGCTGAAGCCTTCTCGTTCCACATAACTTAATGGAAGCACATCTCCAGTCACCATTTTGGTTATTAGCAGGCTAATCTTCTCCATTCTGGTATCATCACAACAAAAAGTGCTAACAGGGCTCCCAAATGATGTGATGTGAAACTGCCTGTTGTCTATCTCTAATGGTTTGTCCTTGTGATTTAAGCTCATGTGGTTAAGCACAGCAGTGTTTTTATTATGCAAGTTTAACGCCACACATCTCATACTACAAGTTAAATCGCATGCTCCTGCTAAACTTGTGTTGGGTCCAGGAGTACCCACAGGATCGCCTTTCCAATGCACCTCTCTAGTACAAAGTGTAAATGATATGGGTCTGAATGTTTTGGTTTCTACACAAATCATTGCATCTTGTAAGAGGAAGTAGTTTTGTCTTTCCTATAACTGTAGGATGGAACATCGGCACATCTTTCTGTCTCCATTCTCTATGAGCTGCCTTCTTATATGTTCACTACTGATTCCTAAAACTCTCAGTAACTCTTTGTAACCTTTGCTCTCATGGGATGATCATGCACGTCATTCCATGAACTCACTATCTTTGGTAAAAGTGTAAAAATGTTTTTGCTCCCTCATCTTAGTGTGAGCTACAGAGTCATCTCAAACAAGAGCAGTGTATTACTTTTTTTTTGATTTTTTAGGGGGCTTTTTATGCCTTTACTGGAGAGATAGGACAGTGGATAGAGTCCGAAATCAGGGAGAGAGAGAGAGAAAGGGGGGGGGGGTGACATGCGGGAAAAGAGCCCCAGGTCGGAATTGAACCTGGGCCGTCCGCTTGAGGACTACAGCCTCCATACATGGGGCGCGTGCACTAACCACTGTGCCACCAGCGCCCCAGTATTGTATTACTTTTGAAGATTTTAAAACCAGGATTTAGTATCATCTGACTCATGAATGCGTCACTGATGAACACTGTTTATTCTATTGTCTGATGACTTTTTTTGCTTGTTGGACTGTTGTTAGTTCTTTGTATGAAAACTGTAACTCTGCTAGGACTCCCTTGTAAAAGAGATTCTGCATCTCAATGTTTCTTAGAATAGAAAATGAAAATTTATAAAAATGAATAATATGTCTTCTTTTCTACTTTCTGACAAGTTCTAAAGGATATCAATGAGGGATGGCATTTATGTTCCTGGTTTTATTTCTGAAGTACAATAGAAGGGAAAATCTATTTTTACAATACTTAATACTGACAGAGGTATGTCAAAACTATGTTTTCAGCCGTCTGTGCTAGTAAGACCAGCTGTTATGGAAGGAAGCATCACTGTGATATAGGGCTTGCTCTGTTTTACAAAGGAAAGACAAATGAGTCTTTCACAAGTCACATATAATATGGAGTGCTTGTTAAGAAGAACAGACCATGAACAGTAAAATGTGTTCCATTTGTGCCAATGAATGGATCTGTACAATCTACAGTTTCACACGCGGACAAAAATCCAAGAATGCCTTTGCACAGAAACAAGTAAATAAGTGAAGAGGGCAAAAGCACCTCCGGGCTACTTGGGTCACAAAGGCTGATGATCCACAAACCTAATTTGGCTTGGCAAACCTAATCGTTTAAAATTGATCGAATACAGAGTCTACTGGAGGCCTTTAACCAGTTTACTGCGAGACAAGAGGCAAACAGGGATTGGCATTGTTATTCAAACCAAAGAAAACTTGTTGTCTTCCAAACTCATCGAGCAGAAAGACGTCATTTGCCCACAGGGTTGAGCGCGTGATGATGTTAAGGTGACCATTTTCGCTCCACTGGAAAAGATTGCTCTGATGTTCTTTTGATGGTCAAGTGCTCTTCAGTGGAAGCCACATCTCATACCATACACAGAAAATGACATACACAATTAAACCTGTACACACATATACAGAGGGACCTGTAGATGCTCGCACACATACCAAGTGGAGAGTAACAGAAATGTGCAGGAGAATATATTTAGGCCACTGAGGGTTGACAGCGACTACTAATAGGAGGAAAGCCTGGATCATAAAACAGCGCTATTATCCATAATCCCTTGATGTCCAATGCAATCAACTGAAAACAGATTTATATTTACATTAGAGACACCAGGGAGTAGTCCCAGCAACACTACATTTTTATGTATGTTTTCTACATATTACCAACAACCTTTTGTTGAATGCCTGTAACCAAACAGGGCAGTTAGGTCTTGAGCACTCAATACTGTAAAACCTTTTCATTAAGGGCAAGTCAAGTTTCCTATATAGATATACTTTATTGATCACGCAGGGGGAAATTCAATTTTTAAACTCTAATGCAAATTGTGCTGTGATTTCAACTTTATAACGCAGTGCTTAAAAAGCTTTATCAATTACGACACACTCCTCATTAAAGTAGCTCAGTGCTCAGACTGAAATCAGCCTGTGTTAAAACAATGCAGTAGACCGTTTTGCTGGCAACACTGCTGCCTCAGTAGACAAGCTCAGCTTATATGTTACTGTTTTCCAGCAATGCTGTGGTTTACTGTTCACAGTTATATATTAGAGTCCCTTTTGAATATTCAACTCAATCTTTAGTTAATGAGAAGAGTTTTAGTCAAACAAGTTTCAAAGGTCAGATTGTTACAGAAAAGGAAAACTCTAAAATTAGTTTTGGGGAATGTTCTCGTCCTGGGCCATATTTAAGTCTTTCCTATCATGTAACTGAGCACTCCCATTTCATGAAGATGGCCTTTTGGGTAATTTATGAACCTGATGTAGTCTGAGGACAGTGTTATTGGAAGTGAATCTGTCCTGTGTGAGTAAACAAAGTACAGGGATGTGCAGGTCACAAAGAGAAGCGCATGCTTATCATGGGTTGTTTAGTTACAGTACTCAGCAGAAAGTGTCCTAGCTATTGTGTATTGTTTTGGTTGCGTTGACTGAATAATGCATTTGTTTAATGACATATTACCACAATGTCTCATGACTTTTCTTCACATTCTCGCCCAGACTGCAAAAGCTAATTAGCAGCAATGAGCCAGGGCAAAGCCAAATGAGTGATCCTTGAGAAACCAGAGGTCTCCAAAAGATGAGAAGACTGGTGTCATAAAGGTAATACTGAGCCAGTAAGTGACAGTCAGTATACATGCACAGTTAAGTCAAGCTACAGTTACGGCCATTTAATTGGACTACTTCCCTTGTCCCAGCATACAAGCACCAGAGAAAAAAAAACATGAACTGTGTCTGTCCAAAAATGCATAGTTCTTGCTCTAGCACTCGCCATGTTGATACCTTTGTCTCGTTTTCTTCTTCGCTTTCTTCTATGCATTGATTAAGGTGTATACATGCAAGAGAAAATTGATTCCCAACTGCATTATCTAGTTGTGTTAGTCCGACCCGTATTTTAACAGTCTGGTTTTGTTCGGACTAACAAAAAAAAAAACATAATACTGTTAACAATGGTATTTATATCATTCTTTGTAAGTCCAGGAACTCTAACTATTGTTTGCACATCATACTAATGTATTAGTGTTAACAATAATACTATAAACAAGAAATGGCTTGGCTTCTTAGTCTTTTGTAGAATATCTAAAAACATTTGGGGGGTGGGGGTGGCGGCACTTTTTCTCCGATAGAAACAGACATAAATTGTTAGGTTTACATTTCAATGCAACTTATTTCTCTCCTTAAGTGAATTATATGAAATAAAAACAAATCAATCCAGACTCATAAAAGGCTATTAACAAAGCACTGTGTGAAAAAACAGGTTCACTAGTAAATCTTTAAAATTCCAGGGTATATTGGCTTTTATGTGAAAGAGAAAGGAAATGTAAAGAGAGATTGGCAGCCATTGCTCAGAATGAAGTTCCCAAGTTTTAACAAAAAACAAAATGTTGCGCTAACATGGGGCCCACTTAAGTCCACTTAGAAAAGATGACAAACTTTTTGGAAGTAAGTCTAACAAAATCCTGTGCCTTTCAGACAGCATCAGCTGTTTTCAAAACAGAAGAACAAAAACTTTTACAATTTTTTTATAAAACTATAAAGAAGAGACAAATTTCTCCACACTAGTCATTCTTCAATAACTGTGCCATCATTAAATGCTGAAATAATTGTAGCGTCTTTATAGGGGTGGGGGTTTCCATTTTTGGGAGAAATTTCTCCTTTAACACAAAACAATTTAGCAGGAAAAGCTCTTAGTTTAAGTCATAACTTCAACCCTCACCACATGCTGTGCTTTGCTTTCATGCCAACGTTCATTTTGACAGGGGAGTATTTTTAAATGGTGAATAAATGAACAAAAAAAATCAAACACACTTGTCACTTTATGTGTCAAATCTAGCAGCCACTGGTGATGTAAAGTTGGTAATAAGTGGCGGGGGGAAACGGTCAACGCTATATGGTTTTCGTACTGTCATGTCATTGCCGTTTCCATTTTTCAATAACACATAAAATCTACAATTGTCTGACATAAAAATGCAGAGCATGAGGCAGTTGACTGGCAGGTAGGAGAAAACAGACAACAGGTGGAATGACAGGCAAACAAGGTGCTAATGGAACTGATTGTGGATGTAGGCAGAGAGGTGACGCTCTGTGGTCCACAAGGAGTAGACAGCAGGGCTGACCTCCCACTCTTACATCCAGCACTGCCACTCTCGTGCAGTAATTACCTGTCACACTGTGCGAGGGTGTGTACCTGTGTTTCAGAGCAAGGGGTGTGGTAGGAGACAGCACTTGCACTTGACCCAACATGCAAACCAACCCTGTGTTTCCCATAACTGACACGTAAAAGGACCGGCTGCCACACACCACCTCTCGGAGACCCTCACTCTCCTGGCCCTCTCCTTTTCTTGCTCCTGGTAATTACCTATGGGCCTATGGAGGGGTGGGAACCATTGTGTGCTGCATGCGTAGCACTCAGGGAGATGTGGGATTGATGCGCACTCAGTGACCTCTCTGATTGGGGTTAACAGCAGCCTCATTTGCATGGGGAGATGGGGCTTTCATTAGCAAGACCTCAGGTTGAGAACACTCATACCTGCACACATGAACACACACATTAGACAAACACACAATGACGATTTTTATTCAACCTTTTACAAGACAAAAGGTTATTTTATTTGTTTTTGTGTGAATATAAGGTATAATCTTATTTAACACCATGACTTAACTTATTCCAGCCAAATCATCCCTAAAGTTCTTGAATACATTCATAGATTTTTATATTTCAGGGCCAAAGGATCAAATATGTACACCAGGCACCCTGAAAGGTAAACTGTCAGGTAAACTATGCACACAAAAGTGGAGATGAAAAGTTACAGAGAATGGTGAGACGGTATGAAAAGATCGAGTTAAAAAAGAAGAAGAAGAAGACATAAAAACATGTTTGTCTGTGTAGCTCACATCAAAAGCAACATGGAGAGTTAAAAGAATAAAAAGATGTTATTATTTTTGCGATTCTTTAAAATTGAGTTTTAAAAACAACTACATTCTTCAGCCTATGGTCACTTAAGCCTGGCTCACACTGTAGGATAATCGGGCCGATTTGAGGTCCGATTCCTCCTCCCCGACAATCGCAGGGTCGCTCCCGACTCAAGGCTGCTCGGAACCGATTCTCTGCCCAGATTATCTTGTAGTGTGAGTGGTACAAAGTTCCAATCTTAACGTCCCCGATCTGCTCGCCGATCGTCGGGGACGCTCCGATTTATTTCAAACATGTTTGATATTTAGAATGTAAAATCTTGACAATTACGTCATAAGCGCGTCTGGCAGAAGTCGCGCATGACTACAATATTATCACAATATTATATAACCTCTAATTATCTCTGCAAAACGCAGAAACCTACAGTCCTCGGTGGCTGCGGAGACGAGGACTCCTCCATCTCCGCAGCCACCTGCATGCGAGTCCATATACGCCGGCTTTTTTTTTTTTTTTTTAGGTTTCAGTTCACAGGACGGCACAGATCATCAGTGCAGCACTTTTCTGAAACATTACATCCATATATCTACGTTTGTATCAACTTTCCTATGTCCTACAACAACTTCCACTTCCTTCTCTGTCGTCCCCTGGAGTCCGTTGGAGTTTTAAATGAAACTTTATTAACAATTGTCAACGCTGCGTCCCGATTTTCACTCGTACAGTGTGAGCTCTCAGGACGTGCCCGACAATCGGGTCGTACAGTGTGAGCACATACATCTTAAGGTCTGGTTGTGCGTCGTAAACGATTCAGTCGTACAGTGTGAGCTGACGTTCCACCCCGACTTTTATACAATCGGGGGAATATCGTACAGTGTGAGCCCGGCTTTAATGCAGGTAGTGCTGGGCAATTAATCACGTTTGAATTTCAATCAAGAATTTATTCTCCCACGATCATGGAAACAAGAGAATGAAGATTAAACGATTACCTGCCCTGTTGCGCCAGTTTTGTCCATAGGATTTGTCATGTGTGGTAAATGTTTCAAAGTGTTTATTGTTATATTTTGGCCACATGAGTACATCACCACTACCTCACAGTTAATTTTAGTGGTGTTACGGAGCACACATCCCACAGTGCGGATCAGACCACAGATTTTGATCACGGATCGACCAAGAAGAAAAGATTTAAAACATCAATTTCTCACTCCTTAGCTAGACATGACTCAAACTGTGCATTTTAACATCATCACTAAGAATCAAAATGCTGCTCCATAAACCTAAATAATGTGCCACATCCTGCTTTTTTTTTTACTACAGGTTATACACATTGCTACAATTCTAATAGTAGTAGAAGAAGTTGGAACTGAACCTGAACTCACTGTTTATTTAGAAAGTGCTTTTAAAATCAGAGTACAGCTGACTGTGATGTGAAAAACAACACTTATAATCCCACATGCAGGAACATCCACTTTACAAACACAAACTAGAAATCTTTTGATGCATCACAAGTTTGAAATCGCTTTTCTTGCATGAGCTACGACATTGTTGAACACGTAACACACACAGCACGTGTTGTGGGAAGCAGACAAACAAGCGGTGCGTGTGTTTTTAGGATCTTTATCTGTCGTTGGCGCGAACACAGTGCTCTTTTACTGAGTTTGGCATTTACTTCAAGTTGACATAAACAGACTACAGCAGGCTGTAACGTTACTACTTGATGCTACCGCTTGTTGTCACACGCAGCTACCAGCTGTTACCTGCATGAGAGCAGACAGAGTTTGCAATATTTGAAATATTAATGCTTTACGACTTGTTTCTGTGTGAAAGTCTGCAAAAAATACATTTTAAAATACTGTTATATCTTCCTATTTGTACAGCGGCTCTAGATGGCACAACACGCTACTTTTTTTCCAATAATCATGATTATGATTTTCGGCATAATCAAGCAGTCCTAATTTGAAGGTTAAGTGATCCCTGCCCTTGCGAGGCTGTGTTTATAGATATATAGACCTTACACTGTGCCAGGGACAGTATCTTTTTAGTGGCTGCACAACTGCTGCATATGTACTGCACAGGACTGTGTCAGTAACAGGCAATGAAGAAAAGTCATTTTTCCCTTTGAAAATCATCTGTTACAGTTCCTGACTAGAATGTTTGTTTATCCTTTATGAAGCAGATTTAGACAATTTTAAGAATACTAAGAAATAGTAGATTACTTGCAAATTACAACACAGCAATATTCAAGTTTTTTTGTGGAAAGAGAGACTTTGTTTTGACAACATTTTGAACAGTATACATTTATATTAATTGTATGTATCTGGTGGAATTTTATGTATTTTTAACAACCCAATGTCAACAGTGTGCAAGTCTTTTATACGACTGTGGAAGAGAAATTCCCACGGCTGTATTTCATTTTCTCACCAAAACCCCTTGCATTTTATGATTCTCAGTTTTTAAAAAGCATGGCTTTTAAAAGTTTGAAGCCTGATAATAACTTTTTACTTGCTTATAAGCAAAAGACTCCCAACACAATTAGCTGTCAATCTTTTAAACCTTTTCATTTGGAATGCAAATATGTTTCATTCAACTTTTTATCTCTGGTTAGACTCGTAATCTTCTGGAAAATGTTTAATATCCAAAATGGACATTCTGAGTTTGCCAAACACTTTTGGCAAGACTTGACAAGTACACTCTTGTGGGGCTAAGTAAACCAAGGTTTTTCCAGTAACCTCTTCCACAGTAGCACCATTTAGTGAAAGCACAACTCGAGAGTTGATCATGGTGAAGACAGACCCATGACAATTTAGGCTAATCCAGAACAAATCTGTTTTTCTACCCTTTGCCAGAATTGCTTCTAGCAGGTTTCATGTAGCTCTAGCACAGAAAAAAAATGCTGAGATGCAGTAGGTCTGATGGTAACTGCCCCTTGGTCACCAGTTTCATATACAAATAAAAAAAAAAGATTGTTTCTAAATAATACGACATAACACAATCACACACACACGGGGCATACTGGACAATATACAACTGAAGACAGCTCAGCGCAGATTTGAAATAGAGTCACGCAATAAAGTGGACACTTCACTCTGTGACACCTACAAATGCTCTCTCTCACACACACACATTGTCACACACACTGTCCTGCACTGTCATGTATAATTCAGCGTGTAGCTGAGCGGGCAGATGCCTCATCCCCAGGGGGTCCCATCATGCCTTTGCTAGGATGAAACATTTAACAGCACAGGACAAAATGGAACATGCTCAATGAATAAACAGGAAGGATTTGTGGAAGAGCACACACACACACAGTAGGCCTATGAGCACAGAGAATCACACATGCACAAACACATACACCACATTCGCAGTGTCACTATCAGATGGTTGTTTTAAAACAAGCATCACCTCTTCAATAGTCCCCTCTTGAATAGTCAAATCAGAAATTCTCAAGATTAGATTGAGAACCCCCCCTTCCACACATTTTTGCCAGACACACACACACGCACACACACACACGTGCAGAGAAGGGGAGAGAGGAACATTGCTTCTCCTTTTAAGGCTGTGAAAACAAATGGCCACTTGGCTTTCATGCACACACGCAAAAGTACAGAAGTGGTTTGTTAAATGAGTCACCCAACAACTGTAAGAGTGCTTTCATGATGCAGCCTAAGTGAATAACTACAGAGAAACGACAATATGGCTGTATAATATCAATAGCTTTTTCTGTATTCAGCACATGATGGGGCAAAGAAGAGGAACATTTGTGTGTTTATTGTGTGTGTGCTTGTGTGAAAGCATGCCTGTTCTTGATGGAGCAAAGACGGAGAAGCTCTGTAAGTGTGAGCAGATGCCTGTGCTTCTAGTGTGTGTGTGTGTGTGTGTGTGTGTGTGTGTGCGTGTGTGTGTGAGAGGGAGCCTTAAAAGGTCTGGAGTTAGGCCAGGCTTGATGTAGACTGAATATTAATGTGTTGTAACCTTGACACAGGAGGAGTTGCTGCCGCTGGAGAGGACACCCCTCCGATGACATCAGACAGGGACTCCTATCTGATGACTCCTTATAACACCACCTGTCTCCACCTCGTCCCTGCCTTCTTGTTTCCTTTCCTTTAAACTGACCTAGCCTCTCACATATGTTGTCCTCTATCCTTCTCACCTTCTCCCACGCCCACCACGCCTTCTGTCCTTACCTCTTTTCAGTCTTGCCTCCTTTCCTAATATCCTCTCCTCATGTATCTCCTCATCTTCCTCTCTTCGATCCAGTTCACCTTTCCAGCAACAGCTTTCTCTCACCCTCTGACGTTGTCTACACATGCAAAGTCTCCGCCTTCATCCCTTTTCTTTCCTCTTCTCCTTAGGTTTTCCTCTTTCAATTACATTCTCCTCCTACAGCCCCCTCACTTCCAATCACCACTCTCATCTTCTCCTCTACTCAAGGTTCTCCACTCTGTTCCTCTTTTTCCTCTCCTTCTATCTTTTGCATCCCTTGTCATTTCTTCTTCTTCATTACCTACCATACATCTCTCCTCCTCTCCGTCCTCCTTCCATTATTGTAATCTAACGTTGCCGCAACATACCGCAAAACCTCCATCCTTCTCATCCCTCTTATTTGTTCAGTCCTCTTCCCTCTTTTCTTTTACTTTCACAAACGTCCAATTTCCTGAGCTCTCTATTTCTCTCAAACCTTTACCTCCTCTCCATCCTCCCAATTCTCATCCTCCAGCACCGCTCTTCTTTCCTCCTCTTCTATATGGTATCATCTACTCTACTAGGCTCCTGCTCCTTTTCTTTTCCATCCTTGTTTCCCTTCACCTCAGGTCATCCACCCTTCTCTTCTCCCACCACCTCTTGTCATCTTGCCATTCACCTCCTTCTATTCTCCTCCCTCCATTGTGAGTGTATATGAATCTGGCTGTATAAATCCCCCCCTCCTGCCTCCCCCATTTTCTCTCTATCCCTCTTTCAGCTCAGTGCCAGGCGACCACAGCCCAAACTGTTCAGCTGCAACTGTTCCAAGCCCAATAATTACAGCTTGTCAGAAAGAATTAATTTTCTCATTTCTCATAAAGACGTGTAAAAAATTACCATGTTATTATAACGCCGCCACTCTCTGGAGGCACCAACAAAAACCAAATTTAATTTCGGAAATTCTTCCCTCGCACATTAAATTAAACACATAAATAAGAGTTTAGGAATTGGGGGGAGGTTGCTGGGGGGGAGCATATGTTCGTTAGGCCGGCACCAGCTCTGGGTAATGGCCATCGTAATGTTTTGATGGGCCCGGCTATTGGTAAGCACCAATACATTTGCATGATCACCGTCGCGGCAGGCAAGCGAGCTGCCAATTAGCTCTCTTACGGCTCTGGACAGTGCTGGAGAGAGAGGAGAGGGATCTGTTCAGCATAAGAAATACACAGCAAGATATGGAGCTGAGCTAATTAAGTACTGAGTATAGCACATGCACTGCTGGGAGATGTTCCATGGGATGTGCGGCTTTTCACAGAGGTCATGTTACTGTTAAGAAAACATTTTGACTTATGTTTCAGTAGTTTTGTTCCAAACAGGAGGGCAAAGACCTTGACCGAAGATGCAGAAATACAGTTAAATGCTTTTTTGTTAGATAATAATGTGGATTTTTACAAATATTTGTCCACAGGTTCCTGAGTTAAAATGCTACGATGGATGTTAAGTTTCTAAAGATGATTTTTTTCATTCTCGTCTTTACTTTTTGTTTTAAACCAGAGCCAATTTATGGAGTCTGTGTAAAGTAGCTATGTGACTCAAACTTCTTTTTTTCCTGACTGCTTTTTCAAACTATTTCCACAGTTGTAGTTTTTTGGGGGGGTTTCCGCTGATCCAAGGTTCTATGTGATAGATGGTCATGTTTGCTGCATTGATTTAACAGCAAAATGTGTGACTTTGGATTAAAAAATTACCAAGTATGACATGACAAAACATTCAAAAAAAACATACTTTTTTTTTTACCGTCATCTACGTACATTAAAAAGATATACCCTTGAACTGCAAAAGTAGAAGCAATAAATGGTCAATGAGAACAACGTGAATAAAAGGGATAATGACATAATTTGGTACTTGGCAAATTTAGCAGCAGCATACTCATACTGACTTCACAGAGGTTATTATGAAACTGAAGCAGAAGACAGGCCCCTCTCACTCTGGTTGGGGAACCCCCACAACATAAACTCACCCATACGCAGCCAAACCGGGTGTCCCATGCAACTATTTGGCACAGTGACGACAGGGACTTTCCCTGCCTGCAGCACAAGACACACATTTCCACAGACACAAATAAAGTACACCCCTGGTTGATAAACATGCTGTTGGCAGAGTTGTGGCTAATTTGACAGGATTGCTTCTTACACTTCTTCTACAACCAAAACACACACACACATGCAGACCATGGTCAGGATGACCAGGGCCAGCTAAATCTCCTCAGCAGAGCAGTGATGAGGCCACAATCTGTGATCATGACCCTGCCTTGACACAAACTGTCTGGGTTTAAACACACACAAACACACACAAAGAGCAGGCAGACAGTAGTTGAGTCTAATTTAATGGTCATTTGTCTTATATCTGGCTTTGCTATCGCTGTCCGTCTCTGACTCCAGGCCTTGTTCTCTATAAAGCACTGTCCACTGCTCTCTTTCATTACAGCTAAGCGTGAAAGGTTTGTCGCTGATGTGCCACAACATTTACACAAACTCACAAGTCATTTCTTAGAAAAGTTTTTAGATGTGCAGTCAAAGTTCCCAAGCAATAAACATGTGAGAGTCAGGAAGATAACCGACTTGTGTGGTTAAGAGACCTGGCAATCAATATCAGGATGTTAGAATTTGGTCTCTATTCTCAACTGTTCACAGTACACACATACCACTTTTAATGTGATGTTAACAAGATTTGTCTTTTTTTTTTTACTTGTTTGACTACTTCAAATGTACTTGTATATGATATTATATTAAATAAATGTCACATTTGCTGTGGATTGTAACACAACAATAACAGGAATTAGTCAAGGCAATGAATTGCCCATTTTTTCAACATGGAAGGTAATGTTGCATGCACTGCATGATCTCTACATTTTCTACCTTTAGTATACTTAAGGCGTCTACTATAGAGAAATCTACACAGATACCAGTGACAATTGCCCTTTGTCCTTAAAGTAAATGTCAGTAAGCCAGAAATCCGTCTTCAAAGTTCATATATTGTGAGTGGAAAATTGAACCTGAGGCAGTCTGTGTATGTTAAACACAGAAGGAGAATAGGAGATTAAAATATAAGGTAGATTGGAGCCCTTACCTGATGCTTGATTGAGCAGCCTGAAGTGCCTCACCCCTGAACAAAAAGAAAAACAAACAGCATCTTATTAATTTTGAAACGTTTGTTTCATCATGACTGATGAGAAACAAGGACGAGAGAAAGACAAAAGAGAAAACATTTGAAATTACAGGAGGGTGGGAGCAAGATGGAAGGACATCTTAAGCGTTCATATTTGTTTAACTTTTTAAAACTCTTATCTCAACATTTCAATGCAAACAGTTCTACTTTCCAGTCTATCTCAATGAGAGGAGAGGATTGTAGTACAGACACACGTCTTTTCCCCCGATATACAGTTTCTGTTGAGCATTTTCTTTTAACTTTGGCTGGGTCTGTAGTTGGCACACAGCCCAAATATATTTCCACTGAAATATATTGAAATATACAACTGAGTTGGCTAAGTTTAATTTCACTAGCTCGATGTTCAATAGGCCTTTTTGTAATTTTCCCAGCACAAAAGGTTTAAGACCTTGTCCAAATGAGTATTCATTTCAATAATTGTTACTGTACAACCTGCATTTCCCTGGATTGCAGAGCGTTCGATAGTGGTAGGTCAAATAGTGTACAATGTCACTATGTGTGAAACGGTGAGGTTAGAAAGAGAGAAGGAAGTAAAGGTGAAATTTAGGCAATGAAATTTACAAAAGAGGGGCAAAAGAATAAAAAAGTGGTGGTCATATGAACATGTCTCGGCTAAAAGATCATTTCCTTATCCAATTTTTTCCCCCCTTTTTCCCTCCCTAACCCACCCCCTCTTGCTCTCTTCATTCCTCTTACCATCACCCCCTTTATACCATAATTCTTCAATCTATAAATAACAACAAGAGACAGTATAGAAGTACATAGACACACACACACACACACACACACACACACACACACACACACACACACACACACACACACACACACACACACACACACACACACACACACACACACACACACACACACACACACACACACACACACACACACACACACACACACACACACACACACACACACACACACACACACACACACACACACACACACACACACACACACACACACACACACACACACACACACACGTCTAAACCAATGAGCACAGTGGTGTATTGTGTCAGCAGAGCCAATACACACTTCCACGGCCATTACTCCCCATGGAAACAAGTGAGTGTGTTCGCACACACATGTGATGTTGACGTTGTACCCGCACAGTGGTTGCCTTAGACAATAAGCTATTTCAGGGCCAAATCGCTGACAAAAATCCATTTTTCCACCCCACTAAAAAAGATCAGGAATGAAGGAGAGAGTAAAAGCTGGATAGGGAGAAAAGCTGAAATCAAATAAACAGTGGCGTAGATCTCTCTTAAGCTGGATTTATCTCTGTATTTTGTCATCATTCTAATTTATTCCCCAACCTGCTTACAATTACTGCCTTTTCAAAACTCATATCGCCGGCTTGTTGTTGTTCTCAGAGAGATTGCGTGGTATCTGCAAATGAATGAGCGGGGGACTTGCATAAGGTGGAAAAGCTCCTAGTGTACTTTTGTAGATTATCGACTTGATACCGATTCATTTTCTCTCTCACTTGTCACAGTTTTGTAAAGGAGGCGATGTAGGACAAACATGCAAATGCACACACATGCACGCACACAGACACCCACAGTACTGTAGAGTGTAGGGGACGGGAGTGGGCTCATCATCTTTAGTTGTGATTACAACACTTGGCAAGCTCTCCCCTGCCTGTTTGCCTGCCTATTGCCTTACAAATGGATTAGTAAGCCCTGTTCCATTTGTGTGTGTAGCTTCTCTGAGATTTAGGCTGACTTACAAATAACACCAATCAGATTTCGGAGCAGCCGTTGTGTAGTCTTTTCCGGGGGAATATTGGACGATGTGATTTGGGGACAACGCTACAGTGCTGCTTGTATATGCTTAGTTTGTAAAAACCTTGGGACTCATGTTTGTGTGTTGTTAAGATTTCAACAACTTATTATAAGGAAGTCTATCTGCAACTTTAAGAGTCAGTTGGCGGTTAATCCATTGGAGGCCTGCTCACTCATCCCTAGTTTGCATGTAATACAGAGGACTACATCTCTGTTATGGAGAGAGAAAAGGAGATATGCAGACAAGGAAGCAGGGCAGATCTTTTTTTTCACAGTGAGATAGGAGGTCATCCCTAAAACACAACACTATAGAAATGTACTTGTATAATAACAGATTTTTTTAGGTAAGGTGACTGATTTTTTTTTTTCCTCTTAATGGTGAAGATAACATGCAAAACGCACAGAGGTAGATATGTTGAAACTTAGTAAGTTACACAGCCTTAGACTCGTCCAAAGGAGATTTAAAAAAGTCCATCTTATGGTAAGCCACATGTATTCATCTCCGTTTAACAAATTGCATCCTGACATTGACTCGTCTTTTTATTCCCTTAATACGTGCAAGATAAAGTTGGCTGAGTCGAGTTCAGAGGTGTTGTGTATCTGAAGTTAAAGCCATTTGTTTGTATTTGTCCCGAACAGCATTGAACAGATATTAGCCATAAGCGATCGAGCTAGCAGCAGAGACACCAATCGTGTCTGTTGGAATAAACAATTGGGAGTCAATTAGGAAGAATGCTTTCAATGTTAGTGTTTCTTCTCTTAAAGGGAACATTGGAGTTAATCTTTGTTTTGTCTAAAAACTTAACTTGATTAAACATTAGCAAACTCTTACTATAGCAGAGGTTTCTAAGAAAAGGCTTGCATGAGTGAAACCTGGAATCAAATCCGATCCTTTTTGATGGTTGAGGACACAATATCCTTTTTTCAACACATTATTAGACATGTTGATTCAAATCTTTTGTACTTTTATTTTTGGTACATGTAGTCCTGGAGGTTCTGTCTTGTACTGAGCTTGATACTTCTGTAATATTCTTAGCCTTTCTAGTGCCATGTCACCATGATAAGGACGAAAACCATCCAACTAAACACATTGATATAATATGATTAATATGATAATAAGACTTTCCCCTTTTATGTCTTGAATTAAAGCTTTGTTTAGTATGATGTTTTTGTACTTTACGTCAAGATGCTGATCTAAGTCAGTCCATTAGAGATTAGAGACTACCTTACTGATTTTTTTTTTTCATTTTACAAACAAGATTCTTTAGACATGTGGGACTTTTGTCTGATAAGATAAGATAGGATAAGTGTCATGTGCCTTAAGTGTCATGTGCCTTAAGTGCCTTATTCCAGAGCATTATGACTGGCAACTAGCTGGTCACAAAACCTCTTCTTAGTTATAAAACATTATCAATATGAGATCACCAATTACAGTTTGGAAGAACAAGAAGTGTTTGGTAGTTGGGAAAAGTGAGTGTGTGTGCCTGTGTGTGGGTTCACATATGTGTTTCTCCCGACCGGAGAGTACAGTTTGTGTGAATAAAGCTCTAAGCTGAGCTTCCATTAAGCGCCTTTCAACACAATGCCTCCCTCTCTCAGAAACTCTGTCTGATGGAAATCAGCTTTTGTTGCGGCAGTTCAATGTCCCTGTTATCTACTGATGGAAGGAGAGAAAAAGGAAGGTCTGAATGGGCCTCTATAGTTTTATGTTCCAGACAGTTCATGCACACACATTTGCCAAATTGCACACACTCCTTGCTGCTCTACAATGAAATCAATGCTCTCGGTTTTCCTCTCTGTGTGCAGCATCTCAGTGCCAAAGGCTTCTTGTGATCAAACACCACATCATGTTCTGCAACTTCTGATACTGATACTAACACAGTGCAGCTTTTGTACTCTGGTGAGGAAGTTCATTCACATTGTATTCAGAGTGCAATTTTTTATGGGTCCTTATTATTATTTTCTAATTCTAATTTTCTCTTTTTTATTTTTGAATGGAGAGTTTTACATTATTTATTAAATTGGCAGCAAAGCTTTTTCTTGAGCCGATACTTTGCGTTTCTGATCACATACCTCCTGAATTTGCTGTCAGGTATAATAGCCCTGTATAGGGCTGGGAATCTTTGGGTGTCTCACGATTCAATTTCGATTCTTGGGGTCACGATTCGATTCAGAATCGATTTTCGATTCAAAACGATTCTGGATTCATTGATCCATGGATTCAAAGTCTATTTATGAATTAGTACATACTTCAGGATCTACTCAAGTCATCTGTGAGACTGGCTGAATTTCTTGTTGCTCCATTTGGCATTCTACTGATTTAAAGAGCAGGGAGTGACTTCAGATTTTGATCAGGAGTTGTAATGTCAGTTTGGGCATGATTGTGTGTGTGAAATTATGTCTGGTTTGTTTTGGATAGGAGCACTGAGCTTCTTCTCACAGGGCTACCATGGGACAAGGAGTGTCCTGGGATAAAGCCTTATTGTTAAGATGATTAGGGCTGTTAAAAGACTGGACGTAGAGGGTACTGATCACAGGACTGCCCCGCAGAAAGGTTGCCATAATTGTATGAATGCACAAAAAAATCAACATATTCAGAAGTCATTGAACCATTATCTCCAGTAGTTTCACACTAAATAAACACTAACACAGGGTCCAAGTTGTGTGATGGCATTGTGCTCCTGGGGAGATCATAGGATGGTTGTGGCTAGTTATTTAACAAGACCATTTGGACATGCTGTTTGTCTCTGCAACATTGAGAGTCAGACATAGACAGATACAAAGGGCAAAGGACTGCACATATAGACAGATACAAATATTGTAAAAGAGTAAACATGTATGCAAACTATAGGAGTCTAATGCATAGGCGGCACCAGGGAGGTGCTGAAGCTACCCCTAGGATAGCCGAAGCACCCCAAAAAATGTCAGTGGTGTCATTACAATCTCCTATTTAATTTATTTATATGTGAGTCCTATATATTTCAGCTTTAATTCACTTGGAAAAAACTAACCAAGATTTTTTTGTTATACAAATAAAAAGCCAAATCAGGTGATTGAATTTGGCAAATGGCACAGCAGGCATTCAACTTTGACCTTAGTACACTTCCTCTTAGCCAGAGCACAACTTAAAAAGTTTTTGGCTCGTTTGGCATCAGTAAAAAGGGCGTTTTGTTTTGGATCGTTTGTATTCCTTGAATGTCAACGAGTGATTATAAACCTAAACCTCATACAGGTGCTGTTTATTGGGCTGATAACAGATTGCACACAGCATCCTGTGAGCATAATTAAAGCGCTGTCTTATTGGCTGTCATACCTGCAGAAACGGTCATTGTGGGTAGTTGTCGTAATTTGAAAGCCATACTCTTTAGCTTTCGATACAAATGACATGCCAATATTATCAAGCTTCTCTTATTCAATACATGTGGACAACTATATAGCAGCAACTTCATTTATTCCTTTATTCACATGAAATAGATTATGGCTCTAATGCTGCATTTTGTAAATGATGATAATAAAAAATGACGTTATTATATTCCATGGACATAATTCCCCAGAGTGCATTATTTGAAAAGAATAATAATTTAATATTGTACAGACAATGAACCAATGGGTTCAAACATATCATCATGAACCACAACTTATTGGAACAAATGTGCTTAGCAATTATGCATCAGTGACATCAGGGTATTGTATTGTTCGTTGTACAGACAAGGACGCATCTCAGTACCTTGACCCCTTCTAAGAGCTGGCCAATAGCTATTCAAACCAAGGGTTCCTTTTGAAATACCACATCACTAATTTTCTTTTCCAAGTCTAAATCAACCCTGGTAATTAGAATTATATAAACAAGGAAGAATGGGAGCTTTTCTGTTTCCATTTTTCAGACAGAACGGGTAGAATGCATTTCTGATGGATGTCAATAGGTACATATAAATCCACAGCTGAGGTCCTGTGCAGACCTTGAAACAAACACAAAAGTAGGTTACGAATATCATACTGTCATTATTGTTGTAATAGAGGTGTTACAGGGGCGACATCAAACAAAAGGGTGATTCTAAATGACTAGTCCTTACTCAAGGACTCTTCAATGTACAGGGTTGTTTGCACTAAGCAAAATTTTGAGCAGAATAGATATCCAAGAGCATGTGTTTCACAAGTGCACGAAGAGAGAGAAGTGAAGAGAACCAGCGAACAGGAAATCTCTGTAAAGGCCAATGTATCTGAGTGCAAGCAAGCCGTTTGAGCAAAGGCAGTGCAAGTTGGTGCTGTTTGAGCGTCAGGGCTGGGTTTTGAGGAAATTATTTGAAATGCGAATGTTTAATCTATTAGTCATGCTTTTAAACTTAATCTACTGTCACATTTTAGCATTTTTAAACCATCTTGGACTGCCATTTTAAACCATGCATCATTATCACAGCGATATAAGTTACCTTACAGACTTGAATTAGTAAAAAAAAAGCTGAAACATGGCAGCATGATGCAGTAAACCGTTTCTAACCTCATGCACTGGACAGTAGCCCTTTTCAGAGTGCAATTCCACAACAGCTGCACAAAAAAGCTCCACTGTCATTAAGTCGCTGTACAATTATATTGATTCCGCAACAGCGTAATTTTAGTGTCCCAGTTTTTTATTGTACATTGCGTTACAGCGTTGCGGAAGAAGTATCTGTAGAAAAAACGCGGGTATCCACAAAAACACACTCAAACTTCCACACACGCTGTGATCCCTCACTGGCTCTGCCGATCCCGTGTCACCCCTGTAACACCTCTATTATCACCTCTGATGGCTGTACAGAGTTGGGATCAGTTCTTCCACCCATTACGCCTAGGTGACATTAATAGTGAAGGTGAGAGGTCACAGGTGCGTAATTTATCATGCTGTTAACAGGTAGTCTTAATAGGGCTTGTATGTCATGTCCTGTGTTGCTAGCAATCCTGTGGGAACAATTTCAATTATTAAAAGGCAATTAAATAATTACAGCAAGACAACAGTAAGACAATAGCTATGTTTCGGGATCTATTTCAAGCAGGACATCGTCGATAACAGCATATACATGGCTTCAGGTGATTCTGTAGATGAAAAGACGGTAATAAAACATTAGAAGACAGGCCAAAGTGAAATGCTCAAGCTCATTTTCCTGCCCTGTCTTTTTACACCTTTCCCACTTCTCTCTTTCTGACTCTCTCTCTCTCTCTCTCTCTCTGACAGTTGCTGTACCATTAACACCGCCTCCACAATTAGTGTCTTCTCACTGGCTACACACAGATACACAAACACACAGACATGCACACAAACGGTGACACCCTAGGGCCTTGCACAACCCAAACAGCATAATTAGACATCCCCTAAACAAAGCACACACTCGGTAATTACTCTGTAATGTTACATAGCACAGGGGACTCGACAAAAGACATTTCCCCTGGATCAACCAGTGGCACACATGCACGGGCAGACATACACACACACACAATACTCCATCCCTTTTGTCTGTTATGGCGTACATTTTTTATTGATTTTACTAGACAGAAGTCCCATTTGCTGTTGTCTGGTTGTGAGTACATAGTGAACTTGTGCGTGCTGTGTTTGGTGTGTGTTTGTGTGTGGTACGGTGTGAAGCTTGTATTTGCAGCAAATATAGTACGTTTTGGTATGTGCATGGTATATATGTATTGTATAAATGTAAATACTAGTAACTGTAGGCTTTTTGAAATTGTATATAATAGTAGTAGACCTAATATCGCTATAGAATAATAAAACATTAAGCAAAAGCATTAGACTTATTCTCTAACGCTAATCATTTATTTTGGGCGAACGCCATTTCCAAGTTTTGGGCGCACGTACATTTTTAGTATGGATTCTTCACACCGTTTTATAAATGAGGTCCCTGCTCTGTTCAGTTTGCGTCTGATTGTGGAGATGAGCTCTTTCGCACAGAGCTGCGCTATGTGCACTCATCCTGACAAAGCTTAGATGTTTGAGACATTTAAAAAAAAAAAAACACTCCCATACATTTCCTGGGTACTTTCATTTCCATCATTTCCGCTCTTTTTATCTAATTTGCACAGGTTTGGATGGCGCAAAAGCCGCTCAATCCTTAAGAATGACTTGAGGTCGATCATGTTTGGCATCACATTCACGTAGACAGACGCGCAGATCTTTTGTGCACTGAGTACATCGTGGAGCTGATAAAGTCTATCATAAGAAGATTCCTTCATGCTTTACTGAAAGTTAGAAAGAGACAGCATTTCCAGCATGGCAACAGCCATTGATGAGACTCTAAAGCCCCCTGCAGTAACAGATGGGTGACATCACTCAGGCTTCGTCCACTAATATTTACAGTCTATGGTGCTGTCTTGCAATTTGTAAAAATGAATCTTTTCACTTTTTGTTTAAGCAGTGTCGTCAGAAACCTAGCAGAACAGAAGCAACATCACGCGGGTACACAATGCTGACAGCCTTCATGATGGAGAAATCCAGAGTTCTATTTCATCCTTCCTGACCGCCAGAGGCGGTGCTTTAAGCACTGAATGATACCATATCGCGCATGCGCAGGTCGAGTAGCTATACCAACAAAGTCACGTGTGACCCCTGATGACCCCGACAGGTCTATATCTTCCGGTGTCATCAGAGGATCTGTTCCTGTACATCTTCTCGCTCGCAGGTGTCGGACTAATGAAGTAGCATTTAACTTGAGCTTGTCGCTAGTAGCCCTGTGACTTTTGTCGGAGTTGCGTCTCTTCAGTCGCCCTCCAAGGGCTGCGACGAGCTTGGCCGGTCGGCGTTTTTCCTTTGGATCACAATCCCTAAAGGTTGGTCGCCGTCTCAATTGTGAGTATCACAGTTTTCTCGTTGTTGCTGACGGTAGTGTGTTTTCGCCACATCCAGCATAATTCAGTTTAAGTTAAGTAATAATTAAGTTTTGTTACGGTAAGCGGTCGTGTCCGGCCGAGCTAACACGCTAACGGCGTAGGGTAGCAACTCGGTTGCGCCCGTGCTGTCTCTGTTGGCAGCCCTTATTGTTTGACGGTAGCGTTTCTTTGAGCTACCTGATATTACCGGCAGCACCCGTTGTCTGGTGCCTGCCTTTTTTAGGGTAAAGGCGGTGTTTGCGCGCCTCCCCATTAAGTGTGCAGCGCTTCCGCTTACAGCAAACTGGTGGTAGCCACTGTGGTTGTACCGTTTTGTTTTCATAGATCCTTTGTCGGTGACGGCAGCGTGTGCGCTCCCTCTCCCGACATAGGTGCGTCCTGTTAGTTGTCTGGCGGGGTGTTTTCGCTCGAAGCCGGCTTGTAAGTGACGCGCGTCCATTACCTTGTTGGAGAGGCAGTGTTTCCGCTCTTACTCCAGCATAGGTGTGTGCTGTGTTTCGTCCGGCAATAGTGCTCCCGCTAGTGCCGGTCGCTGTATTGAATGTCAACTGGTTGGTGAAGGCAGTGTTTCCGCTTCCCCGCTCCCAGCTGGTTGTTGGGTCCTCTGTCAGTGCCCGCTATGTTGGGCAATCACTGCTGTGCTGCCTGTATGGCTACCATGCCGCCTGAGGACGGTCATGATCTCTGTCCCTCCTGCCTGGGTCTTGAACATTTGAGGGAGGGCCTGTCTGAGGATCTCTGCATGAACTGCAGCTACATGCCTCGGACCATGAGGGCTGCTCGACTGGCTGAGGTGGAGGAACTCCTGGGGGGGGTGAGCTCACCAGGTTGTTTAGTCTCCTCCTCAGCTAACTCCGGCTCAGGGGCTGACCCCTCCTGGCCGGCTGAAGCGTAGAGCTGCTGAGACTGGAGGCGCTTCCAACCGGAAAGGGAAGAGGGCCAGGGAGTCCAAGCTTGCTTCCAGGGTGGATCAGCTTACATCAGAGCTTAATCAGATGAAGGCTGCGTTTTTCACAAGGCAGACTGAGGCGAGTAGGGGCAGTGTGGTTCCGCCTGCTCCTCCTATTGCCACAGCTGTTATCGAGGAGGACATTCTCTCCATGGCGGCATCCGCCACAGAGTTTGGGGAGTATGGGGGGGAGGCACTCTCACAAGAGAGGGCTTCTCAGGCCTCGGCGGCTGGCTCCCGTTCCTCTGCCCTCAGCTCGGGGCAGGGCTCGTTGGATGACTCCATGGGGTCCCTCATTCGTAGGGCCCTGGCGCGTCTGCAGCTGGACCCTCCTCAACCAGAGCGCCCCCCGGCAAGTGCCTTTTTTTCGGCGCAGTTCGGCCCCAGCAACCTTCACGGTGCCTCCCTCAGAAGAGTATCTGAGAGAGTTGCATGCATGCTGGAGGGATTCAAGAGCCCTCTCCCACGCAACCTCAGATGGCCGGGCACTTGCAGCTATGCAGGATGAGGCCAAGTTTGGGTTGGGCCACATGCCAGCGATAGAGCCAACTATTGCTGCTCTTATTGTGTCTCCTGATGAGGCCCTTAGGCAAGATGCGAGGTGTCCCCGTCCTCAATGTAGGGTAACAGATGACCTCCTGTCTAAGGCTTATGAGGCAGCAGCCCGTATGGGGCGGATAGGGAACTCTATGTCCCACCTTCTGCTTGCCCTCTCAGCCTCCCTGCCAGAGGCTTCACCGGATGCATCGGTGCACAGTCTTAGCGATGCGTCCCTGCAGGCTTTCGCGCTGATGACTAGGGAGCTGGGGCGGGTGATGTCCACACTTGTACAGGCTCGCCGCCAGGTTTGGGTAGCGCAGTCGCCCCTCACCGAGGCCAGCAGGAGGGTCCTTCGCAGTGTTCCGGTGGAGCCTGGAGAGCTGTTCGGATCAGCAGCTCTGGAGGCTCTTGAACGGACCATTCAGGCTAGACAGACCAGGCAGCAGCTCTCTGGTCTCAGCAGGAGCCTGCCTCCCCATAATAGGCCTAGGAGTGCTTTGGCCCCTCCTCAGCGCCGTTTTCAGTCCCCAGCGGGTGCCAGTGGTCACCAGCAGCCTCGGCGACCGGCCCAGCATCCTGGCCGCCGGGCAGCCCGGGACTTTCGGGTCCCCGATCACATGCCCTCCAGGCAGCCTCAGACCTGGGGCTCAAATCGCCGCCCCCCCGGAGCCTCTCGGGGCCGGGGGGCCAGGCCCTGAGGCCTTGGGGCCGGCTGTCGGCTGTTTTTCCCAGAAGCAGCTCAGCTACTGGGCTGCTTCAACACCAGACGCTTGGGTGGTTTCCACCATAGCCCAGGGATACAGACTGCAGTTCAGACGCCGGCCCCCAGCCTTTGGCCGGGTCAAGATGACCATCATAGGCGACCCGGCAAAAGCCCTTGCTCTCGACCAGGAACTGTCTGCCCTCTTGGTCAAGGGTGCCATCGAGCCAGTAGACCCTGTGGCTCAGCCCGGGGGTTACTACTCAACGTACTTTCTTGTCGCAAAGAAGGACGGTGGACTTCGCCCTATTTTAGATCTGCGGGGCCTCAACAGGTTCCTAAAGGTCTTGCCCTTCCATATGCTCAGCACCGCAGAGGTTCTGCGTGCTGTGGACAGGGAAGAGTGGTTTACATCCATAGACCTGCAGGATGCTTACTTTCACATCCCCATATGTCCTCAACACAGGCAATTCCTCCGGTTTGCCTTTCACGGCCGTCATTTTCAGTTCAGGGTTCTTCCGTTTGGTCTCTCCCTTTCTCCCCGAGTGTTCACCAGGTGTGTGGCAGCAGCTCTGTCCCCCCTACAATCCCAGGGCATGAAGGTCCTCCCCTATCTGGACGACTGGCTGGTGTGTGCGCCGTCGCAGTCACAGGTAGCCAGGGACACCGCAGCCCTCATTTCCCATGTGGCCCAGTTGGGCCTCAGGGTGAACTCCGAGAAGAGCTGCCTTATTCCTTCCCAGACCATCACCTTTCTGGGTGTGGATCTGGACACTGTGTCTATGAAGGCTTATCCATCACGTCGGTGGGTGGACAGCATCCTAGGCCTCCTTCCACTTTTCCGTGGGGGCAGGAAGCTCCCTTATGTCAAGTTCCTCCAGCTCTTGGGGAAGCTGACGTCAGCCGCAACCGTAGTACCGCTAGGTCTGCTGTCGCTACGCCCCCTCCAAAGGTGGCTCAACGGCTTCCACCTAGATGCACAGTGGCACAGGCACAGGGCACTCAGGGTGTCTCAGCAGTGCCTCACTGCCCTGGCCCACTGGAGGAAGAGGTCATTCATGCTGAGAGGCGTGACCATGGGCTCGATTCCTGCCCGCCGCGAGACTGTCATGACCGATGCCTCTCTCTCAGGTTGGGGCGCAGTCTGGCAAAACCGAACTGCTCAGGGGCAGTGGGCCGCTCAGATCTGCACAGACCACATCAATGTCTTGGAGCTACGGGCTGTGCACCTGGCTCTGCCGGGCCTCAGAGGGAAGCATGTCCTTGTGCGGTTGGACAACATCCCAGCGGTCTCTCACATAAATCATCAGGGGGGTACCAGGTCTGCCAGGTTGCTGGGCGTGGCCTGGGAACTCTTGACTTGGGCAGCCCCCCGCCTGGCCAGTCTGAGGGCAATGTACCTACCCGGGGACCGAAACCAGGTGGCAGATTTTCTGTCTCGGGGCAAGCCTTCTCCGGGGGAGTGGCGTTTGCATCCGGAGGTGGTGCTCAGCATCTGGGACCACTTCGGCAGGGCGTCAGTAGACCTCTTTGCTTCAGAGGCCACGACTCAGTGCCCCCTCTGGTTCTCCCGCACGGAGGTGAACAGCCCTCTGGGTCAGGACGCCCTGGCTCACGACTGGCCAGGGGGTCCCCTCTACGCTTTCCCCCCGCTTCCTTTGATACAGGCGGTGCTTCAGAGGGTTCTCCGGGAGGGCCACAGGCTGCTCCTGGTAGCCCCCTTTTGGCCGGGGAGGACGTGGTTTCCACTGCTGTGCAGACTCTGTCACGGCCAACCATTGCGCCTCCCAGACAGGACAGACCTCCTGTCCCAGATGGGGGGTCGGATCTGGCACCCCGACCCCTGTCGCCTTCAGTTGTGGGTTTGGCCACTGCAGGGCCCGATTCGCTGCTGAGAGATTGCTCGCTCTCTGTTCGCAGGACAGTGTTAAACGCCAGGGCGCCATCCACTCGCATTCAATACGAGAACAGGTGGCAGCTGTTCTCAGCCTGGTGTTCAGGCAGGAATTTGGACCCTGAGCACTGCTCTGTGCCGTCCATCCTGGAGTTCTTGCAATCCCTCATGGATACTGGCCGTTCCCTCTCTACCCTGAGGGTTTATGTAGCTGCCATTTCCTCTCGACGTGTGCGGGTAGAAAACAGCACTGTTGGGTGCCACAGGTTGGTTTCTCTCTTTTTGAGGGGGGCTATGAGGCTTCGTCCACCTCGAGCCCAGAGAGCACCAGCTTGGGACCTGCCCCTTGTGCTTGACAGTCTATGTCTGCCTCCCTTTGAGCCCCTGGCAGAGGCAGATCTGAGGTGGCTGTCAGCAAAGACTGCTTTCCTCCTTGCCATTACCACAGCAAAGCGCGTGGGGGAGCTCCACGCTTTGTCTGTAGATCCTTCATGCCTAAGGTGGAGCCCAGACGACTCGGGGGTCACCTTGTGGCCGAAGGCCACATTTCTGCCTAAGGTTCTGTCAAGGTCCAACCTTGATCAGCCGATACTACTGGCACGTTTCAACCCCCCACCGGGGGAAGACAGCAGCAGGTCAGCGCTGCTCTGCCCTGTGCGGGCCTTACGAGCATATGTCAGGGGTACAGCCGGTATGCGTGGATCAGACCAGCTGTTTGTTTGTCATGGCGGTCCTAAGAGAGGTCGTGCTCTCTCAAAGCAGCGGTTGTCCCACTGGATTGTGGACGTGATCAACCAGGCATATCAGGCAGCCGGTCGTCCTCTGCCCCCGGGGGTGCGATGCCATTCCACGAGGAGTGTCTCCACGTCGTGGGCAGCCCTGAGAGGGGTGCCCCTGGAGGACATTTGTGCCGCGGCCTCTTGGGCATCGCAGAGCACCTTCACGAGGTTCTACAGAGTTAACATCCCTAACCCCCATCCGCTGGGTGTGGTCCTGTTACCAGATTCATCAGCTTCACTGAAATGAGGTTGGTATGTGGGGATTCCTCGTGACTGTGTTGGTATGAGTCATCCAGTGCTTAAAGCACCGCCTCTGGCGGTCAGGAAGGATGAAATAGAACGAAAGTTACGTATGTAACTATGGTTCTATGAATCCTGGATGACCGCCAGAGCTTCTGGTCACTCGGAATCATCGTGTCTCGCGAGAAGATTCTGAAGGAACAGATCCTCTGATGACACCGGAAGATATAGACCTGTCGGGGTCATCAGGGGTCACACGTGACTTTGTTGGTATAGCTACTCGACCTGCGCATGCGCGATATGGTATCATTCAGTGCTTAAAGCACCGCCTCTGGCGGTCATCCAGGATTCATAGAACCGTAGTTACATACGTAACTTTCGTTTTATGGCTGTATCTGACTAACATGACTCAAAATAAGTCATAAAGGAGCTGTCATGTTCTCCGATGTACGGACGCGGACTCGGGCTGTATCTTTATTTTTATTTTATGGCTGTATCTGATTAAAGTGACTTAAAATAAGCCTCAAAGTCAGTAAAGTAGCTGTCATGCTCTCTGTGTTGTTCTCCGATGTGCAGACGCGGACTCGACTGCGTCCCTTTAAAAAAAAAAAAAAAAAGTCTTGAGTCGGCCCATTTGAAAACTGAGCACGCTTCATAATAACATAAAGCATGCATGTGCTGTATTACGACGTTATGTACAAGAGGTAAACGTGCTTAAAAAAAATGTTAACTGGAGGTGTGGAGATAGAAAGCTTTAATGTAAAGCTTTAACTTAAAACCAACAGTGTTTTTACTTGAAATCCCCATCCCTACACTGAATGTGTAGGACCTTCCCACAATATATGCAGCACAAAAGTCAAGGCTTAGAACAATGTCCTCAGTTGCAACAGGGTGAAAGAGCAAATAACCAATTCTTTCAGGATAAATCTAATGTATGGTCAAGGGCACAAGTCATGCTGACAATTTGAGGCTAAAGTAATCTTTCATAAAATAGATTTATACAAAAAGAGTGTTTAGAATGTCAATCTAAAAAAATGTAACAAACAAGAAAAAGCATGTTGAAGGTTTTGTGTTGAATAGACTACCTTTACCCTCTGTTAAATTTCACTGAGGTTAGACAAACAACCGTTAAAGGTTACAGTTAGTGTAATGTGCGAGTTAAAAGAAGAGAAATGAAAAGAAAACGTGTTTACAATGAAAGGCTCCCTCACAGTGTAGATCTTTTTTATGAGTTGGGAATTGAACTCCGGTCACTGGAGCTGAAAGAAAAATCTATATTGCCGTCCACCACCATGAACCCTAAAGCCTTTACTTTCCTCTGGACTACTTCAATGTCCCACTGCTGCCTGCCTCCATGTGTGTCTACTTCTTGTAAGTATGATCAGGAAACCAAGAGATCAACATAGAGATCAGATGTGATAAAGATATCGCTCCTGTGGACAAGCTGATGAATTGTTTGATTTGTTTCTATACATTGATAAGGGCTTTATTTAGGTTCTATGTCACAGCATGCTTCTCAAAGTGCCTTTATGTGTTCACATGTATGCACTGATGGCACCATTACTTCAAGCTAAAAGATGATTGGTTATCTACCAGGTCAGTCACTTTTTGAGCTTATGTAACATTTCACTGAAGTTCATTTTTTGAGAGATATTTGTACTGTTGAGTTGAAGCTTTGAAAATCAATGTCAACACAGGGTTATTTATATTTAGTACTTTTAACTGTGACTGTATTTCTTGTCTTTTCTTTTTTTTGTAGCCTAAACTTGACGGTCTAAATAATAAACAAAAAAAGACAGGTTTCTATTGGCGTCAATGCTGATCTCAAATGTGGAAGGACACAGACGTGAATCACATATAGAAATATTAAATACTATTTTGTCAGCATTTTCACTATAAAGCTCAATGGACTGCAGAGTTGAGGAACAGGAACATCGATTGCAAAATAAAGACTCAGATCACTTTAGGTTTGTTTAAACAGATCCCCAAACACATTCAAATAAATTAATTCAGCTTTTAGCTTCTTTTACAAGAATGTGTAAGTGCAACATTAGTGGAAGTGGAATCATTTGATTCAAGGTCACTGGGAAGTTTGGATGTTTTATCATCCAAACGGTGAAACACAGAGATATAAAGGCTTGAACAAAAAGACTGAACAGGGTTTTTTTGCTCTTAAAGTTTTTAGAGTAATCTAGTCTTTTAAAAGGGGCGGCTGTGGCTCTGTTGGTTGAGTCGTCGCCTCTCAACCGGAAGGTCGAGGGTTCGATCCCCAGCTCCTGCAGCAACATGTCCGATGTGTGCGGATTGAGCAAGACCCCGAAAAAAAAACTGAATTGCTCCCGCTGCTTCGTAGACAGCCTATGAATGCGTATGAATGGGATATGTTACTTCTAATTTTCCCACTACATAGCAACCACTGCCATCAGTGTGTGAATGGGTGTGAATGGGTAGGTGTGACATGCGGTGAAAAAGAGCTTTGAGTAGTCTGACTAGAAAAGTGTTATAGAAGCTCAAGTCCATTTACCATTTAAAAGCAACAAATCTGCCGCAATATATTTCCATAGGGATCAAATGACGTCAAACTGGCGACTCTGAATATGAAAAATCTCACTGAACTTTCGTTTATATTACTGAGTTAAGCTTTGGGTCTTAAGCAAGGGTGGAAAAATTGTCTCTCTGTCGACTGGGTAACCACATTGTTGTTATGAATTGTCACCCAAATTTTCCTGTGCAATCTCTTAATTTTGTCACATCACACTGAATCTGAAAGCGGGAGTGACAGGCTTGGTGTAAGGCGGGGAAAAGCCTCTTTTACAGCACTCTGTTCTGACATGGCTTAGCTAACATGCTTTAGCTGATCACATTGCAGCAGAACAGTGCATGGAAACATGAAAGCTTGGACTATGCATGGTCGAGATCACTGGGCCAACCTTGATGCAAACACACGCATCCAAACAAAAACACTTGCAGTATAAAGGTCTTTGCACACTTGTGTGAGACTGAAGGACAGTTACTGATGTGTGTTTGTTTCGCCAAGTATGGAGACCATACATTTCATTTCAGACAATGTAGCTGTGACACATTTCTGCTCTCTTCCTTGTTGCATCTCTCTCTTCCTGTTAACCTCTCTGTCTTCTTTTTTTTCTCAAGTTTTATCTCAGTGTTTTCTCCTTTTCTCTTTGAAACAAGGAGCACTCCATCAATTTTCATAGTTCTTCCCTCACCCTGTCAATGCCATCAGAGCAAAGAACCACAAACAGACAAAAGGACAAAAAAAGTGAAATTATTGATTTGATGTCAGCATCAATTAGAGGGAAGAGAAGAGAGGAGCAGCACAGAGAGGAGGAAAGGAGAGAGAGGGAAGAGACTAAAAGTGAGCTGCGTCACAGCTAAAGCTTATTGAAAGGTTGAAAAGTTAAAATGTAGGCTCATGGTAAACTGTTTATAAAAACCCAATATTTATACTCCTTATAAATGTTTATATGTCTGCAAGGTATACAGCTTTCGTGCATACATGCGTTTAGAGCCTGCCATTGAACACATCATTTACATACCAGTAGACGCTTAAGAATAGCAACAGCAGCATAGAGAAACAACAACAAACAATGACATATATGCCACAATAATTCACCGATTTTGGTACTAAAGTATATAAACTACTTTTTGAGTGTAGTTCCTGTCCTTACTTGTTTTTTTTAATTGATCTTAATATAAATGTTAAGTCTTAACAGAGGATAAGTATGAACTGAGCACTTATTGGAGGTTACTTCACTGAAAACAAGAAGTAGTGATCTGTACATGCTTTACATGTTTCTGTAGATTTTAAAAGACTGGTTACTTACAGTTTAAAAGGGTCTGCTTTAATCTCGATCTGCTTTATTCTTATGTCCAGTGCATACAGGATCTGGTTAAAGCCTTCTGTAAGTATGTTTGGGCTTTAACTGAAAATTGCCTTTAGGTAAAGAATATTCAACTTCAGAGCTCCTGATGAAAACACATCTGCCACCTTTCCCATAAGCTTCTCAATGACAAGGTAAACGTGTGTGTTTGGAAGCAAGCAATGTGTTTTCAGTTAGACCAAGTAGTAAAAGTCAAGTTTGACATTATAATCATGCTTGTCTTGCTAAAGGACACTTCAGCAAGCTTGATTCTTGCTATTACAGGAGCTTGCATCCAAACAAGGAGCTGAGCTTTACCCGAGCATTACGTGCATTCATAATAAAAAGGTCTGCTTGAAGAAATTGTGAGCGACAGTTATTGATTAAAGGACACACTGTATTGATCTACTTCCCAACATCATGGGTAGAGGAGGAGAAAGTGGAGTATGGATGAATAACTTACCTGTGGTTAAAATGGTGATTCTAGCAGAATCATATTAATTCCACTGGCTCTTAAAGGGTAGTCCCTTGAATTACAAAAAATAATAATCATATCCCATACTATAAGAGTGAGTGGAATAATTTTGATGGCTCTAACAACATACGAAAAGGAAGTTATCTTTGCTAAAGGGCATGTCACACCAGAAACAATGGAACAAAAAGGTCCAATGGAAGCGTAATGCACTATGAAAAGGGCTTTGCTAAAGCAGCCAAGAGGAACCAGTCGACTGTGGCAGCCCCTGTAGACAAAGTGTTACACCCAGGTACATGCATGAGTCGTATTCTCCAAAGAAATGCCCAACTGCTTCCTTCTCAAGTGCTTATTTTGCACCCACTGTGAAACTTTGCAGGTGATATGTGAACACAAGCTCTTTCCCTTTGCAAGCTGTTATTTCTTTGTCAGAATTTGAACTTGTGACAGCAGTGACGGGCATTAAAAATAACTAAATAGATATAGCCATTCAGCTGAAGCTGTGTTTTACTTTTTGTTTCATAATCACAAACAACTCCTGACAGTAGATTTAAGCATTAACTGTGGTGTGAAACCCAACTAAACAATGCAATACAACATGCACTAAAACAGTTCCTGCTACGCAAGTTGCTATTGGTAACATATGTATACATCTTGTAAGGATGGGTAGCACAAAATGTAAGGGTAAAGGCCCTGACACACCAAGGAGATCATCGGCCGTCGGTCCTAGTTGGACCGTCGGTGAGTGATCGTCGCCCTAGTTTTTGCGGTGTCCAGCTCCGTCACTACCCGTCGGCCTCTGTCTGCCTTTTTTCAGCCAATTCGACATGTTGAATCGGTGTCAGCCGTCGCCAGAGCGGTTGGTGGGAGGATTCTCTCCGATTGGCTGTTCAGCTAAGCGAAACAGGAGAGCCAGTGCACGAGAAGAAAAACGGAAGTGCCTCTTCTGTTCTTGTTCCACTTTTTTATCAGACATTATTCTCGATTAGAAGTACCTATATTACGGTTTATTTATCCGCATTCTTCCTCGTCCTCTTACGGCTTCAGTTTTTTGGAATGAAGATTACAGACTACCGCCGCCTGCTGGCATGGAGAGTTATTGCCTCTCACGCATGCTCAGAACATACGTGGTGGTTGGCTGTCGGCTGTAGTCTTTACGGTGTGTTCTAGTGCAACTTTTTGGCCAAGACATAAGGCGACGTGAGGGGACGGCACAGGCGGCCTTCGTCGCCACTAGTTCTTTGCCGTCTGCTTGGTCTGTCAGGGCCTTAAGAGAAGCAGGCAGTGGGGGAGGGGAGGCAGAATGTGCAGGGTTTGTGTTTTCCATTGACTTCAGACTAGATTTGCTAGTGGAATGATAAGTGTGTGTATTTTTGCAGGTTGTTTGCATTTGTTCGTGTGTAGGAGATGGGCGGGCAGGGTGAGGATACTGTTATTTTTCAGAAGAGATGATGTCTCATTGCCCGTTCCACAAACACACGTACAGTCAGACAAACACACACGTCGTGTGTCACTGCGCATTACTGTTGCTTTCTGTGGGCGCTGCGTCCAGACAATGACAGGCAGGCAGGAGCCACAGCATAATGAGAGAGAGCAGGGGCCTTTGCACACACACACACTCACACACACTTTCACACGCACAAACACAGAGGGCAGTCGGCTTCACTCTGTCCCCTAGCCTCTCAATTACCCAGCAGGCTTTTAGTGCCACTCTGCTCCACTACAGCAAATTACCCAGGGCCCTGTCTCACTTAGAGACCTGTGACTGTGTGTGAGTGTGTGTGAGTGTGTGTGTGTGTGTGTGTGTGTGTGTGTGTGTGTGTGTGTGTGCGTGCGTTTGTGTGTGTGTGTGTGTGTCAGTGGGTGTGGGTGCTTGACAGAGGTAGAGTAAAGAGAGAGAGTGTGTGTGTGTGTGTGTGTGTGTGTGTGTGTGTGTGTGTGTGTGTGTGTGTGTGTGTGTGTGTGCGTGTGTACATGTGTATTGAGCTTAAGCGAGTGGCTGTGAAACAGTGGCTGGAGCCCAGCAGAGGCACGTGAAAAGCTAATAAAAGTGTTTGAATGCAACTGCCATTAGACTAATACCTCTCCACAAGTATGACACACACACACAGACACACACCCAGAGGCACACGCAGGCACACACTCACACACAGTGTGAGAGGACAGAAGAGGCGACAGGGTCAGCCACAGTGCCCTCTCTTAGATCAAATGTAGCTCTCCGGCTGGCTGTGAGTGCTGGCTTTTATTGAATGAGATATTAAACAGTTGTTAGCCAAAGAATACTGACATAAATGGCTTCTGACGGCTGTTTAATTGCGTCACAATTTGTTACAACTTCCAAAAATCCACACCCCCTCTGTATCATTATAAACACACTTTTGAACCCTCTGTGTTTAGGAAATCTCAATCCTCTGTCAAAAGCCTGCTTGTGTAAGGGTAACACGTGTAATTGCCTTCTTCATGAGGTTTTTACTGGCTCCATAATTGTAAATACTCTACACTACTGACCCACAGTTTATGCCAAATTGGACGACAACATCCTAGATTCTGGTCACATAGAGCAACTACCCGACATATGCACTAAATAGCCATATATGCCTACTAACCTACATCTAACAGTAATAAAACGCACAAACCCCCAAAAACTCTATTGTAAAATTCATTATCATTCAATAATTAAATGTCCTAAAGGCCTCTCAGTACTGTGTACAGCAGCACACTGCCCAACGTGCGACTTGCATATCACGGTTGAACTAATTAATTAATAATTAGTGCGCAACGCGCAGCAATGCTTCCAGAGGTAAAGTAATCACAACTTCCAACATCACAATTTTCTGTCATCATGGGGAAAAAACAGGCTGATTCGTTTTGTTCCCACCTTGAAAAAAAATCAGCAGACGGAGTAAAGCTCACAACAAGCAGACGGCAAACAGCAACCTTAACTATAGGATAAAATAGGACCTGACTGATATATAACTCAAATGTATGTTAAAACTGTGGAGGAAAAACAGGTAGTTGTTTTTTTTAAGTTCTCTAGGCAAAACGTCTTTTAGGAATCACAAATTGTGTTTCCCACAAAATTACCCGCAAAGGGGGCGTGTTTAATTTTTTTTGAGAAAAAGCCCTACATTATCCTGTTAATGCTAGTCAAGGTTATACCTTCAATAGTTTATAGGGATGTAAAGATTAATCGTGAGGCAGTTAAAAATCGATTTAAAGGTGTCAAGGTTCGAATCGGTACTCTGAAAAATGAATCGCAGTAATATCGTGAGCATCAGCAGCTGTAGAGCAGAGGCGGTTGGTTGTAATAAGCAGGCGTTATCATGGCAATGGAAGCATTTTTGCTTCCCCAAGACAGAAAATGAAAGAGGTGAGAAGATAACAGACGAGACAAAAACTGTGTGCAAATATTGCAACAAGACAGAGAACTACACAAATAGTACAACCAACATGATGCAGCATTTAATCAACACCACAATGAGAAGCTCCAATCACCTCCCGATTCTTTCAAAATAAATCGTGAGAGAATCGTATCTTGAACCCAGTATCGTGAATCATATCGTATCATGAGTTGAGTGAATCGTTACATCCCTAATAGTTTATATATCAGTCGTGATTTGTTCTTCAACTTATTTTATTTTTGTGAAACTTCTTCAATCTGATCACCTCTTTCCTTTCACTTCTCCATACACACATCGCCTACTCCGCTGCACCACTTGGGGGGGGGGGGGGGGGGAGCTTAAATAGGAGAAAAATATTGTCTGGGAAACACAATATTTAATATATCATTATTCCTTTTTGAATTATTGTTGATTTGGCATATTTCTGAATATAACACACATAAATCTACTTGTGGCTTTCATGAATAACTCTTACTTTACTTTCATAACAGCTCAAATACATCTCATCAAGAAAAACAAAACCAAATGGTAATTAACAAAACAAATAATCTACATCCATCCATATGGCTCTGTGGCATCCCATTAACATGGCAACATGCTCTCATTGAAAATGTTCACATGCTCATATTTAGCTGGTGTAAAATGTACCATGACGACATGTTTTATGTGGAGTGTTAGAACGACAAACCTTATTGTAATCAATAGTGCTGCGCTCATGATGGATTAACACTGGGTCTTTGTAGATAATATAACAGTGAGTAAGGTCTATAACCTGCCCTTTCTTTATATTTTATAAGAAAGAGTAAGGCCTGTTACGTGCTTTTTGTAAAAGTGTCTTGAGATCAAATTTGTAAAAAAAATAAAAAAAATGGACTTGAGCTTATATAGAGCGTTTCTAGTCTTCAGACTACTCAAAGCTCTTTCAAACCGCATGTCACACACCCATTCACACACTGATGGCAGTGACTGCTATGTAGTGAGACCATCAGAAGTAACTAATCCCATTCATACACATTCATACGCCGCAGACGAAGCGGCGTACGTATCGGGGTTAAGTGTCTTGCCCAAGGACACATCGGACATGTTGCTGGCAGGAGCTGGGGATCGAACCCTCGACCTTCCGGTTGAGAGACGACGACTCTACCAACTGAGCCACAGCTGTAAGGCCTTTTACATGCTTTTTGTAAAAGTGTCTTGAGATCAAATTTGCTAGATTGATTGAGTGAATAGAACTTTGTCTCTAGCATGACTAAAATTGTGATGTTTGAACTTATGTGTGCGTTCCACTTGGGTTGGGAACCGGAGGGTCGCCGGTTCAAGTCCCGATGCGGACCATAATATGGAAGTTGGTCTGGTAACTGGAGAGTACTGCCGAGGCGCAATTGAGCAAGGCACAGAACCCCCAACCACTCTGGTGCGCTCCCTGCTTAGCAGTGTGTAGCAGCCCCACTCTGACATCTCACTAATACATGTCTACAAGTCCTATTTGTGTATGTGTGTGTAAACCAGAATTTCCCTCAGGGATTAATAAAGTATATAAAATGCAAACAAATAAAAATCATTTGCTGAACATTCACTACTTACTTGCTCAACTGCAATCCAAGGAACAAGGTCTGATTTATGTGCATTAACTGTAATATTGTGTGCTATTGGCATTGGTTCAGTTCCAATTGCTCATCTTCAGTCTCGACCTTTAATGAATTCATAAAGCTAATTGTGCTAAGCTAAAAGCTTTTCTATCCCTAACACTGCCACATCTGTGAAGGTGAATGTGAGTCATTCATCAATTTTTATAAACTATGTTAAGATACAAGAACAGCTGTGTCATGAAAAGTATGCATACATGTAGGTTCAGGTCTTTAATAGTTGCTTTTTCATTTTTAGGGGAGCAATGTATTGTAATTGTTAAATGTCAAGAAGTTGGTCTAAAAAGGAGGATTTGTTAGTCATGTTGCGTCACAATCCAAATCAGCATACAAGAATGGAGAGGAAACTACGTCTATGATCATGTTGTTATATGCCCTGATTCAGTGGTGTAGTGCAGGGTATCCGTAGGTATACAGAGTATATCCACTTGTTTTTCAGTCTCAATAGGGTATACCCACTTCTAAATCCCCACTTCAGTAGTTTGCGGCATTTTTTTTTTCTAGTCTGGTGAAGGGATGACCTTCCTACACTGTCTCTAAATGACTAGTACGTTCTAACTGAATGTGCATGAGTAGTCTTACATGGCACTGTTTATAACAAAGGCCGTTTTTCCTCTGCTGGACGTGGTCACTTAAAAAAACATTTTGGGGAAAATTTAAGAGTATACCCACTTCTTCAGCCACCACTACCCCACTGCCTTGATTAGAGATGGGACCGATCTAATATCGGCATCGGGTCCGATATTGACGTAACTTACGTATCGGAAATCGGACTTATGGCGCAGATCCACGTCATGGATCAAGAAAGATCATTGGACACTTTAAACATTCTCAGCTCACACAGTCTCGCTTTGAAGACATACAGACTGAAGTGTAACTGCCTACAAAAGGTCTCCATGATGGCGTTCAGACGAGATGGAACAGATCCTTCTATGTGATTTTAAAATACAATTCTTACACTTCAGTTTAAAATATTTAATTTGAAAACCTGACAGTTGTTACTGCTTCCTTTGTGTATGTGAAGCCAGCATGTACTGTATGTCGGTATCTGTACATACGGATCAGAACTGAAAAAAAGTGGATCGGTGCATCTCTAGCCCTGATATGCAAATGTTTTTCTCTAGAGGTTGATGAAAAGCTGAGTGATGGGGCACTGGTTAGTGGCACTGGTTAATGGCACAGTCAGTGACAAACACACCAATACCTGTAAATAAGAGTGGACAAGGAAAAATTAGCAACCTCTATTACAGATTCCACATTTATATGCAGACATCTGTTTATGGATATATGGATGGAAATGGACAGTTTTTCTTATTTGGAAAGCAATGCTTTAGCTTAACACAAATGGTTTATATTTTAATTGACACCTTTGCTGCTGTGTTGCATGCCTCCCCCTTATGCCGGCATTGAGGGCTTTCTGTATAAGAAGTTCTGGTAGTTTCATCTCTTTGGCCTTTAAAAGTGACTGCTAAGAGAACCGTAGGAAATACAATACAAAGTTATCTTGGTTTGTGTAAAAGCTAACTGCGGTAAACCTCTTATTGAGAAAATGGTCATTACATTATTAAATTGTCAAGGACACTATCTGTGCCAGAATAAAATAAATACAAGTTCAGACTGGTCGGACTCAGTAAGAAAGATGAGCAGCATGTATAAGTTCATTTATTTGTGCCTGTACTGTACATGCATTTACTGGGTTTGTGTATTAAGATCTGTTAATTAACCAGTAGCTCTGCTGCCCTCGTGCTGGGGTGGGAGATGTAGAGAGAGAGTGAGAGAGAGAGAGAGGCTTACAGACCCAAAGAGAGAGAGAGAAAGAGGATCAAAGCAGGGGACCATGGCCAAGGGGGCCCCCTCTGTGCTTAGATGAAATGTGGCGGCTGCAAACTTTAAAGACTTCCTGCCATTAGCCCGGACCTTGTCCCCTCGCAGGCCTGGACCTCCTCCTGCTTCTTCTACCCTCACCCCCACCCAACAAGGACACAGAAAAAAGAAGGCGAGAGACAGAGGGAGAAAGACAAAGTACAATGAAGATAATGACTACTGACTTCTATTACCATACACACAGTACAGCTTACAAATTATTATAAGAGCTACTGGTTGGGTCCGTCCTAGTGGGAAACCTTTTCAATGCATATTGGCCCTCTTTTATTCACCATTTTAGATTCTGGATTGGATATACTTTACTATCCCCGAGGGGAAATTCTGCCTTGTGCAAAATTGCAGATAAAACACACAGCACAGTGCAACTTGCAAACAATAAAAACAAACAAAACGCAAGACCGGCAAACATAAAAACACATCAAGTAACTCGTGAAATACAATAAATCATGAAGTCACCATTTTCAAAAAACACTCTTAAAACTGGATACATTAAATGGTCATAATATTGAAGTGTATTTTTTCCGACAATGTCTCACACTTTAATTGATGATTGGAATCCCTGAGCAGCCCCTTGAGAATATCTGGCTTACAGGTACAATTAATGAGCCACAATCAAAGGTGCTGTGATACACAAAAAACTTAGGTTGCGTGAAATTTGAGTGGGACATATTAAAATGTTACATATTTAATCACCTCATTAGGGCTGAAACGATTCCTCGAGTAACTTGAATAATTCGAGGACAAAAAATCCTAGAGGAAAATTCTTTGCATCGAAGCTTCGTACTTAGATCGTGAAGGATTTGAACGTGTTGACGATCTGCCAAAGCAGAGAGATCGTAGAACCGGGCTTATGTGTTTATTCCATCACGCTGCAGTTTATGCTCCCACACAGACGCGTCTCCCCCTCCCTGTCTGCTCCGCAGCGGAGCGGGATCACCGCTGAACATGAAACTTAAAGAGTTAGTCCGTAAAAACAACTCCGTCCCGGTTATATACAACTGTGAAGAGTTATTTCCAAACCGACAGGGGGCAAGAAACAGTTTGGCTATCTGAAGAGTTTGCAAAGTGATGGTTTGTAGCCTACTTCGAATAGCGACACAACAAACTCTAAACGAGCCGAAGAGACGTTCACAGTCTGCTGGGAGTCACACAGAACGAAGCTCAGACAGAACCCTGGTGTTTAAACTGATGCTGCCAATGTTTTCTTGCTCTCTCTGGTTAGTAACAAGCAACAATCCACCTGAAGCTCACCTGTTGTGATAACGGTAACGAGAATGAAGTGGAGGGAGGCGATCATATCCGCGAGGTTCGGACCTCAGTTGTTAAAAAAATGTTTGAACTAGTACAATCATTTATTTCTATGCATTGACTTCCATGCATACTGCTTTAATTTATAAGTGATGTCAGTCAGCAGCTCTTTCTCCCCTCGTTCAGTGTGCAGCAGGCAGGTCAGAGTGAGTAACCATGGTGACTGTCTGTCTGTCAATCAACGATGTCCCACCCCCTCTATGAATAAAACTCTTCTTTCAGTAAAACTTACTTTGACCATGTGTCACAGAATGAACACATTCTGTAGCCTATTATGTTTGAAGTCCACATGTTTCTAAATGAATGATAACTGTGTGAAAATTTACCTGAACACTAAAATAGATTTAAAGACACAAAAGAGGACAGAATACTAAATCATTATTTTAAAGTGGAGCAGAAAACCCTCAAATTGTGCATAAAAAAATGATCAGAAAGTAGGAAAGACATTACTGGTGTTAAAAATGTTCTGGGTGAGACCTCCAGACCCCCAACAAAGATGTTTCTTAAACAGACTAAACTTATCAGCACAGTTTTTGTGCATTTAAAAACATTATACAGGGTAATAAGTGGATGAACTGATTGGTAACTTGCAAAAAAAAAATTTAAGATCAGTATGAAAAAAAATTGTGATAAAATCGTGATCGTGATACTGACAAAAAAAAAAGGTGTATTCTTCCTTTTTAAGAACGTAGCTAACGTTACATCAACATGGTGGATAGTTATTAGCTTTGATGTCCCCAGGTTCTCTAAGTTTTGCTCACGAAAATAACCACAGAATGTAAAATGCTGCAGTCACTTTGCCTGAGAGTCATTCATGCAGTTTTTTTTATTTATTTTTTATTTCTCTTTTGTGAATTGACTATTGCTCTTTAAAAAAACTAAAGTATTTCTTATCCGAATACTCGATTAATCGATAGAATACTCGATTACTAAAATAATCGATAGCTGCAGCCCTACACCTCATCATTCATACTTCAACCCTATGTGAGTTTAATCCGAGCAGGCACTTGGGTGTCTGTTTTTCTGTTTTCAGTCAAATTCTTTGCCCCCTTCAAGAAAGCACTTCCACCTGGGCCACATTACAGAGAGGAAGTGTCTTTACTGTCCTTTCACCAGTGCATACACACAGATACATGGACACACGCACACACACACACACACACACACACACACACACACACACACACACACACACACACACACACACACACACACACACACACACACACACACACACACACACACACACACACACACACACACACACACACACACACACACACACACACACACACACACACACACACACACACACACACACACACACACACACACACACACACACACACACACACACACACACACACACACACACACACACACACACACACACACACACACACACACACACACACACACACACACACACACCTGACAGAACCAGGGGCGCAACTTGACCATCTCTCAGGGCGGCGTTGAGCAGAGGAAGCTCACCAAGGGCTAACGAGGGAGGATCAAAGAGTGCATTACCATGCCTCCCCCTCTTCCTCTCACTCTGTGTCTCTCCATTCCTCTCTCTACCGTTCACATGCAATAAGAGGCCTGCCGGCAGCCCGTCCTTGTGCTTGTTAGGCAGTGACAATAGGACGTGCCCTGAGCCAAAGGAAATGAATTATTTACCCCGCTCCCTCTTGTACTCTTGAAGAAAGAAAATAAAATCCCTTTTCTTGTATTACCATTGAACTCACAGCCCCTGTATTACTTGCACGCCTTGTTCTGTGGCCTTAGATGTTAAATGCTCGGAATAATTTTGTTCCCTCTGTCTGCAAAGATATCCGTCCCAGGCTTGCCTGTGCAGCAAACACACACACACAGAAGAAAAAGGAGGCGTACTTGAAGTGAAGAGAAGGCTATATGCACTCTCAAACTAACAAGACCTAGCTTCTGTGCAGTAAAAGGTGAGGTCAAGTAAGTGTAGGTTAGACGGTAGTTGTGTTGCTTGGTGTATGTGTATGTGTATAAATGTGAGTGTATGTTTGTGTATGAGATTGGCCCTGACAAGCGCGTATCTGCTTATTTATCTGAAATAAAGAGACCAAAGAAATCTTCTGTGAGCCTTCATGTCCCAAGACCACCTGTTGTGCAGGAAGACCTTCACAGACTAACACTGCCCTCACCCAAGAGCTTACATGAGCTGAGATTGGCTGACATTAGTGCATCTGTTTAATGTGTGCGTGTGTGTGTTTGAAGCTACTTTTTGCACAATACAATGTGCCCTTGGTAAAGTGGCTCTCATAATTATTTCATTTATTCTCACACGTCTTCTCTCCCTCTCCCCACTGCTCTCCCTTCCCCAATTGCACTTCCCTTATCATAATTCTTCATCACCCTCTTACTCCTCCTACTTCTTTCTTTCTTTCCGCTCTTTTTTCATCTGTCCTCCCCTCCTTATTTTCTGTCTCTGCTTATCTTTCTTCTTCCTCTGTCCTTCGCCCTTGCCCTGCCTCTTTTCTTATAGGAGCTGTAATGACTGTCTTTGAAACAAGGGGGAGTAATGGTCACCTTGATAATGATGATGGTCGTGTTGGTGAACGGCACTAAGGGCGCAGGGGGCGGAGTGTAACCTGTCAGTGAGGGCTCACCTCGCTTGCTCTCCTGTCCCGACGTCAGAAGCAGAAACTAGAGAACAGCAAAACTGGAGATTGTTCTTTTCTTTTCTCTTATTTCCTTTTCTCCATTCTTTCTCCATTTGCCTGTTAGATCAATACTCAGAGAGCTGGAGCCGACACAATGTGCTGCAGGCTACACTGGGGCCTGTGTGGGCCCCAGACAATCCATCTCTATACACTTGTACTGGTGAGGGACATGAAAGCGCCTTCATTAGCTGCACCAAAAGACTCATATATTTCTCACAGGGCATAAAAGGCCATTGTAAAACGCCCTCTGTTCCCTTTCAAACATAAAACGTGTCAGACAGCACAAAAGGATTCCAGTTGTCACAGAGAGCGAGGATCATTACCCAACAAGTCGACAGAGCAGGCCGTGCAAAGCGAACGCAGCAATGAGAGGAAGTCGTGATTAGAGGAATACAGAGAGGCGAATGAGGTAAGAGTTTTGATGAGGAACCTAAAGAGGAAGCTTGATTCAAAAGAGGGGCAGGGATGGATGAAGAAGGAGAAATGGTTTCAAGGAGAGGGCTGTGATACAACCACAAGGCAAAATATTTCTAGGTAGTTTTTCTCCTTCAGGCAGCTTTGTTGCTTTTTCTTTCTGACTTCCTGTGTGTATGAACCTTGAGAAAGGGGAGCATCTGCTCTAAAAGCTCCTCTCTGTAGTCCTTGGACAGATCATTACTGCACTGCTAGTCTATTATCAACATCACAGGCCTTGCACGTCGTTGTTCAAGCTTCTCCCAAACAGAATCTCAACAATAGAGACAGCTTTCTGGATTTCGATGGTCCCACACACCCCCCCTTTCTCGGCACCTAACTGCAGGGAAACTGACCCAATACATGACTAGCAAAATAACTCAATTACTGGTAGGATAACACGGTCAAAACTGTCTCAGTTTCACAATGTCCACAGTGGAATTGTTCAGGTAGCAAATCTGTGTGCTTGCAGGGACTTTGTCCCTCATGAAATATAACTGGATTTCAGACGCAGCTAAGTACTACGGAGACAAAAGAAGAGAAATAATGAAGCTTTGGATATCAGTACTGAGACCTCTAACAAAAGAGGCTGATTGAGATTGACCTCTCATATGCTGTACAAAAGACAATGATGTATCCCTTATGCAGGCTCTTGCTAAGCGACGATACACAGACAGCAATGACCTCCTGATCAGTGGTATTATCATGGGAAAATGTGTTTTGTTGCTTTTAAAGAAGAAAACTGGTGCCCCGCATTTGATCATTTTAAGGTTTATATCAAACTTAAAATTGTATTCTCCTATCAATTCAGAAGTGTGACTCTAAAGAGAAAATCTGCTTTCCCTTGAAGATGATCAGGCTTGCTACTTTTTGCACTTTTTCTGTGCTCCTGTGTTTCACTTCATGAATTTACAAGGCTGGTGGACGAGTGGTTAGTTTGTTCACCCCATGTAGAGAGGCTGTAGTCCTTGAAATTCAAGTTCAAATTCGACCTGTGGGTCCTTTCCTGTATGTCATTCCCCACCCTCTATCTCTGATATCCAACTCTATCCACTGTCCTCTCTCACTAATAAAGGCACAAAAAGTCCCCCCAAAAAACGTTATTTTTTTAATCTACAAAGCCACTTCTTTGGATTGACCTATTTAGGAATTAGTGCGCTGATTAAAACAAAAACAGCACTTTGAAAGAGAGGGGATGGTGGGGTCATGTAATGAAAAAAGTTCCCATATTTGTATTGGAGCGGATCAACTTGTCTGGGCGGCTTAAAAGACTCGTTCAATATTAAGCCACACTGTAATGATTTGTTTTCAAGTACAACAAGGCCGTGTTCAACATTTACAACCAGTGTCGGTTGTGTGTGTATGTGTAAGTAGGGGAAAGAGAAGGAGGGGCAGGGAGGGGACCATCTCAGAAGACTTGTTCAAGATGGAAAGCCACTGGTGACCTGTGTAGTTTAAGACTACAATATTACTCCAACGGCAAGATTACATGGTACTTACAGGAGGTCAGGCTCCAGAGAGAGCGCAGGGGGAGTAAAGGAGGTAGGAGGAGGGGTATAGCAAATACAAGAGAAGCAAGTGAAACTGATTCAGTCCGTGTCCACAGTTTTCTACCACATGGTGCTGACACATTGACTTGATGATTATGTGTGTCACAGTAGTAATATTAAAATGGCAATCTGTTAAACCCCACCTTTAGGTGGCCCTATTGGGTTTACAACTAACAATAATTTTAAGGCCACTGATGAGCCTTCCAGAGCTGTCATAGCCAAACTTGACGAAAAACTAGGGAAGGGAGGTGTTCACTTGATAACCTCATTGAAGTGTTGGCTCTCACCAACCACCTATTTTCATGGTTGGGTCATTAGAAGCCATGTAGTAGAATAAATAGTATTCATGCTTCCACTATACCTGGAGCTTGCATACACATAGCCTGGGTCCTGGTGAAAATGTTGTTTGGGTTGCGGTGGCCACTAAGGTAAATGGTAAATTAACTTGAGCTTGTAGAGCGCTTTTCTAGTCTTCCGACTACTCAAATTGCTTTTACACCGCATGTCACACCTCCCCATTCACACACTGATGGCAGAGGTTTCTATGTTAAGTGACCATGAGAAGTTATTAATCCCATTCATACACATTCAGTTGCCGCCCCAAAGCAGCAGGAGCAACTTGGGGTTAAGTGTCTTGCCCAAGGACACATTGGCCATGTTGCTGCAGGAGCTGGGGAGAGAACCCCCCACCTTCTGGTTGAGAGACGACCAACTGAGCCAGAGCCACCCCATGTAATGGGGAATTTAACTCTTCAGATGGGCAAAAATCAATCTAACCTACAGTAAGATGTTGGCATTCACTATTTTTGACCCATTATCCTAATCATCCAATCAAAATACATGCCTTGGATTCTTGTCAAGATGTGCCCTGAATGGATGCATTAAGATGGTATTCTCAGGTATTTCATTCCTGATTGAAGCCCTGTTAAAAGTTAGTTTGTGTATGTGTGCGCATGTACATGTGCACATGCTTTGTAGTGGTTTTAAAATTTCTGTTTCTGTTATTTCTTTTGAACCAGAAGTACCTTGTTTTTTTTAATAGAAAAACCAGCACTGAACAAAATAAAATTACACAGAGTCAAGCACAAAGCAATTCAGCATCAAATAAAGAAAAATGTTTAAAAAATATATTGTTAGCGAAAGAAAATGCAGTGTCGATTCACAGTCCGAAAAACATCTTTTTTCAATTCAGTTTCACAGGGTTATCACAAACAGTTCAGTTCAGTTTGACCCCAACACACACAAAAGTCAAGAGTGGGCCTTCTTGTCCATGTCTCGCAGTTAAAACACAAAACTTGCCCACCAAGTAAGCCCTCACTCTCCACAACCAATGTTCAGCTACAGACAAACAAGGATCTCTCACACTGATCGGAGTTACCTCGGCGATACTAAGGAAATCCTCTGGCTCTGCCAGTACCACAGAAATCCTCACTAAGGTCATTCCAAAGGGCAAAGGAACAGATAGACACAGGCACTATAAAGCTCTGAGGGACTAACAAACACAGACTTTTTCAAATCAGTTTATGTGTGAACCGCCGTCTTGTTTAAAGTCACCACGTTTATCTATGGAGCAGGGTCAACACCGGGAGTGTGTGGTTGTGTGTATTCATGGACATGCCATGTTACAAATAACTTTAAGCACTTTAGTTAAATTGCAACCTTCTACATCCCAAGTGAGAGTGCCTTGAAGCCCTAAAAATCAGCAAAGAGATTAGACTTTGTCCACAGGTGTCACCGAAATCCAAAGTGAAAGTTCCTCACAGGAGCTTTAAGCTTTTTATTTGACATTGTCTTGCTCATGAAGCCACCCCAGACCACCTAAATGGTGAATGGATTTGAGCTTGTATAGCGCTATTCCAGTCTTCTGACTACTCAAATCGCTTTTTACACCGCAGGTGACACCTACCCATTCACACACTAATGGCAGCGGCTGCTATGTAAAGTGACCATCAGTATTAACTAGGGATGTAACGATTCACTCAACTCACGATACGATTCACGATACTGGGTTCACGATACGATTCTTTCACGATTTATTTTACAAAATGAGACTGAAGAAAAATTATGACTAACAAAGATTCCTTTAATTTTTTCATGAAAGCACCAATGCACCTCGTAATCTCTTTGGCTCTTACACTCGTTTGGGTGAGCGGGGCTACAAACACACTCGCATTACAACATTACAGACTAACAACTAAAATCCATCAGAGAATAATACATTATTATTCCACAAAACAAGTTTTCTCTTGATTTAGCTTTGACAATATTAGACACTTAATATAATCAGCCTGTTCATTATTAGATGTGTGTGTATCTCTGACTGCTCCTGCTGCGCGTGCATTTAGCGCGCACTATATCTGCGGTGTTTATAACGCAGCGCTGTTTCACAGAGTCTGAGTGGAGACGTTCACAGACTAAGACTACAGCAGGCTGTGAGAGGACGTTACTATCATTATGTTAGCTGCAGACGATTGAAAGGTGAAAAGTCGAACCGACCGTTTGACCGGATCACATGTTCCGGACTCGGTCCGTACGGATCAACTGTAGGCTACGTGCTGATGCACTTTAAGTTAAAAGGGGCGCGCGCGCGCGTGTGTGTGTGTGTATGTGTGTGCGTTTGCGCTGAAATTGGTTCATCTCAGCGTGCTCCGCGATGCTCTCAGTCATGACAGCAGAGAGACGAGCAGGGAAAGCCGGCTGCAGCTACATAAAACGTGCTTTATACTCATAGCATAGTTTTTATGACTTTTTGGTAAAATATTTACCCGCCCTGTGGCAGATAACCCTCTGAAATGTACTCAACAAACGGAAAATCTACCCGCATTTGGCGCTTGGCGGGTGTGGATTTCGGACCCTGTTACTGCGATTCATTTTTCAGAGAATCGATGTGAACCTTGACAGCTTTGAATCGATTTTTAACTGCCTCACGATTAATCTTTACATCCCTAGTATTAACTAATCCAATTTACATGCTGCTGACGAAGCAGCAAGAGCAACTTTGGGTTAAGTGTCTTGCCCAATGACACATTGGACATGTGGCTGTAGGAGCTGGGGATCAAACACCCAATCTTCAGGTTGAGAGAAGACCGACTAACTTTAAGTCACAGCCGCCCCTAACAGAGATCATCCAAGAATTAACATTGTTTTTTTAAAGCATATGTTTTTAGAATAAAAATACATTTCAGGCAGTTAAAAGTGAAATTAAGAAAACACAATACCAAGTTGCCAATGACTTAAGAGCAGCTAAAAAGCTTAAAGAAAAGAGGTTAAAGTGGACAAGAAATCAAATCAAATCAATAAGATTCGGGTGAGGCAGTAACCTTAATTAATAAGCCATGTGCAAAATACCTTAAAGACATTTTTTAATACATAGGGTCCTTATCCAAGCCTTTTGAAACTGTTGATTTGCAGATTGTCCATTATAAAAATGAAGTGCCTGGTCACCATACTGAACTATTCTTTTTTTTTGGTGTGGTTTATGTACTGTTTATAGGAACTGTATAAAGCACAGCTACAAGGCCATGTGATAGAAAGGCATGCTGCCTCACGTGTTAGCAGCCTTGACCAAGAAAAATTGCATTCATTCCTACCATTTAAAATTGCCCCTGGGCTTTTTTTTTTTTGATTATGTGGCACTAATGTCCTGTCATGTGCCTTTTTTATATCCTTTGAATACATAAATTGTAAAGACTTTATAGCATGTAATTCATATGTTAATCTGTGGTACTTGGCAACATTAGTTGTGACATTTGTATGAGTTAATCTGATAATGCCCCAACAAGCATTATATTAAGTGTAGTTCAATCTTAAATACACTGTTAGGGTGCTTAAGCACATTAAGGGCAGTTTGACCAATGTGACTATGACTGCAGTTTATGTAAAGTGAGTCCAAGTGTATCTGAATACTATGTTCAAAGTGTGGGTAGGCACAGCTGATGGAGATAACTTATCTCTGCCAGTCGACCAAGGAGTACTTCTGTCACTTGGCTGGAGCATATGATTGCAGGTATATGCAGATTCCATCAGAGGACGGGTGAGTCGTGAGCACAGAGGCTTATCAGGAGTTTGCAGGAGCCAGCTCTCCTACAGTGGGATCCACAAGCACCTGTTGAAAAGGAGTGCAGAAGCTTCTGAGCCCGACACGATAAGAGCCGACGGTAAACGCACCAGTCACACTGAAGAGTAGGATGGTCTGAGAGAGATGTTGATCGCAAAACAAATAAGCTGAAAAAGAAGGCAATGGTTGTCATCTGAATCGTGTTTCTTTGCTCTTAAGAAACACAGTAGCCTCAAAGTAGCCACAATTTGGATATACATGATTTACTGCTGTTCTTTTCCTTTTATTATTTATTGTTTTAATTAACAGAGGTGAAATGTTCGGAACCAGACTGGCCACCAAAATCTTTGTTAAGATCAGCAAGCAGAAAGCACATGTGCTCTGAGGGAGGTTCACCACGATAATTACCAAGCGCTCCCGGTTGCATCTGCCTCATGCTAACTGGTGACAAGCCAACCGACAACATGCACTGAAAACAACATTCCCTCTCTGCTGGCACTGCTGCCGCTTGCTCATTGCTTTTTTTTTTTTTAAAGCTGCGTCTCTCAGCCTCTTACTCTCCCCTCTCTCTGTCCCCATCTGTCTCTCTTCCTCTTTTATCTCTTCGTATTCTACATCTTTGTCACATTTCTTTTTTTCTCTCTCTCCTGAACTCTCTTTTTCTCCCCTCCTACTCTTGTTTGCACTCCTCCTCCCTCTGTTCTCTCGCTCCTCTCTGCACCCGCAGCCATGTGGTCCAGGCGAGGGAGCAGGGTGACAGAAGCCGGACCCTTTGGTGTCACAAGTTCCTTATCTCGCTTACGAGGTGCTGCCGTGCATGTGAACTGAGTGTTTGTGCCTGTTTGTCTGTGGCGCTGTGGCGCTGTTCTCAAGGGCAAAGTGAGGTGTGAGAGGATGATGCACTTGATACACTATGAGAAGAGGAAGAAGAAGTGAGGGAAAAGAGTGGAAGGAGAGACTTCTAGAGGAGGGGGGAGAGGCCAAGATTGAGCTGCTTGCGCTGAGTACGCCTCCTACTGGTCCTGAGTTAAGTCATCAGAGAGCATCACTTTAAAACAAGAGATACATGTTTTGTCGATTAAACGGTTAAATTATTTTCTCTCTGGGTCTCTGACATAAAAATACATGTTGTGTTTTTTTTTGTAAAGGATTAAACTGGTCTTATTTTAAGAAGAAAGTGTACGTATGTTCCCTTTGGAAGCACAGGGTTACATAGAATTACTTTTTGTAAAATATTTATTTTAAAGCAAAATCCAAGAATGATCCTTACAAATCTTATTAAAGTTTTACTAACAACACAGTTATGGGGAAAAATAACTTCATACTTGTCTCTAATCTAATAAAGTACATTAAACACTGAAACTCTGAATTTCATAATGATGGCTTCCCATCATTATGAATACTAAAATCTAAATAATTTCTTGCAACATTTTCTGTACTTTTATGAAATGAGATCAGCTTATTACTATTTGAATGTATAACCCTTTAGTTCCTGCTTTAATGATGCACTCTCATTCTGACTTCAAATGGACTGGATAGGGCAGATATATAATGACCCGTGGTACGGCCCCACAGTCCAGGGGCTTACTCCATTTTACAATTGTTATAAAAGTTACTGCAAAACAAGACATTTCTTAATTTAAAGATTCTATGAAACGTGCCACTTTCAGTGTGCTGCCTTTGGCGATGTTTTTTTTTACGTTTTTGAAGTGAATATATTTGAGAAACTGGTCTTGAAAAAAGGACAGTCACTGACATATAAATAGCTTGGAAAAAAGCTGCTAGAGAGTTGGGCGAATTTCTTTTGTCTTTAGTCCATTTCCATGATGACCTCTTCTGAAACGATCTGAGAGTTCCAGTATGGACTTGAGATGGCCTTAGAGCCCGGAGCATAATCTCTGGGTAAATATTCATACAAAAAGAGGCAGAGGTCTTTGACTGCTTCTGCCTGTAGCTGACAGACAGAGCAGGACGCCTTGACTCTTGGACTGGAGCCCTTTTGTGTGTGGCACAGACGCCGAGCAGACATTGCACAGCCGTTGCGTGGACGTGGAGGCCTCGGGTCGCCGCTACACTGTTATTAAAAACAGTGTGATAGCATGTGGGCTGTTCCCTCGTCTCTCCCTGTTTCTTCTCTTTCTTTTCAGCCTTTGAGCACAATCAGTCACTCCTCTTTTGCCCTGTTTTCATTAACAGAACTACTGCAGCCCTTTGTTTCTCCTTTTTTTTTAGTATGTAGCTTTTACTACTAACCAGTTGACTATATATACTAGAGCAGTCTATAAGGACCCCTTCCTGGGACTATATTTATCCTTGGCTGTTTTTCATGTATACCTCTCATACCATGTTTTTCTTGCCTATATTTCCCATCTTTCATTCTTAAACTTTGGTCTAGCTATATCAGTTTTCAAAGATCTTAGTTTGAAAAGAATTCATGCAGCTGTGTTATGAGTCCTCCTCAGCTGACTTGTGCACCCACCATCCATCTCCCAAATTGGGAGACAAGTGTTTTTCAAAATGATCTCTTGGAGGTCCTTGAAGAAGGAGGCACCCATTGTCAGGGTTTACAAGTAAACAGTGGGCAAAGAAACATATCCCATCATTCAGACCTACTAAGTGAAATGGCAAGCATATGGAACCACGGCTTTATTTCTACATCTATCTGACTGTTTGCTCTTTGTAGTGCAATATCGTAGCTGTTTTAGACCTTTTGAAATGTCAGTGTGTTGATTATAGATTTGTGTACTCATTTACACACATACTTTGTATAATGTATATTGGGCCGATTTCATTACTGATCAAATTGTCCTTGTTTGTTGGCTTGCTGGTATGATGAGTAAGGTTGACCAGGGTCTTGACTAGCTTGTAACTAAGAAATACACACATTGCAACTGCAATCAACTACCAGCAGAAAAGATATGATGGCTTACCCAAACAGAGGCAAAAATTCTCATTTCCCTCTCATTTTCTCCTCATTTCCCTGTTCACTTTGCTGTGAGAGCGGCATAAAATGGTTCTATTACAATGCCCATCGTAAGCACCTTTTTAAAAGTGGATACAGATGCAAACACAGGTATTCAGGAGCCAAAAACATTCACATTACAAAGACTTGACAGAAATGTGTGCACTCAGGTGTAAGGGTTCATATGCATAGGCAAATTGCATGCAAAAAATCAGTCTCAAAGATCATGTCAACAAAACAAATATAGACTGGAACAAAGCAGCAACAGAGCAAGCAAGCAAGGCTGCTTATAGGTCAGAAAGGTGTCTGTCAGTTCTTCATGACTTGGTCAGTCAGGCAAATAACTGGAACATGACTGTAGTGTTTCTGATGTCACAATACATAGATGAAAAGATACTTCCTGATCCACACTTGTGACCACTTAGCTCTAAAAGTCATGGCGCTAAGGTCAGTCAAGCGAGCAACAAAAAAGGATAAGGTAAGATACACATCTAGCAAACATTTTCTCAGTTTTTTCTCTCAGGTAACAAATTAGTCAAGTCAAAAGTCAGAAAGCTGAGCATCCCAAATGATTGTGCCCTAAATAAAATATACTGCAAAATAGCTGTTTAGAGCAAATGACAAATGATTGTGCTTTATATGTAGCAAGGTAATTTTGTTGAGATTTGAGTGGCAGATGTTCTACAGCCTATCAAGGGAAGAGACAGGAGTTCATGTAACATCAGTGTTTCCCACACACAGATGATACCTGGACGGGCCGCACAAGTACATTTCTTGCCGCCGAAGTATATTTCCGACCTGTTTTTATTTAATTTTTCTATTTTTCATAAAATTTCTGCATGCACGAGAGAGCGTGCGAGAGAGTGCAGGCACGCGAGGACCATACGGCTCCATTCAACATGGCGAGTAAATTTCAGAGGGCTATCCGCCACAGTGCGGGTAAATGTTTTACTTATCGTTCATGTATAAAAACTATGCTATGAGTATTAAGCATGTTTTATGTTGTTGCAGCTACTTTTCCCTGCTCCTTTCTCTGCTGTCATGACTGTGAGCATTGCGGGAGCACGCTGAGACACACCAACATACAGTACATTGCTGCACAAACGTGCACTAACACAAACACACACTGGAGCGCCAGCCACCAAGCAAACCTTTTTAAATTAGAGCATCAGCACAAAGTTGATCCGTGATCCGTAAGGACCGAGTCGGGAACATCTGTGATCCGGTCAAACTGTCGGTTCGACTTTACTCTGTTCACTGTCACCGTGTCTGCAGCTAATTTAACAATAACAACGTCATCTGACAGCCTGTTGTAAACTAGTCTGTGAACATCTCCACTCAGATTAAAGCAGAAAAAAGTATGTCGATCCCCTGCACACCCAAGTCAGATTTGCTTTTTCTACTCTATCCTTAATTTTTGTCAGGTAGACTGCCAATCAGCCAGTCGGTCGGTCAGAGAAACAGGCAGACAGGCAGACAGACTGACAGGCGTAATTCCTGGCTGCAGTCTGAACTGATTCCTCAGGCCTTGCCTGTTCGACTCAGGAGAAAGGCGAAAAAGGGGGAGACAGGAGGTCTATAAAAGGTTTATCCACAACCGACCTCAGTTCCTCTTTTAAGGGGCAAAGTCACACCTCACTCAAGCTATCCCACCACCCGGCTATCCTTCTCGTCTGTCTCTCTTGTTCTGTTTCTGAAACTGGTTTGTTCTCCCTTATCCATTCTCTCTCCCTGTTTCCCTTTCTCTCATCTGTCTTTCCTAGAAGGGGCACGTCAGATGTAAACAAAGCCCAACGCCAGGCGCTAATTAAATAGATGAGCGGTATTAACATAACCTGAAAGCCCAAGCCAATTGTAACCCCCCTCCACTTCCCTTTAATACCCCTCCTCTTCATCCCTCCATCCATTTTTTGAAATTTTTTTCCTTGTTGTTGTGATCCGAGCAGTGAGAGCCAATTGTGGGCAGTGTAATTACCATTAGGACAGAAAGCCTAGCATGTCTTTGATATGGTAATGATGCTTCATGTACACCCCATACACCCTCAAACCCCCCCAATCCCTATCCAGGACACAAAACACACACCCGTTCAATCACCTCCTTCCCCTGTAACCCCCCCTGACACACACACTTCCAAATAATCTCACCCATGAATATCAAGTAGGGCAACTCGTCAACACCTGATAGTGACGGCTGCAGTTTTGTGTGAGATGCTCGAGGATGATGGGAGGGGTGAAAGAGCAATAGAGAAAAAGCGTATGGTGGGATGGTTGAAGACGGAGGGCAAGAGTGCGAGGAGGAGTGTGGTACTAGCATATGTGTCAAAATAAGCAGGCAGAAAGAGAAGGGGAGGCATGATAAAGACGGGAAAGAGTGATAAGGGAAGAGGAAAGTGACAGATGACATATCTTCAGCTTCAGAGGAGAGAAGGTGGAAGTGCTGGAAGGCAGGCTTCTGAGGACAATGTATTATCACATGCTAGCTGCTTGACCGTCAGCTCTTGCTTTAATTATTAATTGCACTTGTCAGGCAATATTAAGTCCTCTTTAGAATCTCAGTGTTGGTCTGACCAGACAAGAACACCCCTTGCTGCTAGCATTGTTCTAGTGACATTTCCTTATTCTCTTTTCCTTTCACTTCACCCTTTGTCTTTTTTTTTTCACCATCCCTGCGTTTGTAATAAAGACCACTTCTCTATACTTGCAAACACCACTACTCCTTTCTCAGTCTCTACTGGTATCTTTCCTCTCTTCTGACTCCTGCTCCCTTTCCCTCCATCATCTCTCATCCTCTGTGTCCAGGCTCTGGCCTCCAGCCCACAGATGGAACAGGAACAAACCGACTGCCCAGCTCCCTGCTGTCTCCCTCTCATCCCAACTACACACACCATCCCTCCAATGCCTCCATCAGGCCAAATCCAGCAGCCTTTCCCCTCAACACCGCGTGGCCCTGGCCAGGCGCACAAAATAGCCATGGACCTGGATCCTATGAATAAGAGAGAGCGACAAGTCTCATGGGGACACAATGCACAATGTCAGCTGCGCACAGTGTCCTGTTCATTCAGAGTCTTGCCTTTTGTGTTGATAAAAACACAGTGCCTTTGGCTCTGCAACATGAAGCTTATGCCAAGCTAAAGAAAAACTTGGATTCAACACAAAAAATAACCCAATTAAACATCAAAAAAGATACAGTATGCACAGCATGTAATTGTGTGAACCTGAGCTGTTCACTTTTTTTTAAAGAACAAATGTATTCATTGAAGAACGGCTATACAGTTCAGTTTTTCTGCAGGCAACATGAGGCAGTCTGCAAACTGGCAAAAGATCGCACAGCCATACTTAATACATTATGTGCATTGTGTAAAATATATTGAAAATGCAACTTATAGTCCAAAAGTTTACTCACAGGGACCCATTACATGTTACTTTGGTAGAATAATCACAGTCTCCCTCATAGTCTGTATTCAAGTCAATCAATCTTGGTGTCAAAAGAGCAGGTCTACACCGTAATCTTTATTTGATTATTTACAGAGGCCCAACATTTATCCACCATGAGCAAAGCCCTTTGCAACATTTAACAAAGTAGCAGTGGCATCGACTTGTCTTTTCTAACAGGTAGAAACGTTGAGCAGCACCAGACTCATGTTGAATAGCCATCTGCTGCAGCTGTGCTGGTCTTAAAAGAAGAGTTAACAAGGCAAACTTGTTTGCTCTATCTTAAGAACAAACAACTGATTATGTACAGTACTTTTTTTAAATCAAACAACAAAAACAACAGCCGATAAAACAGATTTACAACCACAATGCCATTAATAATTGTAGAAATATGTGTGGTATGAGCATAACAACTAAGTATGATAATCAACTGATCATTCTTACCGTTATAATATAAAATGGTAAGGACTGATAATGTTATTTATAGCACGTCAAGCAGCTCTCAGATTCACATTGACACTGACTTAATGGCTTTGACAAAAATAAATGTTGAAAGACATTACTCCAGTCCATCAAGTTTAGCCTTAGGTTGTCTGGATAGATGGTGAGCACTCTTAACAGATTACAGGTTGACATGTAGGCATGTTTTTTTGACTGTTGCCTTATAAAGACAGAAAAACTTCACAGAGCTTATTACTTGTGTGCAGAAGGTTTCCTTCAGAGTTGTTAACACAGACAATGATGTCTTATATCTGTGGAGTTTCCCTTAAAAATGTTAGTTTTGGATAAATATCCCAAAAACTTTATCATGTCTTGTCTTAAGCTGATTTATCACTTTCTTTAAAAAGTCATGTGTATCGGGGTGCTTGTTTGGTGTACCGAGTCCCGGTAATGATGCGATTTGGTCCCTACTCTCTCTCCCACATTTCCTGTCTATCTTCAGCGTTCCTATCTATCTAATAAAGGCCAAAACATCAAAAAATGATGTCCTAGATTTACAGTGGCTATTCATTTTTTAAAACTGGTCAAATTGATTTTTTTAAACGACAAAATTTAAGGGAAATAATGTGTTATCTTTTAAACTTTGTATTGTATAATTGAGGACAAAGGGAGTCTCTAGTTGTTCGCATAAAAAAATCTGTTATCAATTGAAAAACACAAACAAACTCAATACAAAAGCAAAGACCTTGAACTGGAGTAAAATTCTGCTTTGCACTGAGATTCTTGGCTGGTCAAAGATGTGATTAAACATGTCATTTTGAATATTCATACAACATTCGTATCACACTATGGTGTGGTTGAAGAATTGGTATGGGGTGAGAGAGGCTAAAGGTAGGCAGTCATCGCTGCTCTCAGTTTCCACAGTCTCGTCGGCTCCCCTGTGGGCCACAGAGAGCAGAGGGAGCCCCGGCCGATCAGAGGGGAGCCCAGATGGACTGAGACACACACACACACACATGCATACACGCACACACTCACTCACTCACATGTCATATGTTATCCCATCTGCACTGTCACCAAGCTGCCTGTAACCCCAGGGCCTTGCGGGGGTTGCGCAGGCACACACTTACATAGAGTATGTACACACACAAACACAATCAAATAGTCCCACACAAAGGTTTTAAAAATGTGTGATTGTAGGCACACACACGCACGCACGCACGCACGCACGCACGCACGCACGCGTGTGTAATTGGAGGTGGAGATAACTGCAGCCTCTCTTGTTCGCTTGAGTGGGCGCCGGAGTTGTAACAGCCATACACACCCAAACGCACACAAATATACACTCATGCTGACAAAGCTATTCTTCAGGTAAACACTGTTGTATGATCCACCATGTGTACTCTGTTGACAGATACTAAATCAATGAAAGCTCAAGTACATTTCTCTTTCACTATGAACAATTAATAGACTGACTGAGATGTTGTCCTCGTGTAAATGCTCAATGTTCTAGTTGATAAAAGAGTTGACTGTTGTAGTACAATGAGCAGTTAACATTGTTCTGGATATTTACTAAATGCACAGTGTTGAAATGACATCAAATAGCAAGAACAATGGGGTATATAGTTAAACTGGTAAAGAAGTTTGTGCAGATGCAGGTATATTGTTCATTATGTTATTATGTAATACAATTATTATTATTATTATTATTATTATTATTATGTGATACCATTGTGAACACAATGTATAGCACAGGCTAAAGTGTTAGCTGATGTGCTGGTATTTTTGTGATAAATCCAAATACCACCAAAGTCATAGTCTGGGACCACGAAGGTGTATGCTAGATTTGAACCCCAAACCACCATGACAGTTATGACACCACATTCATTGTAAACCCTTTATCTCACTGTACATTCTAACTCCAGGGTTCAACTTTGTCCTTACACATTTGCTGTAGGTGTGCACTTACAGTATTCTATGCAGTTAATAATACATTATAATAATCAGTGTAATTTTATAACACGTTTTAAATCCTTTTTTCTTAAGTGAGCATTAAGACAACTTCATTTTGCAAACCTGTGTTGGAGGTTTGCAAAATGTATTCCGATGACTTAACCTAAATGTCTCAACTACTAAAGGAGGGATTGTCATACATTGTTGTGTGTATTTGGAATGAAGTATTTTTGGTTCTCAAATAAGAATACTTTTGCCATTTGTGATCCCTCACTGTCATTGTCACTTTCATTAGTTCAGCTTATAATTTTGAAGTTCATTTAAAAAAAAGCTAAAAGTCTTCAATATTAAACTTGTCAAGCTAAAACTGCATTGAGGTTGAACACCCAGCCCATGCCACCAGAATCAGCATATCTGACCAATAAAGCTGATTCTTACACACACGAGGAATTTGACTTTGGTGCACTGTGCTCCCTAAGTACAAAGGTGACCATCTGTGGCGCCATCTTGGCACATTCACTCAGCCATGTTTGCACTTGTACAGTAGACTACGTTGGAAATGAGTGTCGTATAAATGAAATGGATGATAGTGGCCATCATTCAACAAGATATTTTGCTACGTTACAATTTTTTCTCAAATTTAGGAAGGATTCAAACATTACACATTTATTTTACATGTAAAAATATCTAATCTCTCTGGATGTGAAAGAAGAATGCTACTGCCTGCTCAGTTAAGCACACACACACACAAATTCATAAGCATACAGAACTTTGACTTGCTTATTTTTCCTCAGTCACATAAGACAATGAGCTAAAGGGCCTAAATATAAAATGTACATGCCTGAAACAACAAATGTACTCACAAACACAGGCCTTTGTCTAACAGAATGAGACCAGTAATCTTCCCTCCACTTATCTTGGACGTGTCAGCTAAATGAGAAGTGAAAAGTCAAATATGAGATGTCACATTTAGTTTACCTCCCTGCCTACTCCCTCTATCTCTCCCTCCCCGCCCGTCCCCCTCAATCCTTCGCCTGTTTTGTTCTGCACATCTCTATTTGATTGCATCTCCCTCTGCCTCAACATGATGCTCAGCTCACACAATACACACTAGGCTCTCATCTGGGCTACGGTTGTATATCAGCATGTTGGGTTAATGGATTTTATATGGAGCATGGCAGGTTTAGCCCAAGCTTGGTGTAAGGAGGTCTTAAGAAACTGACAATGAAAAAGACAGAAATAGAGAGGGCATGGAAGTTAACTAGAGGACAGAGCTGGTGGCTACTTATTTGTTTCCCTGATGCCTCATCTCTTGAAAATCACATCTTCCAAAAAAAGTGGGAAAAAAGAAAGTCACTTATATTACTTTTCTTTAAAAAAAAAAAAAAAAAAAAAAAAGATAGTTTTATCACACCTGGCCATCAAAGTACCACATTTGCAAGAGCCAGATTCAGCTGGGTACTTGTGAACATTTCACTCACACTTTTACTGTGATTTTTATCTCTAGTAATCTTCTTTGGCTGTCATTGACTTTCAGTATGCTGACAACTGCTCAACTCTTTGTGAGATGGATTTCATAAACCCCTTCAAAAGTTATTTACTGTGAAAGAAGCACTGCAATTAATGTGCCAGTACTTGCTTACAACTGGGGTATGCTTTATGGCAGTTTAGAAGAGTAGGAAAGGCCCAGGTAAATTGATATATTAAGAGTTTTTCCACACCTTTGAGAAGGAAGGAAGAAAATATTGAGGTACAGTCAGACTCAAGAGATTCACACTGTACTGATGGCTACTAGCAAAGCCAATCTAAAAAGCAACTTTTCCATCTTATAAAGATGTTATCCATTATGTCTCTTCAGTGGAAATGTTTCTCAATTTAATTTTTTTTTCTGTACCTGTAACTTTGCATAGGATGAAAGCCTTTCAAATAACAATATGCTGGCAATGCTTTTTGTGTAAGCACAGATTTAATTAAAAAGGAAAAAAAATAGAGAAACTGTTCAAGAAATGCAAAGCCTGATTTAAGAGGATAAAATGTGACAAAAATATCATAGACAAAAAACACAACATTATAATTCTCTTTAGGAGATATTAAGACATCTGATCATCTCTGAATCCAGACAAATATAATGACAATCAAATGAGCTGAAAAGGTGAATCACTTATTACAATACATCCTTAGCACATACATCACAAGACTCAATAGAGCCTTGTTTTAGAGCTGCAAAGTTCTGCCCCCTGCACGTCCAAGCAATTGTCTCAAACTCGCTTAATTACATAACAAACCACTTTGCAGGTGTAAAAATCACTGCAGTGCATTGAAAAGTCCCTCTGGAGACTCCAACCAACGGGAAATTGCAGGAAAGAGTTTAATTGTAGAATTGAGAACACTGGGAGGTATAAATTCTTTCTCCAGCACTCTGGAGAGCGTTTTCTTTGTTCCTGTCAGTGGGAGAGATAACAATTCCTCCCACCGTTAACTACCTGCCTGCCTGCCTGCCGACCGGGTTTTGTTGTGTTTTCCTCTGTTTTGTTGTTGCTAATAGGCCTAATTGGCCATAACCCAGACACCCAGAGAGGGAGGGTGGTAATGAAACTACCTGCTCTTTATCTCTCTCTCCTTCGGCTTGGTTCTCTATCTCAATTTCTCTTTTTCTTCAAGGAGAAACAATTCCACAGAGAGGGAAAAAAGCGCATTAAGGAAGGGCGTGAGCTCAGACAATCTATGAGGCCTGTAGCTGTGTGCATACAACACACATACACAGGTAAAGGGTGAGGAAAAAAGGTGGAGGAGAAGGGGATATGAGCAGGTAGAGCATGAGATAGGCAATAGGAAATGGAGCAAGGAAGTCGTGCATGTTGTGAGGTTTCCCGAGAGTGAAGAACAAAGCCAGGTAATGTTTATGGATGATGATCTTTAAAGGCCGGGCGTTTACTGAGCAGCACTTTGATACTAAAACACCCTTGATTATCACTGGGTCAGGCTATAGAATGCATGCTCTTGATGTTTAATTGATGTGGCTGTTTAGTGACAGTAAAATACGTCAGGCTGGTGTTTTGATCTCCCCACTATGCCATCATATACTGTAGCTGTAGGAAATCCATTGATGTGAGATTTATTTGTTCTATAACAGTTAAATAGCTCATTGTAGGCATGTGTGTTTGCGTGTCAAACTCCGTGCGCACCATAACGTTATTTCCGCTTTCCAGCAAAAAAGCCACAGGCATGAAAGCTAAATTATGATACACTTGTGTAAAAAGCAGTATTTGTGTTTTTTCTGGCTGTAGAAATGTTAAACACTCACGTCACAACAATACAGTGAGACACCTCTATGTCCCTGTGTAGAAGAGGCGTGAATAACTGTGAGTTGTTTAAGTAGTCCTCAGAGGCCGAGGCAGTTACACCGCCTTGCCCACACTCAGGGAATACTAGAGTAGTATGTCAGTGGGCAGATTGTTTGTAAATGTGTGTATCTGAGTGTGTGTCTTTGGAGCAATGGGACCTGAAGGAACACCGCGAGGACAATCTGTCGCTCCTCCGCCTGGGCCCTGGGTGACAGATGATGTGCTCCCACTGCTGAGCTGTGTGTGTGTATGTACATGGGTGCATGTGTGTGTCTGTTTAGGGGGGTTAAATGTATGGAACAGCTTGCAATGATAACAATAGCTTTATTCCAGCCACACTGTGGAATAATTGTTTTTGAGATAAATGAATACAGATTCTTTGTCTTGTGTCAACAAACTTACTGATATAATAATTTATAAAAACCAATTCAAGTCAGACCCCTTTAGAAAATTTATTCCAAACTATGAACTAGTGACAACAACATTATTAGGAAGTCATGAGGGGTACTACAGCTCGAGCTGCTTTGAATAATGTCCTAATTAGCGCCATGTTTACCTGTTTACATAATGTAAGATATTCAAGTTTGAGAAAGTGTTGCTTTGATCAAATGTAATTGTATACACTGTTAAAATAAAGTAAATCAAAATTATATGATTTATATTTATTATCTATATAAGAACAGTGTAGTGTACATGTTTTAGATAAAATGCAGTAAGTTTTACATGAAGCAAATAGTCATGTACGATAATTATCAAACATACACAAAAGGGAAGCACACAAACAAAGAAACAAAGATGTCTGGCAGTTGTAAGTCAAAACATATAATTCACCATCGACAGTCTCCAACATATCAACATGTCAAGCTGGCTGATCCTGACCCTCTCATCCTAAAGCAGATGAGTAGTGAGGGGACTTTTTTTGAGAAATACACAGCTATAATCCTGTTCCTTTATACACTCATCTCTTCTGTCTGTGTTCTGCTGCATGAAAACACAATGGATACTTAAGATTTGTTAGTGGTTGTAGACGCCTTAGGCCCCGTGTCCACCTAATGTTTTTTCCGGGCAGAAAAGCGCTGGCTGTGCGCTCGGAAGCGCTCGCATGAATATTTTGTGCGCTGAGAAGAAATGCTCTGCACGTCAGCCCTGTCTCTATGACAACAGTGTGTTGACAACGGCTGCTGTTTGACCGACACTTCTCTGTTACTTTTCACTGCATGTTTTATTATATTTGAGATCGTTTTTTCCCTTTACCATGAGCATCAATCAGAATATTATTGTCCTCGTACTTTGTCTGGATGATGAGCTTAATAATGACGGCCCCGCTATCACGGCTCCGATCAGACACGGAGCAAGGAGGATGTGGGTACGACACGATGCATAGGAGATAACAATACAGGGAATATCACCGCCTTGTCCAGGAGTTGCTACTGGATGAAGCCCGGTTCCAGTCATATTTCAGGCTTACTTTGGAACAATTTAGCTATCGTTATGTTAGCAGGAACGGCTACATACACTATTTATACATACTGAGAACAGCTCACAGGATGACAAAAATAAAACTCTCACCAGCAACATCAAGTGTCTGTCCAATCTGCTCCCACAAACTGAACTTTCTATCCTTGTTATGGTAATTTTTATCTGACATGTCGTACAGTTCAGGATGAACTGAAATGGCCAAGACCAACTCTCCATTGTTTTTGGTTGCCAACATGACGACTACCGGCCATTCAACCTTGTGATTGGTTCGTTAAAAAAAGCGCTGGTGACGTCAGCAGTGCCTTTTTGAAAAATTTAAAGATTTTTAACTTGAGCGCACAAAAACGGCAGAGCGCTTGTTCAAAAGACGCTGGGCTCTGCGCTTTTCATCCAGGTGGCCGCTTTCTGCTGAAAACGCTCTCTACCCATTGAAAACAACTGAAAAAAGACGCTGGCGCTGAGAAAAAAACACTAGGTGGACACGGGGCCTTACTCATCACTGTAACCTCTATACTGAATGGCAGTCCTTAAAGGTGCACAGGTATATACACTGGCTGAGTCTTAATTATAAAACTCGTCTTGGTTTAGTTCATGGGGGGGTCAAACTCAAATTGGGTCGGGGGCCGGATTGGTTCAAATGAGACCTCCAGTGGGCCGGACTAATTTTGCCAACATCACTATAACTCAACACATGGATATATAGGCTGCTGTATATTTTTTTTAATTAATCATTATGCTATCCTTGCATCATATTATAAAAAAGATTTATTTCAAATTGGATTTTTTTTTGGCATTCACTACAGATGAGTTTATAAGACTGTAGGTTACAGATTTAAAACACACAGTCTCTGTCATTACAAACTGCATGTTGGCACATGGAAATAATGAAATGTACCACAATACAGAAGAAAACAACAATACTGATATTTTGTATTTAAATGTTTTTGAGATTACTCACTTATATTTATATATTGTATTGCTGTTCAAGGTTATTGACACAGGGGTTATTCTACCTGCCCTGGGATCAGTGCATTAATAATAGAGTACAGTGAAGAGAGAGAGAGAGAGAGAGAGAGAGAGAGAGAGAGAGAGAGAGAGAGAGAGAGAGACTTTAGATTCGTGCGTCAGGCCAAAGCACAGTTTGCACTCGTTAAGGTTCTTCACAGACAAAACCTGCTCACATGTTGTCACAAAAACACTGAGTGTCTTTTTCTGTCATCTTCGGGTATTTTAGTGCCAGACATTATAACATCATCAAATGTTTCCAAACGAACAGACGTGAACTAATCCTTCAGCGTTGCGCACTGCAGTCTGATCAGCTCCGTGTGGAGTTCACGTTGTTTAACTAAGTAAACTCAGTTAAACGAGTTTCAATATGAGCCCGGCAGTCCGTTCTTCTACGTTTCCGTACCATCGTAATCTAACTGTGTCACTGACTTTTTATGCGCCATGAATCTGTGCCATCTCCGTGCGTAATTCAAGGAATAATTTTAGCGCTGCTCCTCGGTTTGACCAGCGGACCTCTGTATGATCGGACAGCCTGTGCGGAATATCGTTTTCGGAAGAGAAGGAAATGTTCAGTTATAATGACATTTTTACAGTCTGATGAGATCTGGTGATAAAGGCACGACAGCTGGCTACAGTATTTAGAAGTGATGTCGCGCTGAAACTTTTAAGTGCTCAGCACAACACTTTCACCTCTGGGTGACCTAAAAATGAACCATCTGTAAATAAAATCAGTTCATATTAATTTTAGATTACTCTTTCTACAATAATCAGAGGTAAAATATGTCGGTAGATGCCAGAGCTCAACGCCGGTGTCCGGAACCGACGCCTAGTCAGGATGTGTGGAGACGGCCTGGGCCGTTACGCATGACGGAGACGAGTGCTTTTTTCAGTCCAGTTCGTATCAGCATATTACTCTTTTACGTTGCTATAAATAGTTTATATACAACTCGGTGAAAATTATTATTAAAAATATTTATTTTAAGAAAAAAGTCTCATAAAAATATTTTTCAAACATTTCCCCAATCTTCCCAAAACGTCTCGCGGGCCGGATGAAAGCTGCTGTCCGGCCGGATTCGGCCCGCGGGCCGTATGTTTGACACCCCCGGTTTAGTTCCTTCTTATTTATGTTCGTACCTCCAAAGAACCAGAAAACCACTATGCCTTGCGTTCCTGTGATGTTTTTAAACCGTCTGTTTCTCGTGTCCTCACTGAGCTCGGGAAAAGAGCGTTTAGTTTTGCTGCCCCCTCTGCATGGAACTTTCTCCAAAATGACTTGAAACTGGCAGATCTCATTTCACTTGAAGCCTTTCGCTCTATCTTTAAAGACAAAACAAGCAAGACCATTGGACAGTGCCTGTGTTTTTTTATTGTAATCTGTGATCACGACACTGCACTTTATCTGCGAACAGATTTGCACATTGTAATTGTTGTCTGCTCTGAACTTCTCGTAATTTGTTTGTTTGGAACTCTTAATTGTGCTGCTGCCCGTCTTGGCCAGGACACTCTTGTAAAAAAGATCTTCACGGGTTTCTTTCCAGGTTAAATGAAATTAATGTATATATTTAACATGAGACATTGCACTACAATAGACCAATCCAAGGAGGCACGTCACAGTGTACTTTTCTTTCTTTGTTTACCTACAGAACCAGTCAGACGCTATTCACACTGCTTTAGAAATGGGTAGATAGCGAGGTCATTGTTTTTATCTGTATAGGATCTTAGATGAATATTGTATAAGGATAATAAAAGAACACTATAAACATGGTTGGTAAATAAGCAATTTATGCAATAAATAATGTAATTTATGTCAAAAATATATCCACACAGCTGTTTTTTCCTTAGAGAAGAGTTACTATGTTCTTTCTTTATCTCGGCTGCTTGCTATTGTCTCCGCTTGCAGCTAGCTTGTTTGAAAGTTCAAGATGATGTGCAGCTGGGCGGAAAAAGTCAAAAAGGTCAGATTTTAAAATAATGGCATGTCATAAAGATGAGGATGTAGATCGATGTTTTGACTTTCCATAGGTTTGGTTGGATCACTAGTCAAACAATCGATGTATTGATCCAGATTGATGGATTGTTACACCAAGAAATGAATGAATTCTGCTATAAAAGTTTTTATCAATGTTTTCCTTCTGATTTTCACTAAAACAACTCCACCAGGGATTACATTTGTGAAAAATGTACTCTCAATTTTGAGAAACAGCCCCTTTTAAGCAAACAGGCCGGAGGCATTGAAGTCCTTTCAAACTACAACCATCACATACTCTCATTCACTATCTCTTAGTCGTGCATGAAGGCTGCAATGACCACAGGCCTATGTTCTCAGCATTACTCACCATTGTATTTACAATTAAAACCATGGGTAAACTCACCCTTTGTTACAAAGCACTTAAGACTTGATGTGTTGTATACACACTTTGGAGCGGGGGTGGTGTGTGTACTGTATGTGTGCATTCATTCTTGTGTGTATTTCGGACAGCCGTTTGTCCCTTGAACTCAAACAAAAGAGCGTACATCCTCCATCACAGCTTTATCTGTTTATGCCATCAGCTGTCCAGCACCCACATGACTGTAAACACAGCAACCCACACCAAGGTGAGGCCATAGCCTAACGTCTTTTAAACTAATTAAGTCCTTATTGAAGTGAAGACTTCAATTATGTGTCAAGTCCAGAGTGCATTATTATAAACAAAGGATTTCAGTGGGCCAAGATTCCTGAAATGTTAAGGAAATTATTAAGAAAATTATTTCATACTCTAAAGAGAAACCATATATTAATAAATAAATAAAAATATTAATATTAAATAAATTAAATATTAATAAATTAAACACACTCAGCACCTCCTTGCCCTCTTTTTCCCCCGACAACACTTATCATTGGAGACTCAATCAACAGGAATGTCCGCTTCTTTAATGCCACCACACACTGTCTTCCCGGCGCTACTGTCCCCGTAGTCCTGGACAAACTCCTCAGTCTTCTGCCTTCACTCCCAGACTCAATTAAAAGAGTCGTTGTGCACGTGGGCACAAACGACTCATCCCGGCGGCAATCTGAGAGCACCAAAAAGGATTTTAATCTCCTTTTAAACGTTTTAGGGAACTGTGGAAAATCAGTTTTTATTTCTGGACCCATTCCAACCTTTAATCGTGGTCCTGAGCGTTTTAGCCGTATCCTCTCCTTGCACACCTGGCTACAGCACGCTTGCAAATCACACAACCTCGATTTTATTGACAATTTTAACCTGTTCTGGAACCGTGCTCCACTTTTTAAAAGAGACGGGATTCACCCAAATCTGTTGGGCAGTCAAATGTCGTCCGCTAATATCCAGCACGCTGTCCAGTCCTCTACACCTGTATGACATTCACAAGAGCACACACCCACATCCAATTCCCTCTCACCTGTTTCACCTCAGAACAATCTACTCACAGCAAGCCCCTCCCCTGCTCCTCACACCTACTGTCACTTTTTTTCTCCTTCTTCTTTGTCCTCCAATAGCTGTCACACACTCTCCACTGTCACAGACCACGACACAGAATTCACTATCCCTGTACACGTCACCTGTAGACTGTCTCGTCAACATCTGTCTCCTGTCAATTACTGCAACCACTCCAACCTCACACAAGTACGCCTCCAACCTCCCCCACAACCAACTTCTAACTGCATTTCAGCTAACTTTGGTCTTTTAAATATCAGATCCCTTAATAATAAATCTTTTATCTGCCTTGATTTTATAAATCATAATAATCTGGACGTTTTTATCATGACTGAGACCTGGTTGACTATGGGAGATTGCAGTCCTCTGATTGAAGCAACCCCCCCTGATTTCACTCACCTTCATCAGCCCCGGTTGTCAGGCCGGGGAGGGGGGGTTGCTGTTATTCATAGGAAAGATTTTAAATGCACTCCAATTTTACATACTCATTTTTTATCATTGGAGCACCTTGGTTTTACTATTAACTTAAAAGATCCTGTGTTAATTTTAATCATCTACAGACCACCCAGACCTAACAATGTTTTTATCACAGAGTTCTCAGAGTTTTTATCACATTTTGTTTCTAAGTATGATAAAATCCTTGTTTTAGGTGATTTTAACATACATGTCTGTTGCCCCTCTCAGTCCCTCACAGGTGATTTTATGGATATTCTAGAATCTTTTAACCTCACTCAGGCAATTCAAGAACCCACTCACTCTAAGGGCCACACACTTGATCTTGTTTTATACAGTGGTCTCAGCCCTAACAACTTTGAGACAAAGGATATCTGTGTGTCAGACCACAAACTGGTTTTATTCAGAATGGTTTTATCTCAGCCGCCTTTTATTAGCAAGGCACCTGCCCGCAGCAGGGTTTTTAACTCTACGTCTGCTAGCAAGTTTAAGGAGCTTTTTATTTCTGTCTCTTCAACTGCCTTTTACCAACATTTTAACACAGAGGAGCTGGTCTCCTCTTTTAATCTCACCTGTCAAACTGTGCTGGACTCTGTTGCTCCCTACAAAGAGAAAAAGACTAACAGAGCTCCACAGCCATGGCTAAACGAGCTGACCCATAATTTAAAAAGAGACTGCAGAAGGAAGGAACGAAAATGGAAAAAAACAGGATTGCATGTATTCTACGAAATATGGAGAGACACAATGCAACAATACCAAAAGGCAGTTAAAGACGCAAGAGCAGCATTTTATTCTAATCTGATTTTAGCCAATCGTTCTAACCCCAGAATTTTATTTAAGGTTTTAGAATCCATCACCACCCCCACCCCTTCTTCTTTTACTGATCCTTCTCAGGATCTGTATGAGAAGTTTTTATCTTATTTTACTAACAAAGTCAAGGACATTAGGCAACAAATCATCCCCCCAGACCGTATTTTAAACACCAGCAGGGAACTTCACAATTATTTTAGCAGTTTTGACCCGGTGTCCTTGACCTTTTTATCTGAAATTTTAACCCACATGAAATCAGCTACGTGCAGCCTTGATTTTATTCTCACAACGTTTCTCAAAGAGGTTTTTAACACAGTTGGACCCAGTATTTTATCCATTATTAATATTTCCTTAACAGAAGGTGTAGTCCCCTCTGCGTTTAAACATGCTGTGGTCCAACCACTTTTAAAGAAACCCAACCTTGATCCCACTGATTTTAACAATTTTAGACCAATCTCAAAACTTCCATTTTTATCAAAAGTTTTAGAAAAGGTGGTTTCAACACAACTTTTATCTTTTATGACTGAAAATAACCTCTTTGAGAAATTCCAATCTGGTTTTAGAGCTTGTCACAGCACAGAGACGGCCCTCCTCAAGGTATCCAATGATCTTCTTTTAGCAGCAGATAGAGGGGAGGGCACAATTTTAATTCTTTTAGATCTTAGCGCAGCTTTTGATACTGTTGATCACACAATTTTAATTGATCGTCTCGAAAACTGGGTTGGTTTAAAGGATACTGCACTTAGATGGTTTTACTCCTATCTTTTAGAAAGAACCTTTGTACTTTTGTACCGCAAGGTTCGGTTTTAGGTCCCATTTTATTCTCTATTTATATGCTGCCCCTCGGCTAAATAATTGAATAATTGAACGCCACAAAGTCTCCTTTCACTGCTACGCAGATCAATCAATCAATCAATCAATCAATCAATCAATCAATCAATCTTTATTTGTATAGCGCCAATTCAGATGACACACAGATATACCTCCCTTTGAGACCTGAGGACGCTAAGAGCCTAGCTGCTGTCAGAAACTGTCTAAACGATATTAACTGCTGGATGGCACAAAACTTTCTCCAACTGAACAGTTCTAAATCTGAAATCATTGTATTCAACCCGCCAAACTCCACTCATATTTCAAAGAGCAGCCTCGGTCCCTTATTCGCCAATGTCCAACCCACCGCCAGAAATCTAGGAATAACATTTGATTGCAATCTCACCTTTGAATCCCACATAAAAACGACTGTCCGATCATGCTTCTTCCATCTACGCACCATCTCCAAAATTAAAACAATATTATCCCAACCAGACCTTGAAAAGATCATCCACGCCCTCATTTTCTCCCGACTGGACTACTGTAACTCCCTCTTTTCCGGAATCACAAGCAAGTCACTGTCTCGCCTCCAGCTAGTCCAAAATGCAGCAGCTAGGCTTCTTACTGGTTGTAACAGACAACATCACATCACTCCAATTTTAGCTTCATTACATTGGCTTCCTGTAAGTTTTAGAATCGATTTTAAGATTTTACTCATTACTTTTAAAGCACGGACGGGGCTGGCTCCATGCTATATAACGGAGCTACTGACACCATATGAGCCAGCCCGCAGTCTTAGATCCTCAGGTGGGGGCCTCCTGGTCGTTCCAAAGTAGAGACTTAAAACTAAAGGTGACCGGGCCTTTCAGTCAGGGCCCCTCGACTTTGGAACGACCTCCCTGAGGAGATAAGACTTGCAGATTCCCTCAATTCTTTTAAATCCCTTCTTAAAACATACTTTTACAGACTTGCTTTTATGTGATGTCGTCTTCTTAATGTCTTATCTTACTGGTTTTATTATTCCTCTTTTACTTCTTTCCGTCCTTTTTTCTATGCTCTTATCTGTTTTAACTTGGTCATTTTTTATCTTACTTACTTTACCTATTTATGTTTTATATGTATATATACTTTTTATTAATAATAATATTGTCTTTTTGATAATTTACTCACTTGGTTCTATTTCTCTTACTGCTCTGATCTTCTTATTGCTGTTTTCTTTTTATTTGCTTTTAGCTCCTTTAGTTTCTTACATCCTTTTAAATCTTCCGTCCTCTTGGTCTCAGCCCGTGTTGTTGGGTTCCTGTTTTGCCTGGGTTCTTATGATGGTTCTTATGATAAGTTCTTGTAATGGTCGGGGTATATGTCTGTTGGGTTTATAGATTTTTGCATTTTTAATGTTCTTGCTGTTGTTAATGTTCTTTTGTGATTGCTTTGTTCTTGTTTGCTGGTTGTCAAGCACTTTGTAAACCTGTGTTTTTAAAGGTGCTATATAAATAAAGTTATTATTATTATTATTATTATTATTATTATTAAATAAAAATGAAACAGGTAATACCACTTTTTATTCATGCATCGGTTTATTTTTTGGTCAGATAATATCTGCCTTTTTCTAGAGGACTTTAAAACTCTACTAAATGACTGATGGAAAAATGGACTTGAGCTTGTATAGCGCTAATCTAGTCGTCTGACAACTCAAAGCGCTTTTTACACCACGTCACACTTACCCATTCACACACTGATGGCAAAGGCTGCTATGTAAAGTGTCCAACAGGATTTACTAATCCCATTCATACACATCACACGCTGCTGATGCAACAGCGGGAGCAATTTGGGGTTCAGTGTCATGCCCAATGAGACTTCGACATGTGACTGCAGGACCTGGAGATCCACCCCAGACCTTCCAATTGAGAGACGATTGACTCTACCAACCAGCCACAGCTGCCCCAAACCCTCTCACATCTTGACCGTTCACTAGCAGGGTCACTATTTCAAAAACTATAACTGGAATCCTGTTGAGAATGTATCCTGTCATGCTACTGGCATGCTACTGAGTAAGCATTAGCAAACAAAGCAAAGCAAAATGTGCAGCATAAAGACAAGAAACATTCATCTTTCAGGTAGTTGTGATCTGCATGATGGAGAGACTCTCAAAGTCTTGTCCAATCAGAGCATAGCTGGATAACACTGTCTAAAACTCCCATTAAGAGTTTGAAACATTCTTTAGAGCAACTTTAGAAAGGTCTTAGGCCGTGTTCACACTTTACTCCTTTTTAATAAAAAAGCGCTGCCTTCAGTGCCTTTTGAGCGCTTTTACGCGAGTGTTCTGTAACCCTAACGGGATTTGTCTACGGCGCAACCGTGCCGGGGCGCATGGCCGGAGTACGATTCGTCAATTTAGCACAGAAAAGAACAAGCGGGACGGGAAGTCAGACACCGATACAACATTAAAACCTCTGGTTTATTTTCAGAATAAAACACTCCGTTTTGACGGTTCAGAAAAACGACCGTACGTGTGTTTGTTTATGTGTTTATAAGGTTAATATAGAGTTTTATACCACGTACATCGTATTATCTCCCGCTGTCGCGAGTGAATCTGTAAAATTACAGCGGTAATTCCTTTGTCTCTGCACTCCAGCTGTCCCGCTAGCTGACGCAGCTGGTCGGTGTTGACGGACAAGGGTGCACGGAGCCGTAACGGACCGTAGCGGACACGCAATTCACACCACATCTTTTTGGCCACCGGTAACTAGGGACGTAGGTTACTTTGGAAGGTACATACACTTGACTCGTCCACTTTTTAAAAAGGCGTCGTCCTATTTCCTTTTTCCATAGGGTTGTATGTAAAAAAGGCGCTGGCAGTTGAAAAATGAAGTTAAGTGTGAACACGGCTTTAGAGAACAGTTAACTGTTAAATATAGATAATGTGTGAAAATTGTCAGTCATAAAAATAAAAAATAAACTGAAAAGATATTTGACCCCACTTAAAACCAAAAGTTTCTCACTAGTAACTGGCTAATTCACGTAGCCAAATGGATAAGTAGGATACCTCCACAATTTGGCCATTGCCTGCCCCGCTGCAGAGCAGAATAAAAGCAACACAGCAGGCACAGCTAACCCCTGCTGTGAGGCTGTGGGGGAAACACATTTCATTATAGTAGTTTGGCATGGCTAAGGACGACCTGCCCGGGCCCATGGAGAAAACATTTTTTCAATACGTTTCCAAAACGTGACAGGAGACAGAAAATATCTTCACAACCTCATCTAGTCATTTAGGGAGTTCAACAGAATGCATCACAGTGCATCTAAAAGTTCATTGAGGGGTCCTGGATGATGGCATTTCCACTAATGCGTCATCATAAAAGAAGTATACATGCTTGCTTTCTGTATGGTAACACAAGAAAATTCATTTCTGACAGACAAAGAAGAAGAAAACATAGCATAATGTATAATGGATACTCAAAATGTCTTTCAACTAATAAAAGGGAAAAAGGTGCAAGCAGATTTAGGTTGGAAACAATCTGCTCTCCAAACATCTGAAACTGACCTAGAAGTGTAACAAGAAACCAACACACAACAAAATGACCCAGCAGTGGCGCTGGTGACCCTGTTAACGTATCCCCATCAGTACCCCAGTTTCACTCTGCTAACATTAAAGACAACTGTACTAGATGAAAACTGCATCAAAACCAAGGGCTCCATTCTGAAACTGCCCACTTGGCCTTGTTTCCTGGACAGAACAGAGGAGCTAAACCCATATGTCGGACAATATAATGCCCTATGAAGCATACTGCCCCAGTGGTATCTGACAGATAGTCGCGAAAAGAACACACACACATGCGCACACACGTGCACACACGCACACACACAATCTGATTTGAGGACAGGGCTTTCTGGATGGCCGCTCTGGCAGATGAAGAGAGAGTAGTGACATAGTCTGTTTCTGTCAAAGTGTCTCTGTGTGTGTATGCTCATGTGAGTTAGTGTTAAGTGTTTGTTTGCATCTGAAAGTTTGTGCATGTATGTGTTCTCCTATGAGAATGTACATATGCTCTTTTAGTTTAGCTGAGATATACTTGCCTTCTCTAAAACACAAATATACACACACACACCCACATGCTGTTTATGCAATCTCTTTCTCTTTGTCCACTGTACAGATGGCATGTTGGCCTTGCCTCTTCTATTCTGTCCTCCTGGTCCCTCAGTACTGAGTCTCCTAGCAGGCAGGAGCCATATGTCCCAACTACACTGCCCCAACTCACACCTCAGTGTCTGTCTGCTGTACGTCTGATTACCTGACACTCTACTTTTTAGTCTACTTTTTTCAGCTCTGTTTTAGCCAGTATCAGTATGTCTCATGTTTGTCTTTTGTCCCTTTTGTATTGAATACATTTTTTTTAAGTCACAGAGGGAAAATGTGACTATTCAGGGCGAAAAATATAAAATACTGTGCTTTAAGAACTCCATATGTCTTTTGTCTCAGCTGCCCTTAGCTGTCCCTGTCTCCCACAGCTACAATTTCCCCCAAAAACACAATCCCACTCTCCCTACCCTCCATATGCTGTTCTCTGACCATTTACCTTTTTCAACCCTACTGCTCCCATAATCCCATCTCATACAAGAGTTCAACCCCCAGAGCAGTGTAAAACAGTGTATACAAAAAATTACTCTGAGCCTCTAAGCAACATACTGTAGCAGCAGCAGAGGATACATGATTCTTACAAAAGAGAAAACACAGCTGATACATATTAAGCTCAGCATGGTGTAGCACTAGAGCATTAATGAGTTGTGGCAAAGGTGAAAGTTGCATTTCCATAACACACGCGCGCACACACGCACACACACGCACGCACGCACACACACGTAAGGTTACTTTTTTTTAAGGTTTTCAAAGCAAACATACAGTATCATTTACTGTAGTAAAACTTTGCCAAACCCAAGAGCAGGGTTCTCAAACTAGTGTCATTTATTTCTGAAGTATAATGCGATTGATTCTTTTCTCATCTTCAGTGAGAAAGCTGCTGTTCTTAAAGAAAACAGGCAGTATTACTCTAATAAATATGGAGAGCTGTATGGAGAACTGCTTGTTTGAGCTGAAAAGACAGTAGGGCTGGGATTAAACGCTTTCTCTTTATTCGATTTTATCACAATTATTCAAGAGAATGTGATTCTACAGTACTGATTATTGCATTTTTTTTTACTTTGTAAAGAATCCAAAAGTTGAATGATACAAAAGGAGACAATATCATGAGTAATATTTCCACAAGTTATATTTTGAGGTTCAGAATTAAACAACAGATGGCTTATTTCCCAATTAATCAAACTTTCTTCGTTTATTATCTGGTTCATTCAGAAAGACTGACAGGGGACGGCACAGAGTTATAATATAACTATTTTAATGACCCAAAAGACTCAGCTCTTTTGAGGAAGAAAGGCATGCATTGTGAACTATTTTTCACTTACTGCTTCTCTCAGCTCAAGTCGGCTGTTTTTATCGCTAATGGATATGACATCGGAATGTTGTTGTTTTTTTTTGCTCATCCGTAAATGGATGTACAAAACAATTACTCCACTATAAAGTATATTGCATGTGAATATATTGTATATTATTATTTGAATAACTAATGATGTAAAATGATGAAAAATGCTGTCAGTGCACCTTACAATATGCCCCCGCACTATTCCTCTTTTTCAGTCACTTAAGCACACGTTCACCCACTTCCCCATACAATACAAGTCAGATTTACAGATATGATGCAACTGCCAACTGGCCCCATAGAGGCCAGCTGAGAATGCTGATTGGCTAGATGCTGACTGTGTAGTCATGGAAACTGACTCAAGCCCTGTGTGTGACCTCATGAAGGCCACATAAAAGCTAGGTTACAGAGAGAGGGAAAGAGAGGAACAGGGACCATGTTTTGGATAGATAGATACATAGATAGCAAGAGAGACAGAGAGCATGACTGACACTGTAACTGAACACTTTTCAAAAGCAGAGTCAATTTAGCGCTTACACACTGAAATAAAGCAAGTCTATCTGTGGTTTGATTGTTTGATTGTGTGTGTGTGTGTGTGTGTGTGTGTGTGTGTGTGTGTGTGTGTGTGTGTGTGTGTGTGTGTGTGTGTGTGTGTGTGTGTGTGTGTGTGTGTGTGTAAAAGCAGCTGACCTATAAGCCTCCCAGGAGAGGTGGTTCTGCTGCAGAGTGGATACCCATCAGACAGACAGCGAACCCTAGTAAAGAGAGACAGAGATTTAGCTTTTTTCAAATTGAGAAAAAGTCAGGTCAACAATAACATCCTGAGAGACATACATATCCAGATAAAACATGACTACAGAGATATTAGAGTTGAGGCATGGAATAAACAGAAAGATTGAAGGACATTGGAGTGCAAAGCAGAGATGAACACATAAGGTGACTATAAGAAAAGGACAAACAAGGCTTAGATTAAAAAAAATAATAATAATCCTGAGCCTGAAATTTTGTGTGTTGGGGAGGTGGATTGCCCAACCTGAACCACATGGTTACCAAAGGAGCCAAGGTTAATATAATGCAATGGAAAAGTTAAATAGGCCCTGTAGTAGGCACCGTCAGGTAAGAGGGGTCTGGGGTTATTCCCTGGAACATTTGAGGCACCACATTTCTTTTCCTGCATTCTGATCAATTTCTATGCCTCAATTTGTGCCCTTTTCTGCACAGCTTTAAAAGTATGATCTCATCTTTTTGTACTTATTTGTGTCTTCTTCAGGTCTCTTTTAGTTTTTCAGCACCTGCCAGTGCGCACACTGAATTCAAGACATAGAGACAGAGAGCGCAAACTGATATGTGCCACGGAAATCAATTCCAACGGCAGAACCTCACTAAGCCCATGGATTTCCAATTCCATAAGAGACCGTGCACACAGTTTACGAATCCGTGCACACAGATTTGTGGATTTGCAAATGTCTTAATATTTTTACTTAATTGATTCCTTTGGGGGTTGGTGCATAACAACAAAACTCCTGTTTTACAAAGTTTCACTTGCGACACCACAAGTGAGCCTCGTGTGGGGAGGCTTGTTATCAAGACGCAGCAAAACCAAGAGAGACTTGAATCACATCAGCAGTAGGCAGCTGCAAAAAACGAAAAAAAGGATGACATTTGAAGTTTTGTATTTTGCATTCAAAGAGACAGCGGACATCTCTCATTTTTTAGCTCACTCTATGGTCACCTGCAAAATATACAGACATGCAACATGTGTGCGAGGGGAACAGAATGAGGGAAGTGAATCACCTACTAATTCATTGGTATTAAATGCCGATCATATAAGGAGGATAACTAGTTAATATACCACGGCCTGAATAGCATTATATACTGCACTAACACAACATCGCTAGATTCCCCTCTTCCAGAACCTGCCTTACTCTGCTTCTGATTGGCTTATTACGTTGGTTAGGTTGAGAATGCTAGCTGCGTTACTCGCATACCATAGGTTGGTGAACTCCATTACCTCGACCATGATGAACTGCATCCACAACAAATTCTCACATGTATTTAATTTACTTATTACTTTGTTCCCCCTCACAGCCTCAGGCCGGAGATCTGGCATGGTGCCGGAGTGCTTTAAGCCCTGGACAAATAGAAAAGAAAGCGTAGGGAAATCCTAAAGATAAGAAAAGGAAAGAGGAATAATGAGAAAAGAACTGAGCTGAGAAATGTAGACAGAACAGTAGGAGAGGAAGCAAAGTGTAAAGGAGATCAAACTACAAAGATGTAAGTATCATGCCTCGGAACGCTTCTCAACACACTCAACAACTAAATACACAGGTTAAATAAATCCACTTGTTTTGGTAACATCTATTGTGAGATATGTGCAGAGCTGGAATAATGCTTCCTTATTTAGTAGACTCTTCGAAACACTTGTCCTTGTCTTCCAGATTGGTAAATCTTCTTTTTTTGTTGTTTGCTTTCATTGTTCAATTATTTGTGGAGAAGACCAAAAGTTGCTAAAACATTTGGTGGAAACGATAGCTCCATTTAATCATTTATTTGCAGTTTTGCAGAACAAACAGGGCATTTTGTTTTTTTCCTTCATCATTTGTAAAACCTTGTCAACTTGTCTCCAGCTGCGTTTTTAATCGGTTAAAGATGTAGTTTAACATTTTAGAAAAAAAATTGTATCTACAATGGATGAAAAGTGCAAAGCTCTGTGAAATGTTCAACACCAGGCAGCTGTGGCTGAGTGGTAAAGTGGTTGTTCTCTTAACCAGAAGGTCGGGGGTATGATCCACAGCTTCTGCAGCCACGTGTCAATGTGTCCTTGGTCAAGACCTTTAACCCCAAGTTGCTCCCACTGATACAGCAGAGGCATGTGAATGTTTATGAATGGATATGTTAATATTATGGACTCATTACATAGCAATCACTGCCATCAGTGTGTGAATGTTGTGTGAATTAATAGTGTGACCTGGGGTGTGAAAGCGCTTCGAATGGTCAGAAGACTAGAAAAGTGCTATACAAGCTCAATCCCAAATCCTTGGCAACGACTGAAAAATGCGTGGCATATTAAGAAATGATGGAAATTAGAAAGCACATGCAAAAGTCCAAAACAAATGTAATGAAACGCACTTCAAATGAAACAATGTTTTGCAAAAAGCCCAAAACAACAGCTGATGGCGAGCTTACCTGCGCTGTATATATAACTATTGAAAGAAGGTTGGCTTACATCAGCACAAAGACTTGAAACAAGAGAAGCAGCAAGTGTAAAACGTCATTACGGCCACAAGACTTCAGGATGTCATTGCACCAACCAAAAAAACTGCTCTTTAATAAGTCATACTTTAAAATGAATGGTAGAGTTTTTTATTCCAGCAGAGCCTTTCTGGATGTTTCCTCATGTGTCTGTACTTAATTCCAAGACATGTTCCCCTAAGCTAAGGAAAATACAGTGACTTTATCCAGCACACTTTGGGTTATTTCCATCTGCAACCAATAAAGAATTCTCCAGCCTATTTTACTCAGGTGCAGTATAACCTGTTCATGTACAGTCCAGTCTTGTTAAGTAGGGCCCTATAAAATCATTTTGCCAGATTCCATTTTATTTTTTCCCAAATTCAGTTTTATCCATTTGATCATTTTATCAGATCAGGCAATATATTAATAAATGTATTTGCTCGCCTTAATTTTGTAAAAAAGTACTAGTGCCCAGGCCACCCCTGCTCCCCCCTGGAACTGCCCCTGCATCACAGCATGAAAAACTCAAAACAAAAAATCCATCTGTGAATAATACATTTGCTTGGGGTGCATTCAGCGTGCACTAGCCTATATCTTCAGTGTTTGGATGTAACGCAGCGCTGCTTTACAGGAAACAACAGGCTGTTGTCTGTTATAATCATTACGTTAATGTTTGTGGATAAATGCGGATACAGTGAGAGTGAATGGTAAAAAGACAAACTGACCGTCTGACCCGAACGCATTTCCAACCATAAAGACTTGGTCCATACGGATCACAGACTGTGTACCATTGCACTAGAAGTAAACAAGTGTGTGGTGGCTGGTGTTTCTGTGTGTGAGCGAATCAGTAAATGTTGTGTGTCAGCCCACAGTCCCGCTGCACTTCGACGTGCAGACAGCAGAGGAGCAAGACAGTAAAGCTGCAGCCACACGAAATACGCTTAAAACTCAGCAAATTCTGGGATACTTTGCGTTTTATAGTTGATTCCGTTTTAATTGACAAATTCAATGATTTTTTCCATACTGGTCAGTCTAAATCTTGCCCTACCAGGTTCTCTATAATCCTTCACAACTTGCTTGAGAGGAGCTCAATAATTATGTAAAAAAACCTTGCTAAATAATACACATATATGCAAAAAATTGATTCTCAAACACCTAAAGCCACATTCAGTACAGACACTGATGATGGACACAGCTAATAAATCTGAGGACAAAGGCAGAACATTGTCTGTGTGAAATACAAACTGTGGGTAAACAACCAGATCAGTGCATCTACTCTTGGCAGGCCTCAGCTGCCTCTCTGCCACGTCCGGCCAAAAAAAAGCCACCCTCCTCCTCCCCTTGTTCTATCCTAACACCTCCCTCTTAAACATTAGCCATTAGATAACACACAAACACACACACACATACACACCCTCACACGGTTCCATTTATTACTCTTTTAAAAGGTCACCGTTTTCTCTGGCTAAGCGCCCTGCGCTATTGATAATTTTATGCATAAACAAATGGCAAATTTGTGCCACATAAATATGTATTAGCAATTAATAATGGTGGGGTGTGTGAGGGGACGCCAGGTGCATGCCGAGTGGGGCTTTCTGGCTGCTGGTGGAGCCACTGAGCTGGACTGGTGGCTTTATGCTGCTAGCTGGTCTCACTCTTATCCACTGTGTCGGCACAATGGCCGTGCACTCAAGCACACACCAATAAAATATGGATACATACAAAGAGTACAAGATAAGCACACATGGAAATACAGTTAATGCAGAAATTCTATAACCCAATTTAGAAGACACACTTAAGCATACTGTTGTAATGATAATGCAAACATAGTACACACAAACAATAAGTAACACCTGAGTATAGTTCGGGAAGCATTATGCAGAGGGAAGGATGTATGGACCTTATACCTATGAGAAACAGCTCAAATACATTTCAGGACTCTACTTCCACATCAGGTGCTCGCAGCGTACATCCAGACTCTCCTTCAGCTTATCTTAAGTGCAACGCATATATTGTGCTGTGTCATGTTTCCACACACCAGTAAATTTGCAACATACAGAATGTGCCAATTTTGAGGATATAGCCACTAGAGCTGGGTATTGTCCACAACCTCACAATTTAATTCGATTTCAATTCTTTGGGTCAAGATACCATTTAATATCAATTCGATAGTGATCAATATGCTTCGATATCGATTTAATAATACATTAAGATGACAGGAATACCCAGATAACTCATCACAGTACCTCCTGATATTTGTTAAATAATTATGTGTGCATTGTTTGTAAAGGATTAGAACAAACTGACTGAAAAATGTATTTTATCGTTGCATTATTCTTTAATAAACAAAGAATAAAACATTAAAGTACAGTGTGATATAAAGTGCACATTTGTGTCTGAGCTGAGTTTGCATCACCCCCAGTGGAGAGGGGCGTCATTACGAATCATCTTCAGTATACCTCTGTTCCTCTACTTCTAACAGAACAGAACCTACTGACAGCAACTACAGCAAAAACAACAACAAAAAGAGTGTCGTACCAGCAAACAACTTTTCAAACCTCACCTAGCATCTCAGTGATAGACACTCAGACCTCTCATTGTGGTACAAATCACAACAGAATAGCATATAAGCTAGCTGGCTAGCCCACTAGTAGGTGGTGATGAGCTTATGAATTATGTTATATGTGACATGTAAAGTTAGCATATCTGTAGTATCACCATATCTTTTATTGGCCAACTTAATAAAGTATTTTAGTTTCAAATACACATTTGTTACAGTACATTTAATTGAGTTTATAAGGTATTGTGTTCCATTGAATCATATAACAGATCTAAGTCACAGATTAGATCATTTTATCAGATCAGGAAAGTGAGAAATGATAAAAATATGTGTTCGCTTGTATTTATTTTTTAAAGGTAGTAGTCCTTAGGCCACCCCTGCTACCCTCAGGAACCAACCCTGCATTACAAGATAAACTCAAAACAAAAATTAACCTGAGAAATAAAACATTTGCTGTAAGCCTCAAAAACAAGCTTTTCTCTTGATTTAGCTTTGACAATGTTCAACACTTAACATAAGCAGACTGTTCATTATTGGACGTGTGTTTCTCTGACTGTACCTGTGGCATGTGTTAAGTGAAAAGGGAAGTATGCATTTAGCGTACACTATATCGTCAGTGTTAAACACAGCGCTGTTCATCAGAGTCTGTGTGGAGAAGTTCACAGACTTCAGCAGGCTGTGGGATAACTTCACAATTGCTAAGTTACTGATTGTTGATAGATGCAGACACGGTGAGAATGAATGGAGAAAAGTTGAACCAACCGTTTGACCAGATCACATGATCACACGACTCGTTCCGTACGGATCATGGATCAACTGTAATCCGTTGCACTAAAACAGGGGTCTCCAACAGGTAGCTCGGGAGCTACCGGTAGCTCACGGGCAGGTTTTCAGTAGCTCGCCTATACACCGATTCCTGTGGAATGTTTGTGGGCGTTGCCATCTTGTGGTGGCTCCCATTACTGCGGTGACTGACAGGCCAGTCAGCTGCTGCCGGCTGCCCGTGAGAGCAGGATGAGTTGCTAGATCGATGATGTTAGACAGTGGCCCAGAGTCACTAATGACGGTACCATATATAAATGGTGACATAAACGTTTTTTAAATGTACATATTATTTAGACTTGGGTTATGAATATTGCCAGAAATAGTGAAAAATATACCACCTGACGATCCGTCATATTTTAGTAATCAAGTACAGAACGCTAATTACCGTTACTAGCTTGCTAACATAATAGCATTCACATATCTGGTGTTACCGGCCTGAGCCTGTCCCTTTAAGTAGGTGGCTTATGGGTAATGTAGGCAATGGGAAGTGTAAACAGAAGTCTCCCGCTACGGTACGGAGTATGTATGCAGGTGTCTGTGAATAAAGTGACCCTGTTAAGAGAAAGTACTGTCTCTCCTCCTGCTTTGTGCGCCGAATAAACGGACTGCTTGTTACCAGCCCAAAACGAGCCAAGCAGCTGTCCTGTACTACGGTCAGGGACGACGAAGCTGACGAAAAAGGTAACACTGGGCATAAAAAAAACATTTCATGTTATATTGTTTGTAACAGTTGCTCGGTTGACATTCTTGATCCACTGCTGGCGAGCAGCTCCGTCTTCTGAACGCCAAGGGAATCTATGTAAACCGTACGGTCTCAAGCAGGGGCACTCTTTGTGAAGTAAATGTTTGTGTACTAAGCACTTGTTTTTTTTCCAAACTTGAAGTTTTCCGCTGTTGTTTGAGCAGCCGATAACTGCACAAGTTCTTTCCCGAACCCCATGGCATAGTTTTACTACTAATATAACACAGAATGACGAAAATTGTTAACTTCTACGGACAGCTTACATTAAAACGCGCTAATGTTCTAGGGGAGTGGTCACCGCAGTAATGGCAGTTTGTCAACTTCCGGTTTTCTCTGGATTGGTGTATAGGTTGACCGACTGTGTTTATTGTGTTATTTGGCCCATAAAAACAAGTGTAAAGTAGTCATGTTTTCTTGAACATTGATGTGAATTTTCAGTAGCATAGCTTACTATGTGGCACAATAAGAAGTGTCAAATACTCATGTTTTTTTCTTGGACCTTGATGTGAATTTAGGTTATTCATCAGCATTGGCTTATTGCAATTTCGCACGTGTACAAACAGTAGCTCAATTCAGCTGATGTGTGCTATGTAAATAAATGCAAGTGATGTGATGCAAGTATTGGCCACTTTCATTTTTTCAAAGTAGCTCTCAGATGAAGAAAGGTTGGAGACTCCGGCACTAAAAGTAAAAAGGTGCATGTGGTGGATGGTGTTTTGGTGTGTGTGTGTAGCAATGTATGATGGTGCGTCTCATAATTCCCATGCAATGCTCTGTCATGCAGACAGCAGAAGAGCAGGTATACAGCTACATCAAACGAACTTAAAGGTCACATATTATGCAAAACACACTTTACCATGTTTATCTAACACAAATATGTGTCCCTAGCTCGTCTACAAACCCCCCAATTATGAAAAAAGTCCATCCTGTCAGTCTTTTGTCTGCTCCACTTTTCAGACAAAGTGTGCTGTTTGGAGATTTCCCTTCATGACATCACAAAGGGCAGTAACCCATCCCCCAGGTGGGTGACACTCCCACAGCCAGATGTTTTGCCCTTTGTGTCTGACTTTCCACAGTTAACAAAAGGGCACAGAGTGGAAAAAGCCCAAGCCACATCCCCTTCCAGAGAAGGGTGTGGTTAGACATAGCTCACTTTCATTTAAAGCTATAGACACAGAAACCACCTAATCTGAGCAGGGCTGAAACATAGGGGTTTATAGTAGAGGTGGTAAAAAAAATCGATTCATGTAAAAATCGCGATTCTTCTCTACTAAGATTCAAAATCGATTCATAATTTCCAAAAATCGATTTTATTTAAAAAAAAAAAAAAAAAAAAAAAAATTTTTTTTTTTTTTTGGGGGGGGTCTAATCAGTCACTCCCTGCTCTTTAAATCAGAAGAATGCCAACTAGAGCAACAAGAAATGCAGCCAGTCTCACAGATGACTGGCGTAGATCCTGAAGTATGCACTGATTCATAAATAGACTTTGAATCCATGGATCAATGAAAACAGAATCGTTTTAAATCGAAAATCGATTCTGAATCGAATCGTTACCCCAAGAATCGAAATCGAATCGAATCGTGAGACACCCAAAGATTCCCAGCCCTAGTTTATAGGTAGAAACTGAACAGACAAGTTTTAGGGAGCTCTGAGACTTACTTAAACTTGTTGAAAAGGAGTATAATATGTGACCTTTAACTGTGGCTCAATTTTCCCGTTTTAGTGGAAAAGGCCAGTTAATAGATTAATAGAATCTATTCTATTCAGGGCAGGACTATAATACATAGTATGTTATGTATTACATGTTATCAAACTAAATGTTGATATATATTAACAGTGGGCCCAGGGCCTGAGATTCAATTTTGAAATTGGGGGCCCCCCTACAATCTCGACATAGCCCCCCTATGTTTTCAAACTTTGTGGGGCATTCTTGGAAACTTAAACATACTTTAGGCAGTTTTTATCTGGTTATGAATCAGACTGACATTAATGCTGATGTAACCTGTAAATGTAAACAAGACCATCAGAAGAATATTGATTATTCCTGTAGCCTATTTGTATTTTAAAGCTTGTCATCACTGCCAAGATTGTATGGCACACAGACAATGCGGATTAGATTACAATTTCCACAGAAAGTATTTGGACTGAGCAATATAATTACTAGCTAAAAGTTATCATTTTGATTTAAGAGGTTGCCAAAATTAAAAAAGAATTTATTGTTTCTCACAGGAGCTTTAAACTTTTGGTATTACCAGAAAATTTGACCTCCAATTGTAGTTTTCTCGCTTCTGCAAATTAGCATCATATATTCTCAATACTGTATGTGACAGCCATTTCTGATCCAGTCTGCCTGATACTGTTGTTTCACTGCTTCACCCCAGAAATGTTTCCAATAACTGAGTGAAATGACTGGCTTTATTATCATTACAATTAAGGGTAGCATCAGGAATTATATTGTATTTTATTCTATATCAATCAATATCAAGTAAAAAAAAATGTACCTATGTAGTAACTGTACTATAAACCTTTGACCCACGTAGATGACATGGCTATTCAACAAATAAGGAAAAACAGGAAAACATTTCTAAGAAATTGGTTACATAACCCGAGGTAAGATATGCATTTTTGGCAGGACAAACTGTGGTTTGTACATAGAGTTTATCGGATTGAGGCCTGGTTATAATGGCCAAGCTTTCATACCATTTTGATGCAGTCAGATGAAGGTCAAGTTGGCTATCAGCTACTGTCAGATTTTTTAGTTTTATTGTATAAAACACAATAAAACTGCTGATAGACAAAATCTATGAGTTAAAGCTGAATGTGCCCACACAGTTTATCTGTCAGGTTTATTGGTAGGAAAAAATTAGAGACCAACTTATGACTTAACTTTGACATGCACATTTGAGAAAAGATTCTTGCCAATGGTTTCATCTTACTCTACTTATTGGTAGTGACAGAAATGCAGCAGCTTGCAAGCAATGACAGAATAGTAGACAAAAGGCAAAAGGAAAGAAGAAAAAGAACCATGCATGGATAAGTGTGTGTGTGTGTGTGTGTGTGTGTGTGTGTGTGTGTGTGTGTGTGTGTGTGTGTGTGTGTGTGTGTGTGTGTGTGTGTGTGTGTACTTGCAGGACAAAAGGCAGCCCCATCTGTTCCATTGTCACAAAGTCTTTAATACGGATCAGATAAACATGACATTTGGGATGAGTGGCCGAGCTCACATTATAAACCATGACATCAGAGCCTTGTCTACTATTCTGTGTGTGTGTGTGTGTGTGTGTGTGTGTGTGTGTGTGTGTGTGTGTGTGTGCGTGTGTGTGCGTGCGTGCGTTCGTGTGTGTGTGTGATTTTGCCATGTAATTTTCTATTTTACTGCAATTTCAATTATCTGTGGGTGAGTTTGTCCTTTCTGCGTGTACTGTAATTGTGTGCATTTTTGCTTGTGTGTTAGTTTTATAACCTGCTCCCATTCACATAGGTGCAGGACAGCTACACTGGATCTGTAGCTGCTGGGGAGGATTATCGGCCCATTGGCCTAATCAGAGGAGGTAATCAGACTATTCTCTATCATGACAACAATCAGCCCACAGAGACACACATCTGCCTATTGAGCTGAGCTCTAATGCCATAATAGTGATGAAACATCTGGTCATTTGGAGCTCAATGCAATCAAGAAGAGGAATTGGGACAGTTGCAGATGGCAAACCTATAGTAATTATCTGTTTCAGGCAACAGACAGAGGGATATGAACCACAGTCAGGTTCACAGGCCACCATGCTTCAGTAACAATAAGCTCAAAGTGGTCATGAGGTAAATTTGATTTAAGCCAGGGTCCATGTCTGAACTTACAATTTGAATGCTGAATTTAACTTCATAGTACTTTATTATTTTTTAAGTTCAGATTTTGTTCAGTTTAAAACTGAATACTGCCCAAAAAATGTGTGACAAGTAGAGGTGGTAAAATTGATTCATGTAAAATTAGAGATTCTTCTCTTCTAATATTTAAAATCGATTCATAATTTCCAAAAATCGATTTCATTTTTCAATTTTTTTTTTTTTTTTTGGGGGGGTGGGCTAATCAGTCACTCCCTGCTCTTTGAATCAGTAGAATGCCAAATAGAGCAACAAGAAATTCAGCCAGTCTCACAGATGACTTGAGTAGATCCTGAAGTATGTACTAATTCTAAAATAGACTTTGAATCCATGAATCCAGAATCGTTTTGAATCGAAAATCGATTCTGAATCGAATCGTTACCCCAAGAATCGAAATCGAATCGTGAGACACCCAAAGATTCCCAGCCCTAGTGACAAGTGAAGGGCATGTTAATAAATCATCTTGTAAGGTTTCACTTATAAACCACCTTGTTCCTTTAGGCCTTTGTCAATATCAAGATACTCCTAAAACTGGAAGAATGAACAAGAATATATCATACCATATATTTCAATTGGTAAAATAAAAGAACTTGACTGCATAATATTTGTGCTCTGTGTGTTATTTGCAGGTAAGTTTTGGCGTCCTTGATGAATCGTAAATTAAAAAAAAAAAAAATTGGCTCTGGGACGTAGTTTTGTTAATTGATAAAAATATGAGGAACGAACTAACATTACTATCATTAAAGGTGGATTTCATATCAAGTACAGTTTGACATGAGTTTTAAAGTTCTTCAGAGCTCACTCCTCGGTAAGACAAACTTAAAACATTTTAATTTGCTTGTCTGCATAGAGAAAACGTTGGTGGTGTTGGTGCTGTCATGAAAAAATAAAGTGGAAGCCAAGAGTCATAACCAGTCTAGTCTAAACCAAAAAAGAAAATAATTTAAGTTTAAACTTTACATAAGAGTTTATACATAAAAACGGACCTGTCAACGTTTATGGAATATAGGTCAAATATTCTAAAGATGTCAAACAATTACATGGCACAGCATTGCACAGCTTATGTGGAGTTAATGACGAATTTGGCTACTGCAGGTTTCCTCTTGATTTGTCCCATTCCCCCCCCCCGAAACTAAACTTGTAACCAACTACTACGACCACATTCCTCAGTTTCTGAAGCTGCAGCCCAGTGGCCCAAATTACCTGACTACCTACACATTCACAAGACAAACACATGCAAGTAGTCTACGCAAAAACTGACCCCCACTGAATACCCCGAAAGAGTTACCTAATTAATGTGTTCATGTCTGTGTAAAACCTTTGTGTCTATGTATAGATGTGAGTGTTTCCTGTCTGGCTGTGTGTGTTCGTGCGGCTGCTCTGAGACACAGAGTCCAGTCAAACGCTCCAGTGGAATAAAGGAGCTATTGTTCACCAAGGTGGTCCCTGTAGGACCACCAAACCAACCCCCTCATACACACACATACAGACATACACACACACGCATGCATATATGCATATACAGTACACTCACTCATTCAGCTATACACTTATCCTCCTGAACTCAAGACCCACACACAACATCCCCGCTCACCTTAATCATAGCTTTGTGTTAGAAGGTGGCAGTTGCACAGAAGTAAATATTTGGGTGTGGGATGTAAACACTGGTCTGTGTAAATCAGACACACACACACACGCACAAACACACACATATGCTGGTCTGTGTGATTCAGACATAGCAACTTCCTTCCTGCGGGGTGATGATGTTTAGTCTCCCCACGCCACAATCTGATTGGTGCGTTTGATCTCTTCCACTTTTGGTTAAGGAGCATAACGACCCCTCCTGGCTGAGACCTGGGATCAGCCTTCATCAGAGAGACTAGTTATGAAGCCTCTTACATGTGGTCCTCAAAAATCTGACATCAGATCGGCCCATAGAATGACTAGTGTTGACATCGTTTTTTAGAGGGTATATTTCAATATCAGGTTTGTATTTATATAAAATGTGTTTTTTCCCTCTAAATTAATTAAATTTTTGCAACAAACAACTTTAACCTGCTCATCTTATCCACGCACGTGCACAGACACAAACACTAGGAGTATGTCTCGCGTTTTGAGAAGTTCAACTTGATATTCCGTTATTTATAGGAGTTCAGCACAGCATCAGCAGCAAGTAGCTGTGCATTAACATTATTAAAACAATGCCATGAGAAGCTTCAGTTTTGATAGGAGCCACGCACCTACATCGGAGCATTTACAAGAGGGATGTACGGACAGTGGACCTGTTCTCTCCCTCTCTCTCTCTGAAGCTGATGTGATTCTGCTCTGTTGGTTTTGCTGCGTCTTATCTCTCCACAGGAGTCCAGAGGGATTTTTTTTTTTAAATAGGAGTTTTGTAAGGTTGCACGGAGCTGCCGAGGGCTCAGGCACAGTTTAAAATTCCATGCGCTCAGTGAGGTCTCTCCCCCGCTCTCTCTCTCCTGCACGCTACAATTTTATGAATAGATAAAAAATTAATAAAAAAAGGTCGGCAATATACTTTGGCGGCCATAAATACACATGGGCGGCCGGCGCAGGTATCGTCTATTCTATTTCAATTCTAATAAGTTAATTGTTTCTACATTACTATCTCATTTAATTGAAGTTATGCGGTCTGATGTGACTCAGCCAATAAGACATTGGACAAGCTCTTTCTCGGTCATAATACACGAGTACTACCACCAACCAGCACACATGAGGCATATTGTTTTACCCACCTGTCTGTCTGATGAAGCCCTCCTGTAAACCTCTTGATGTCCAGACCAAACAAAAGCCTTTGACCAGACAAAAGCTTGCAACCATTTTAACACAATTGCACACACGACAGCTTATTCATGTAATTAAGGCACTGGCCCTAGCATTTGGAGAGAAAAAAATGCTCACCATGGTTAAGACAGTTATAGGTTATACTGAATGAACGTTTTACAGAAAAACTCCTAGGTAAACATAAAATGTATCTTTCATCAGAAATTTAAATTTTACTTATTTACCAAACTGTAAAAAATGGTATTATCTTGAGTGATTAAGGTAAATTGACAAGGTTTGTTTGACAGGTAGATCCCTAATGTATCTCTACATTTGTGTCTGCTTAAAGAGGCTATATGTAACTTTTTGAAATGTTGTTAGTGACACAGCTGGCCATTAGGTGAACTGCACCAGTATCCTGTTGCTTGCTCTGCCTGGCGCACTCTAATGAAATGATGATATAACTATTTGTACGATTTATAAAGCCTATCAGCTTTCTACATATCACAGCATTAAACAACATTTTAGCACAGTTTTCTTTGCAGTAAACCTACTGATGGTAACACCAATGTGTTACCACTACAGCTTTTTAAAAAAAACGTCTATCTATTAATACTTAGTGGTGATTTCTTCACGCACAAACTAAGGAGATTGATTCAAAGGACGAGAGGTTTTCAGAACTGCAGTAAAACTATTAATAAGGTGATATTCATACCAAGATAGGCTATGAGCCATGAATTATTTGGAGTAAACAGGCAAATCTATGTCAAATTAGACATTAAACATCCCCATATAACTGGAATGGAATTATTCACGTGCTGGACTATGAGACTGGCAGTCGACTGAGGCTTTGACGAAACCATCGTTTTCACGTACACTTATGTACTAGATGGACTTCCATTAGGTTAAGACAACTAAAATATAACCTTGCAGTATCATTACAGCTAACCATTGTTTATTTCCCTGTTACTTTCAAATACAGTGTCTCAAATAGGAAATATAGTCTATAGTTTTAAAGCACTATAAAACCATAGACATGTCATTGAGTTTATTTCTTTTCTGAGGAGTCCTGCTGTAAGGAATATGCAGCTCCTTAAAAGGAGAGCACTGATAGTGGAGGGGCAGAGGAAAAGCAGGAACTCAGTCGGTGAAGAGGACGGATAGAAGGTGGCTCACCTGACTGCTGTGAGGACAGCAGAGATGCATGATGGTCATTTATATATATAAATTATATATATATATATAAATTAATACACACCCACTTTAATTGAATCTAGATAATCTAAACAAAGCTTGTCGCTCAGTTTCCAGGCACAGTTACAAATGCTGTTCCAGGAGGAGAGGGATGAAGTGCTTCAGATGGTGGTTACTCATCTGCCAAGGGTTTTTCTGGATGTCATGGACTACTGGCGAGTGACACCAGGACCAACTGTACCAAATGGGTCAGCCAGCGAGGTGCACCTGCCACAACTGCCGAGTCAACTGGAAATCGGATAGTGATCCCAAGCTGCTATATCTAGCGAATGAGAGATAAATACTCTGACCCTCTCAGAAACTATGTTGGGTACAAAGAAGCCCCTTTAAGATCTGTTTGAAAATGTATCACTACCACAAGGACATGAAAACAAAGTCAGCACAGTAAATAATGCAAGTATGAGCATTTGTTTCATATAGACATTATGACATTCATGAAATGAATTTATTGTGGCATATAACTCATGGATAAAAATATTGATGGCTCAGCAACAGAGAAGCAGTCTGTATTAGCAAAGTATCCGAAGGGGGAAGACAGAAGACAGTTCAGAATGAGAACAATATAAAGCAGTAGTCAAAAACACCATTAAAAAAAAAATCACACCACCCACCCTTCCTTACCACTCTCTGCTGCCCTGTCCTAAAATAAAGATGGTAAAAAATGACACATTTTTGAAGAAAAGAGAAGTAAAAAGGGACATTATACAAAGACAAGTCTTTAAAGAGGAAGGAAATGAAGACAAGACATATAAATGTGATTTTGTTTAAGTTATGCTTCTGAGAAGTGACACACACTTCTGAGAATAAACACAAAGCAACATTCTTACCAGTGGTTTTGTGACACTCTTTTATCTCAAACGCAGAGCCCAAAGCATGATGAAGCTGCCAGAATAATATCATCTTTTGACACAAGGAATGATGACAAGCTGTTTCAGGGTGAAGTACCTCAAAATTCAGCATCAAATTCTGTTTTTGTTTTGTACACAATTTGGAATAAAATAACTTTTATATCACAAATAATTGCTGCACTTCGGTAGTTATTGCAATTTATCTGACTTTGAATCACTTGTTTGACATCCCATTATTTTGTATTTGAAAAAAGGTTGTTATGTTTGTATTTTGTATTTATGGGCATTGTAACTTCTTAAGCGAAAAATACATTAACATACTACCAAAATCAGTTTCTAATGTGCATATAGCCATTCAATTCTAGCTTAACTTAGGAAATGTCCTTTCATTTATGACACTCATTTATCATAGAGCAACAAACTCACCCTGACATTTGCAAAGTACTTAAAACACTGGCCATTTCTTTTCTGGTATATTTCCTATAGATGTGGACCACAAAGGAAAAGGCCTGAAAACTTTGACTCACTGCTTTTGCTTTTAGGAAGGTGCTTGATATTCTGTTGAAACTGATTGCAAACATGCAAACAGATCTTTAAGGACAAATGTTTAATACGAACTCATATTTCTTAAAAAGTGCTGACTGAATCAGAAGCTCTTAGCAAAGGAACTCCAATTGCTGGTAACAGCGATCACTGTCATCAGCTCAGATCGGACACACATTTAGTACCTTCCTCATTTAAAGTCTATAAAAGACCACAGAAGCCACAGAAAAAACATGACGAAACAGTAGTCTGCAGAGCTATTATCCTTATGCATGGTGTCTATACAGTTATTGTACTGAATGAATTTGAATCATAACCACACAATCATAAGACTGATCTAAAGAAAGTTCAAACCATGTGTTTCTGTGACTTTGGACTACTTAGCGATATACTAAAATGATCACAATAAAGAAGAAAGAAAACACCACCTCCACCAACATGTAAAATGTAATTTACATGTTAATCACTTATAACGATAAGGTTAACTAAAATATGCTAAATTAACAGTACCCAAGAGAAAGTTTTGATTTTCCTTTGGTAACCAGTATGTAGAAGTTGCTGATGAAACCTTATAGAAGGAATAAATGCACATTTCAAATTCAAACCATTGTAGGACTGTGGCTTTACTTTATAGTGTTCTATTTCCACTGGCTCCTTCATTGGCTCACTGAGTAAAAGGGTTTCAGCAGCCGTCAGTAACAAGTAGAAAGTTTAGTAGGTCCATTTGAGTCGATATATAAATGAAGGATAAGGGATAGGGATCATACATTTTTATTCATACGGACACCATAATCCAAACTCCTTAACTCCTTTTGCGGTCCTTATTAATTCCACTATCGGCTTCTTTTAAATTATTTGGAGGAAGACAATATGTTTTTAACAGAACATGTATATATATAAATATATAATAGAGTGTTAACAAAAAAAATTCTCCTCCAAACAAATCTACCTATTCAAGTTTCTCACCAAAACATAATTTATTTTTTAATGACATTACATTTAAACACTTCATGATGATGTTTCATTTACCTTTGCTTAATAGTCATTTTACTGACAGAGCCTTCAACACATTATAATGTAACCTAATGTCACGTCGTTTAGAGAGCTAGCTTTAAGGGCCTATGCGCCCACAACCTCCGTTTCAGCTTCTTTCAACTGAGAGCACTGTGAGCCGACGCCAAGGGTGTTTTATCGCTCAGGACAGTGAGTGCAAAAAACGCTGAACTACTTTGGTTTTGTTGTGAAAACAGGCGCTGTCGATTCAAAAAACGCTTTCTGCAAATGTTAACATTGGATTACTGTTTTGAACTAATGGGACTTGCTAGAAAGCTTATGTGCGCGTACCACTGCTGCTTTGAGTGAAGACGGAGGGGGTTAACTGTCCTGCAGCAGCAGCAACAGCAGCACACACCTTGTGTCTGCATGCTACTTGCAGCAGCAGTCGGAGTTGACGAAATGTTTTCAAATAGTCAAAGCTTCTACATTTTGATTTAATTTGATTCACAATACTGATGTGCTTGTAAGCTGGCAAATCAATATTATTCAAAACTTTATAATACAATCCATGTTAATTACTTAAATCCTGTAACGTTACCTTACAGGACCCATGAGATTTGATGGCAGTAAAGGTAAGCTCAAAGTTATTGATTTTTAGGTTTTGAAAAAGCGGAATAAGGTCCTTATGGAACTGAGTTTGGATCCCCATCTCTAGGAAGAGTGCATATTTTTAAATGCCTATATAGACTCCCATCAGGTGGTTGTGTAGATACTGCTTCTACCACCAACCTGTTGCATATTTGCCTTTTGGCAGTCACAAGACACGGACGGACACACACACTCTTCCCTACATAGCTGTGACAGAGAGAAGAAGGGGGAGGAAGGTTGATAAAAACACTTAAGGCTGTCTTGGTTTGACAGGGCGAGTAAAACACCAAGCACAGATCCCTTCCATGTCCACACAAACACGTACTCACTGATGTCTCTATTCATTTGGACTGTCACACTCGCACACCCCCAAGAGATCTCACTTCCTCTGTCAGCCAGCTAAATTACAGCTCTCCTTCTTCCTGTCTCTCTTTTTTCCTTTTTTTCTTTCTCTCTCACTCTCACCTCTGTCTGAGACACGTTACAACAAAGACATTTGACATGTTGTCTGTAACTATCTCTGTGGTTCTCAAAAAAAGAGACATTGTCTGAAGAAGTCTGAGAGGATATAAGTGCCGGAAATGCTGCTTAATGTTATAATGTGATTAAATGTTCCAAGCAAAACAAGTAGATTAGAGGGGGGAAATTCATTTTGTGAGGTCGTGTGGGTCCAGGGTCTGCCCTCTAAAGACAGACAAATATTGTGTATTGGTTTGCTGGCTCATTTCATGACAGTAAAGCTTAATGTATCATTCCAATCACACAAGAACCAACATGACTGTCAGCAGAAATATAGCCTACACAGAAAACAATAACTTGGCACTTTGCTTCGAAGAAATATGATGAAATTGTGTTTTTGTCACTGTTTAAAACATTATTGGCAAGTAAATAACAAACCAAACTATTTAGTATGGATATAAGCCACTAGATAGGAGCAAGCAAACTTTTCTAGTTAGAAATGAGAGAAACAAAATATTTTATTGAATGTTTTTCTGTGAAGGGCACTCAATGTTTTTGAGAAATTTTGTCTGTTAGTCAATAGTCAAGCTCTGTGAGGCTGTGTATTATTTAGGCATAGCAGTACATGAGTCAAATGGGAACATCAGCATGCTAATATGCTCACACAAATGAAACAATCTTAATTTAAATGTGTTTATCAAATGTTTTCTTAATCCATCATGTGCAAGGTACAGTCTGTTTTGAATTTGCTTAAACCCATCAATATAAATAATTTCCTTCCATAATGATTGCTTGTTCAGAAAATGAAGATCCAAGATACGGACTATTGAAATGGTAGTTTTTAAGACAGCATTTATACTTATACTACACACAGTAGTTCATAAAAGCAACTGATGTTTCATGTAAACTGCCGTGAAAAAAATGTAAATAGTTAAATAAAATCAAACCGAATCAGATTTTTTTTTTTAAGCCTGGAGTGAATTTAGAACCGCAAATTCAAATTCAGATCAGCCAATTTAAAATAAATGAATCAAATTGATTCAGTAATAAACAGACGTCTATTAAACGAGTGGTGTCACGGATCAAAAATCCCACAGATTCGTTGACAGATTCTTATCACAGATCGGAACGTTTTTTCAGATCGACCCCAAAAACAAACAGGCTGAAGTACGAAAAACTGCATCATACTAAAAGAACACTATTTATAACCCATAACCTGACATCAACTTTACAAACACTAAATAGAAATGTTTTGGTGTAATCTACAGAAGTCTTTTAAAAATCTTAATTGTAATCTTTTGTTCTTGTAATAGCTTTGAGGATGTTGAACACATACAAAACACACGCACCATTTAGCGGATGCGCGCATCTCTTAACGTGCTTCTGCAGCGCGTGGTGAGTGAGTCAGACAAACAAGAAATGGTGCATGTGATTTTAGGAACTTTATCTTCAGTTTTTGGACCAAACACAACGCTCTGTAACTGAGTTTGTCTAAGTTCAAAGCAACAGACTCCAGCTGGCTGTAATATTTCTACTGATTGTTGTCACACGCAGCCGCCAGATGTTACCTGCATGATAGCAGAGGAGGTGAAAGTGAACGGCGAAAAGACAAAGTAGCGTTTGATACAAAGTAACTAGATAAAATATCAATGCTTTACGACCCGTTTCTGTGTAAAAGTCTGCAAAAAACGTGAAAATACATTTTGAAAGATTGCAATGTCTTCCTATTTGTATAGCAGGTCTACATGGCACTACTTAAACGCAGTCTTCTTTGCACTGAGACTCTGCACGGGGATTAGCTGTAGTATTTATTATAAGTTACACCCTATTTATACATTTTCTATTGATCACATGCATCCCAAACCGTGGGGGGTGACCTGAATGGATCAAGGATCAAGCGTGATCCATTTTACCAACATTGGGCAGTCATTCTCAAAGAAAACTAAAATGTTTTGTAACCTTTAACCTTGTAACTAAAACTGATTTTAAATGGGTACAAATAAATATATTGAACATCTATTTCTCTGACACACGCACGCACGCACGCACGCACGCACACACACACACACCACAAGTGCAAAGGAACATGTACATAACACCCAGAAGAGGAACAAGAGCGTTAATTCTATCTCAGTATGGTAACAAACGCTTTTCAGAGGAGATTCATTTTACAAGAGGATTATGCTTCGCATTTAAGATAGGAGGAAGTAGGATGGGGGGATGGTAGACAACATTAGAACTCACAAACATCTAGCTAATCCCAGGTTGAACAAATGTTCATGTTCAGAAGACAAATGTAGGTGTGTATGCTTTCTCCACCAATGAGTTAAGATGTGTGGGTTTTCTTACCTGCTCTACTTAAATGTGCGTTGGCTGGGAGTGTGTGGAAGCTGATACATTCCCGTAGGCCAAAACTGCAGCTGTGCCCCCTGGCCTCTCCCTTTCAGTGATAACATTGATGTCAGATTTGCTAAAGTTTATCTTTGACTGACATATCAAGTTCATGAAAGAGCTTTTATTTTCCGTTTTAAACATGAGGTGTAATTTACGTTTCTGATTGAGGCCAGAAAGCAAAAGTGTTTCACTTATGTTTATTTAAGTGAATAAATATAAGCAAAATAATTGATGAGAAGAAGAAAAATTACATTTTACAGCAAAGAGATGGTCATCATCATTAGGAGTGATACCATATAGTCGAATACTTGATGATTAATTCGCCTCAGTCGACTGCCAGTCTCGGTCTGACAGAAACAAGGTGCGTCTTATATACAGGTGTGATCAATATACCAGTATAAAAAGCTGACACATGCGCCTTCATTACTGCGGGTGCAGAAGCCACCATCAACGCGCGCAACCTGACACGATTAAAAAATTCATCCCCATTCATTGAGTATTGAAAGCTGATTGCACGCTGTGCTGGGGAACACAGCGACACAGACCAGTCTGTGCGACTTTTTCACATCTTTTCTTCCTCACGAGGTCATAATCATGCATTTACAGAAAATGGAGTAATATTGTTCTGTAAATAAACCTTATCAAGTGATCTATTGATTGAAAGAGTCCTATATTAAAGTTAACGAGTGACCAGCGGAGTCGGGCATAGAGCTCGCAAGCTAGGGGACTGTGCTTCACAACTTTCACTGCAGGCTGAGAGCTCAACTACCGTACTGTAGCTAGTAGGAGTGCAAACTCCTGAAAGTGAAAGCAAACGTAACTAAAAGAGCGACAGAGCTGCACACAAACTGCACGTTGTAGACTTCGCTAAACACAATAGAAAGCTAATGCAGGAAGACAGTTTAAACTTATTTTGTCTCCGAGAGACCTTCAAAAATAAGGTGCGTCGTATTTGCCGGTGCGACTTATATTCCAGATTTTACGGTAAATACCACCGATCTCTCTCTCTGCTCCGTGTTTTGTGTTCAAACTGAGAGTGCACTCTCTCGATCGTGAAAAAAGAAAAACAACTGAACTGTTTCCGCATATTATTCTCTCATATAGCCTTTGCATATGATAATCCGTCCACCATAGCCATTAGAGCGCGTTTCCCAGTAGTTTGCTGATCTTCACTCACTCACTGCGTCCTGCAACACTCACTTGTGTCATCTCCTCCAGTATCACCACCTGCACCTCCCATTTTTGTCCCTCTTTTAAATGAAAAAGGCTGGATGGAAGCGCAGATCCAGATAACTTGCTTTATTTATCACTAGACGTGGGGGAAAAAATCTATGTATGTAAAAATCGAGATTCTTCTCTTCTAAGATTTAAAATCAATTCATAACTTCCAAAAATTGATTTTTTCAATGTATTTATTTATTATTATTATTTTAGCTCTTTAACTCAGTAGAATGCTAAATAGAGCAACAAGAAATCCAGCCAGTCTCACAGATGACTGGGGTAGATCCTGAAGTATGTACTAATTCATAAATAGACTTTGAATCCATGGATCAATGAATCCAGAATCGTTTTGAATCGAAATATCGATTCTGAATCGAAATATCGATTCTGAATCGAATCGTGACCCCAAGAATCGAAATCGAAATCGAATCGAATCGTGAGACACCCAAAGATTCCCAGCCCTATGTACCACCATAAATGCGCCCTTTCCAAACAATACCGCTGCTCCAGATGAGCGAGGATTTTTTTCGTCATATATGTCACCACAGGTGGTTCGTTTGGCATTTTCTCGTTAGAGAGCAGAACGTGTTTTGAAGGTAGTATGACGCTTCTGTGGCCACTTTAAAAGGTTGAAGAATCACCTGTACCTGTAGTAATTAAATATGTGTAATTATGTGGATAGGATTGCATTCGTCCAAGTGCTATATTTTCCCCGAATATTAGTTTCCACATCCGAATATTCTTTTATTTTAAAAATTTGATTATATATTAGAATTTTGAAAATTCTTTGACAGCCCTAGTCCACACACACACACACACACACACACACTCCCTCTGTGTCTGTATATGTGTCTTTATAGCATATAATTTCATTTATGTTCAGTGCTCTAACTTGTTTTGTCTCAGAAATAGAGTTTAATGAGGATTTCCCGTTAACATACGCTTAAATGTGTGATAGAAAAGCTCAGACGTACCGCGAGACAAATAACAGAGTGCATTGTTCTCTATAAAACAAGTTATAACCATCAGAGTTTACAAGGTTATTTAAACTGTTTGGGAAGTGTATTGAAAATTATATATATTTCCATAGTGTGCTGTCACAACTTAAAAAAAAGTCATTTTAAATAAAAAATTATAAATCATAAACATACAATTGATCCTGTCATTGGGGTGACATTTTAAGTTATATTTTGAATGTTTGGCTTTTATTTGATATATTTGAATTATGGTTAAAGCTCTTGAGTATTAAATCAGGTGTTTAGGCAGTAAAAATAATTCTCTCATGAAATTTGTCTTATACATTAAGACATCTGTCATGTCATGTCTTTTTTGTAGTAACTAATGAAGATTCATCCATAAAAGAATCGTTCAGAATCGGTATCGATAAGCAGTATGGGTTGATAAAATCCCAACAATACCCAGCTACTCATAAAGTCACATGCATGCACATACAGTAAAAAGAGATCACTTGAACTGCATGGTCTCCAAACTGTAGCCTAATCAAATCAAGGAACGCAGTCTTTACATTGCTCTTTCTCTACCTCTAATTGTCTTTGGTTGTCTGGTGCTTATATCTAATGCTTCCCATCTCTGTTCAGTGTCATACAGCTTGGGTTACTCCAGTTGAATGCAGTGGATATAAACTACAAAACACAAAAAAAACTTTACTTTTTCCTCTCCTTGTTGCATGATTGATCATTTTAAACACATTTGATAGAGTCAACAGGGGAATTAAAAAAGGAGACCTTTTTGAGATATTTCAACATCAATATAATAGTTCTTCACAATGAGAACATCCAGTACCTCCTACACTGCAGATTATGTTGCTGCATAAACAAATTAGACATCAACTTTGCTTATTTCTGTAGATGCACTTACAAGAGAAACAGTCTCATCCTTTACTCATCAAAACCACCTGGGAGAAAGCATGTGTTAATATATTTATCTCTGCTTTCTTTTGCAAACTGTCATTTAAACTAAAAGTCATTGCATTTTTCTCCTCTGAAAAACCAACTTGAGTGTCATGCTCCAACAGGGAGGCCTAAAAACTCACAGTAAACCTACGTTTTGGCGCCAAATTTAGATAGATCTACCCTTTGATTTTTCTTTGTATGTTAAAAGAACTTTTTTGTCTCAACGGTTTACTCTTCATTTTTTTGTGCACACACAAATGTATTGTAGTATTATCTCTGTTGGTTACTGTTATTCTTTTAGAATGACAAGAATACAAGAAAATGAAATGCTTTGAAAATAAATACCATTATTGCTGTTATTTATTTAAATGAACTAAAAGTCTTGAATTGAAATGGATCAATAATTTGAATCTGAAATGTTTTCCATTAAGTTTAAACAATTAAGCACATTTCAACTATCAGCAGGAGTCTAAGTAGTTTCAGGCCACCTGTAACCTGCTCTTGCTGTGAAACATTTTACCTTAAAAAGTAAATGTAAAAATGATACAAGAACCACTGTTTCAAAAGGTGGTGGTTAGTATTTGAATGCACCTTTTTCACCAAATCTTAAAAATATACAAGGAGAAAGGCACTAGGAAGATGCTGCACTGTAATGTTGAAATCATTTTACAAAATGACATACCAAAATGGCTGTGAAGAACACACTTCACAAACACAAAGTGGCGAGATGTTTTGACGCACCGACTGCGCACTCCTCCCTCCGCCTGCACAGAATTTTTAGCGCTGCCTAATCATCGTCATTACAGCTGTTTGAAAACCTGTTTCCAAACAGGCAATCAAAGCCTGTCGTGATAATTAGCGGAGGGGTAGACATCTTTGTGAGCAAACTGCTCCTCTCCCTCCTCCCATTGCCACCAATCCGAGAACACAAAATCAGATCTGTCTCCTCCAACAACACAAAAAAAACCTGCATGTGTTTTTCTATGTGTTTGAGTCTTAATATGCGTGTTTTTGCGTGCGTGTGTGCACAGGTTGCACTTATTGTGCTGCTGAGACAGCTTGACTGAAAACAAACTGACAAAAAATATTTGAAGCAGAAAAAACGGGAAAAAACACGCACACACAACAACCTGTCAAGAGCGAAATGCCTCTAATTTTTTTGTCATCTGCCAGCCGTTTAACAAGATGAGAGCGCTCTGCCCCCACACTCCTTCTTCAAGCCATGAAAGACAGAGATGGAGGGAGGAAAAGCAGGGGAGATGGAGAGGTAGAAGACGAGACAGACAGAGCATCAGATATGTCTTTTTCCTATCTGAAATCATTTGACTCACTTAACCTTTTCTTTCTCTTCAGGTTGTGATCTCCCCCTCTCTTATACCTCAGACAGTGTGAGAACAAAGTGTATGTTTTAGAGTATCAGGGAAGGCAGGGTAATAAGCACTTAGCCACTGGCCCTGTCTCTCTCAGACCAAACCTCCAGCTCTCTGGCTTTCTCTCTTAAGGTAAATCTCTTAAAGTAAAGGTCCTGTTCACTTTAATATGGCATATTATGCTGATGTTGCTGTCAGCTTACATGAGAGTACATATAGTGTGTGTGTGTGTGTGTGTGTGTGTGTGTGTGTGTGTGTGTGTGTGTGTGTGTGTGTGAGTGAGTGAGTGAGTGAGTGAGTGAGTGAGTGAGTGAGTGAGTGAGTGAGTGAGTGAGTGAGTGAGTGAGTGAGTGAGTGAGTGAGTGAGTGAGAGAGAGAGAGAATGTATTATGTCTCAGCATTTCTTTTTTATACTTCCTTGTGCAATCATTTGTGTACATGCATGTCTATGTCTACATTTACAGTGTGTGTTTTTTTAAGTGAAGTGTGTGTGCTGTCAGCTTGCCTCCTCTCGCTCCTCTAGCGGATCTGAGGATCGGTGGAGACAGGCGGATAGATGAAATATTTAACTGTCGTGTCTGTAAATGAACAACAGATGCTTTGTTCTGCTAATTAGCACTTAGCACAGAGAGCAGCCACAGTACAGTTGTGTGTGTGTGGATGGGATTTTATCCAAACTCAGCTGGAGCTTTAAGCAGCCCAACTTGACTTGCAAAGAAGATGCATGTCATTCATTATTGTTCCAAACCTGGCGTAACATGAAGGTTTCTCTGGGCAATTTTTTATTGTTGTGGAGATCCTGCCGAACCTCTCACTTGGTGTCATTTTCATGTGAAAATCTCACACAGGAAATACTCAAGTCAGTGAAAATGTCAAAAACTCACATTTTATGTGTCTGCAGATTATGCTTTGTTGCTTGTCAGTCCTGTCTCATGCCCTTCATTTACCGTCAATTCTCTATTGACAGCTATGAATAGAGACACCAGCTGAGTTAATATTAGTTACATATGACAGCTAACTGTGCTTAACAGTTGAACAGCATGGTCAGCTCGACTGGTACAAAGTCAACAAAGAAACTGACCGTTCAATTGCTCTGCAAAGCAGAGAAGGTTTCTGTTATTCGACAAGGAAACTTTGACCATGATAGTTCTTGTCTGTTTAAGGCCTTTACTACTTGAAATGACCAGCAATCGTCAGCAAGCACATGGCCATATTTTCAGATGGCTGAGTATTCTTCCCCTTTTTCTTGGGTGAAACGTGATTTAAGAACCCTGAATTTCTAAACAACTACAAATACTTCTTTTAATAATAAAACACTTGTTAAGGAAATTCTCAAAAATCCATGCAACATACTCTTCACTTAACAATCATGCACAAAGAATCTTGAAATTCCCTCGGGATCAATAAAGTATCTATTTATCTATCTATCTATCTATCTATCTATCTATATATATATATATCTATCTATCTATCTATCTATCTATCTATCTAGTCAATTCAACAATACACAGAGGGGAGGTGCAAAGTTTTGAGGAAGAGAACACTTCTTAAGATTGTTTTAGCAGTAAGAGATGATTTTCCAGATTGTGATCGAAACACTGTTTCCCACAGATTAAAGCTGTTCCCGTGGCTACCAGGTGGGGGCTATTACCAAATTAATATGTCATTATTACATTATCTATTAGACTATTAGGTCAGTTAACATATTAATTGTACTTTTTTTCTACTTTTACTTATTGAAGTGGCTGTTCACAAACAACTTTAATCTGCTCACTTCCTTTTAGTTCTATTATTGACAAACGCACTCACACACAGCCACATACCTGCACCTCTCCTCTCTTCATTCCCACAGCTCACCCTGCTTCCTAATGTTTCTCCATGAGTTCATGTGCATGTGTTATGTGCTGCAGGTTAAATTTTCATTTGTGACAGACAACGGTTTAGGCACAAGCAGGAGATTAAGGATACATTTTTTCTATAGATCATTTTGAATGCAGTTTGGTTTGATGTATGATGGACATGCAGTTGTGGAAAAGAGTAAAACATTAGCTCAACACAGCTCAGTTCAGCCCAGTCCGGAGACTTCTCCTTTTAGAGGGCAAGCAAGCATACAGTTGTATAAGACCAGAGTCAGAAAACATAAATTAATACAGACACAACAGCAGCTTGTCTGAGAAAACACAAGGCGAAGACTGTCTGTCCTCATTCTGTCATCAAAAAAAACAAAGAGGGAAAAGAGCAAATAGGGGCAAGGGACAAATATGGTTACGGTTAAGGTAAGTAAAGTTCAAGTTGAAGAAGTCTCAAGGAATTGATTGTTACTATATACTGTGTTTTAAAATGGATGAAACAAACTATGTGTGTTTGACACATTGTTGTAGTCCCTGACCCCCTCCTGTCCCTTTTCTGCCCAGAGATGCTTGTCCCCTCTCCTCTGACACTAAATCAATGCACTGGAAGTAGCCTTACACGCACAATCTAATTATATGGAAACAAAGGGAGACCAGGGGGCTCTATGTGAAGTACGCCAACTCACATGCACACACCCTTGCACAAAGTTTAGTACTATCAACATGAAAACAAGTGAGAGTCGCAAAAATAATCTCAATCGAGAGAGTTCTACAGCTGTAGGAAAGTAAAGGGAGGGAAGCTTACCGGGTCATTAGATCTAAATAAGCAATATTCACATCAACAATTAGGTAACAATAACAACACTATGTAGCTAGCTCACAGTCACACAAAAACATGGACAGGAACAGAAAACTGCCATCCCTCAACCATGAGGTTCCACATTACCTGGTTATGGGTCTCTAACAGGATTTGTTTCCATCCATTTATCAGGATCTGGCACGTGTATGCAGTTGAAATCTTGGTTGTGTGTGTGGATAAAGTGATGCTGCGTGGCACAGTATGGTCAGGGTTAACCACCTATTCTAAATCAAGCTTCTTCTGACATTAACACAAAGATAACACTTCAATATTTGTCTAGGAAATCATCCCTGAACTGTGACTGCTAGACTCTGAACGCTTCCTCATGCTGCCAACAGCTCTCTCCTGTCACTGTTGGCATTGAGAGTCACAACAAGAGAAAACACAGTTAAGTTGGAGAGATTTTACAGCGCAAGGATAGGTTTGGTAGTTTCTGATGTTTACATTTTAGAAAATACTTTTTGGTTGATTTTTTTATTTATTTTTTAATAAGCGTTTTTATCTTTTCCATCTTCATCGGATTGGATTTCAGAACTTTTCAAAAAAAGAAAAAACATCTCAAATATAAAACACACAGTAATAAGCAGGGGAGCAGTGTTGGTCATACAGCGGCCGTTGACAACAGAATGTTGTAATAGAGACAGGAGGGACGGAAGCGCTTTTATTCTCAGTGCACAAACGCTTCATGCCAGCGCTCCCTAGCGCACAGCCAGTGCTTTTCTGCCCGGAGAAAATGCTAGGTGGATAGGGCGCTTTAAATTACTTCAGTGAGGGTGACAGAGAAAAATAACATCAAGCTGGTATTAGATTATCCCAGTTCTACAAACCAGTTGAATTCCAGTACAGCAGCTCATGTATGTGATGCAATAAAATCTATGTATGTCATATATAGTTCTTTAGTGCACCCTGATTATTATAATGTGAAACTAAAAAATAACTGGATTTAATGTATACAAAAAAGGTGACCGGGGTGCTGGATAGCCTAGTAGTGGCCTCATTGCAGCGGCAATGGGTTCATTTCATTTCATTTATTTATTTAAAGGACAGTGCACATTAATCAACATTTCTGTAAATGTGCTAGTGTTAGCCAGCAAGCTGATTTTCAACTGTAGTCCTTTGGCAAGATGTTAAGCTAGGCACAGGGTGGCTAAAAAATAAAAACGTATTAAAGAATACACACAGCAACAGGTAACAACAGTATAACATGATGCCAATAGACTGGCTCTATTAAAACATATAACTCTACAACCATTCATACAAACCACCATGGGTTAGACAGGACAGCTACAACAATACATAGCAACAGACAAACATGCACTCAAGATTAAATACTATCAAAGGTGTTCACATTCCAATCCAACCTCATAGCTGCATGTCGTATCCCACTCTCTTCTCCCAACATATCCCGTCTCTCTACAGCTTTCCTATCCAAAGGCCCAAGAAATAACCTTTAAAAATAAATAAAGCTTACCTTAGTTTATCTATCATCATCGTATATCAAATATCTTTCCAATAAGTCCAATATGTATATTGTGTGTGTGTGCGCATGTGTGTGTACATGTGTGTGTGTGCGCATGTGTGTGTGTTTGTGTATGCGCACGTCAGTAAATGTAAAAGAACGCAAGATAGTAAAGATCATGATTGAGTCAAACAACCTGACAGCTGTCAGTTAAACCTATTTCAGCTTACACACACACATGTCAATTAAGAGCCATGCTGAGCTGAGCAGCAGTTTGGGTCACATGTTTACCCCCTGCAGCCAATGTGACCAACAGACAGACAATACAGCAGCCATCACCTGACAGACAAAGAAAAAGACAAACACACACACACATATATGCACTGACACACAAATATAAATCATAAACACACACAATATGCAAAACCAGAGGCCTGTACTGTGAAGGCAGTTCAGCATACCCAAGGTATGTCGGTTATCTGGCTTCACTTACCCTGACAAAGTAGATCACACTAAACGGTTATATGAAAGGGGTTAAGAACTCGATAAGTAAACCCAGAGTTGTTATGAGCACATTCACATAAATAGGGCGGTGTTGGCAGCACATGACTAATTATAAACATGAACAATCTGTCTTCAGCAGATTGCCATATCTCACTAACTCAGAGCGAAGTATTATATTAGCAGCTTTATGACTAAAATGTGACACAACTGTGTGACATAGCCGCAGATACTAATGCAGGAATAACTGTACTACTATACTTTATAAGTGTATAGCTAGAGGAAGACATAGAGCATATTCATGTAAGCCATTCTGTGCCAAATCTCTGAACAGCAAACATCAGAGAAGGAAGGGTGAAAGGGAAAAAAGGAGCGACATTATAAAAGTGTTCTGATTGTCTTGGCGTCCTATCAGGTGGCATCAAAACCATGTGAGATCTGGCGGGGGAACTACAAAGTGGATCATGGGGCCTGCGGAAAGAAGCCTTTTTGATCGCACTAATTAAAAGCCATTTTGTTTAAAACAAACAGACACAAGTCTAATTGGCTCTTTTCCATAAGAAAGGAAAGGATGTTGAAAGTGGAAGAACGCATGAAGGAGGGAGAAAATGTGTGTGTGTCTGTCTGTGAGGTGGTTGTGGTGGATCAGAGAGAAGCTGTGCTCAGGCTGGCACATGCACTTCTTTAGACACACATGGAAACATGGAAGCACACACATTGTATTACGGTGACCCACTATTGGGGATACCCGTAAAGATGCAGCTTATAGTTAAAAGACAATAACATTTTGAGAGGAGATGACAATGGTCTGCACCCTATGAATACATACAAACTTAGAAACTCACATGCAATATGTCTCACTTCACATTGTAAAACCAAGTGTTTTGTTTTTTCTCAGAAAACACAAAAACGCAAGGCCCATATCTCACAATCCTCAGTAGTTGTGTTTACAACTATAAAAAGGGGAAAGGCGGCAGGGACCAATTTTCACATTGCACAAAACACACTTTATTAGAGCCAGGCTTCTCTGTCTTGCCGCAACTAAACATTCACTTATCTGTATTATAATAAGAGGGCATAGAGCTCAACACAAAAAACAAGAGAGAGACAGCACAATGCAAAGCTCTGCTGGCAGAAAGAGTGATCTCAGATATAATCTGCTCCACAGAGAACAAGAGGGAGATACATGTCTTTATGTGCAACGCAATTTGGTGTTGGATGGATTGACAATGAAGCTGTCAACAACAACAAGAAAACAACCCTTTGTTAGCAGAGACATCTTTGGAGTATTGTTGAAGAGAAGGGGACAAAATTAAACAAGTAGTGTGATACAGGGAAAACTGAAGGCCTTTACAATCACAGCTACTAGTCTAAGTGAAGAACTGTAGACGTAAGACATATCACATGATTGAATCACGCCTTCTCAGATTAAAAAACGTTACGGTTAATTAATCCTAAAGGCTCCGCTACACCACCTGTTTCTATTCTCCCTCATAAAAAGGGGACTGGAACAATAGTTTCGGTACAACCTGCACCGAACAAAAACAGAGTGACACCAGGTGCTGTGCACCAGCTAAATGTGGCGTCATTATACAGCTACACTACATAAGCTTTACCATGGCAGAGGGACCGAGCAGCTAAAGTTTGTATTAACTAAATAAACAAGTGAAGTTGGCAGTGTGGGGGCATTTTGGGTACACCAAGAATGACCACCGAGTTGGTTCAGACGACGTAGTCCCAATTTGCAAAACCTAATGAAAAAAAGTTTCAGCTACAGTGTCGAATACGTCAAACCTGATGCAGCAACTAAGAGACCAGATCTAAGAGACCAGATCACCACCCAGCCCGAGTAATGATCCTGCAAAGTAACTGAGTGATATCACATTAGTGGCAAGTTTCTCAATGAAACATTCATTTGGTCAGGAATTAAATATAACAAAACAACATAGCAGGGAAAAATGAAGCCAATGCGGAAGTGCAAAATTCTGCAGTCTGTCAAGTGTCCACCACACTTGTTGCCCTGTATAATGTGTTAAATGCACCTAAACTGTGTTAATAAGTTTAGTCTATTTGAAAAATATCTGGTCTTCGGCAACAACCTGATGGTCAATATATGAAATAGTTAATTATTTGCCAATAGTTGGCACCATTGAGAGAGGGGTCTGGAGGTCTCCCCCAGAACATTTTTAGCACCAAAAAGGTTTTTCCCTTCATGGTAACTCACTCTCACCTGCCTGCACACTGAAAAAGAGGAGAAAGAACTGCTGACTGACATCACTTCAAGCATCATGCATGGAAATACATGCATGGAAATAAATGATTGTACTGTTCAAAATATAGACCCTGCCGCAAACTCTAGACCAGTCGTGAAAATGTGCGGGCCATCTCGCAAACTCTGTCAATTGACAGTGCAAAACTATATAGTTTTGAAACTCGCCAGACGTGACAATAAATTTGCCTCTCAATTTACTGAACTATGTTCATGAAGTGGAATTAATAGTAACGTATTTCTTCACTAGCTAGAGCTTCAATACGGATCATGTTTGACATCAGAAAAGGGAAACAAAAACACATCAAAACTAACAGATGACATGTCTTAACCACTGTGCCAAAACAAAAATAAAGTAAGCATGTAAACTGGTATTCTCTATTTATGTGACATGGAGATGTTAACATACATCAGGGAATGTACAGTTGCAGATATTCATGACACAAAGGAAACGAGGTGTACTCCCATCTCCTGTGCAAGCATGTAGTGTGCAGCACAGTGTAGCAACCAAACGTGGTGTGCCTGTGCCTCAGGAAGAGCTACAGATGGACGAACCTGACCCTGGCCTGGAACCTAACACTGAGTGAAACGCAACTTTACAGCACCATTAGGATACACAGAAGGTGAAACAATGCGGGACGTTGAGGCAAACATTTCTCCTCATTTTTAAGTCTTTTAATGTGACTTATTCCACCAAGAACTTCATTCTTTTTTATTCGCTGCATAAATCTTTTATTGTATTTACAATCGGTCTCTGTGATTCTAACACAGCGTTAGTGAAGACTCAACTAGACAGGCTCCCATCAGCAAACGAGGCCCGGGGCGCAGCGGATGCGCACGGTCAGATGCTTCGGAGACGCTGGTCTCCACCTCAGGAACAAGGACCTTTATTTCACAGACTATGAAATCGCTCTTTTGTCCTTCAGTTTCCATCGTTATTTGGCCCATAAGTCGCAGCATGTGGCATTTTTATAGTATTTTGCAGAGTTATTAATGGGAGGAGACAAGGCGGGCCAATTGGCACTTGCAGCTGCACTCAGTTTCACGTTAATTGGGATGTATAAAGGAAAGGTGCACAGGAACAGGTGTGTGCAATGATTTAGGGCGCACTCACATAAGGCAATCTGTACCGTGCCGAAGCACGCTTCACCCCTAAAGTCCAGTTCCTTTGATCAGTGCGAGTGCTACCATCCGTGCTCAAGCACGGTACACTTCCTTGGCTCTGGCACGCTTCAAAGAGGTGTGCTTTAGCACGGTACAGTTAATGCACGAGCACAAGCATGCGGGTACAACGTTCACAGCCTTTATTATGGAGAAATTCCGGATTGATCTGACTAAAATGACTCAAAATAAGCCACACAGTCAGTAAAGTTGCTGTCTTGTTCTCTGTGTTGCTCTCCGATGTGCGGACCCGTCCCTTTTTTTTTTTCTCTCTCGAGCCCGCCTGTCTTGTAAACTAAGCACGCTTCATAATAACGTAAAGCCATGCATATGTTGTATTACGGCCTTACGTACAAGAGTTACCCGTGCTCAGGCCCGGTTAGTCCTGGAGCAGTGTGAGTGCAGGCCAGCAGGGGAATGGGGAGGGGGGACAATAGTGCATAAGCACAGTACGAGTGCGCCCTATGTGAACATTTCTGTGCATAAGTACTTTCCCAATTTTGGGACTACGCCATCTTCCAGTATGGAAGCTGCGCAGTCTTTTATACATAAGGCCCCAGGCTACTCTGATCACCCTTATATTGTATTAAAAGCACAAACGAGGGAGTAGGAACACGATTGCAGAGCAGAGACGTTGATCAGGACAGAGAAACACATACAGATTATGAAGCTCAGCTGAAATAAGCCAGAGCACATAAATAAAGCCTATGTGCATTCCATATATTATATATTTTGTGCCCTTCTACAGAGTGCTACCATAACAGAAATATTTTCTTCTTTTGATCAGTCAAAGTTTTTGCCCATTTTATTATAATATGATGAGACTGACAGTCTGAAAGAGTGGGAGTCTGTCTTTCAGTAAGAAACAAGTTTTATATTCATCATAATGTTTAGAAAGTTTCATATAAGACTGATCATGATGACTGATAATTAATGATTGTTGGGTTTGAAAAATGTTATTCATTCTTTTTGCTGAAATTTTGAAACTAAATACTAGTTTCATTTAACCTCAGACATCAAAAAGCATCACTGTTTATGAAGTACATAGTTCACTATCAGATTCACATTCAAATCATTTAAATTCTTCACCATGTGTAGGTGTTTGTTATCAGGTAACATACCGGGACTAAACAACTGTTACTGTGTGTGTTTTATTAGAAATAATAGAGTGCACATGTGTGCAGACACAAACTTAGCGCTTAAAGTGGACTGACAGCAGAGCAGTGATCAGCTGATGTCATTATCATAAACGGATGTCGCTTCACATGACACAGCAGAGAAAAGGATGTCTCATGTCTCAAAACATATTTCCTCGTTCCCTCTCTCCTCTGCTTTCTTTCTTCACTTCTCTCCATACATCTCTGGTGGGAGGGAATAAGAAGCAAGAAAGGGATGCAAGTGAAGGAAACGTGGATGCAATTTAAGAGACATGAGAAGTACCCTTAGACTTTGTGTTTGTTCCCTTCTGTGTCAGTTCATACATCTCACCTTCTTGTATTCCCAGTAGATTTGCACGTTGTTACTCCTTGTGTTTTTGCTCATCTTCCATTTGGATTTTCAGTCGTTTTTGCCTTTTTTGTTCAAATAAAAGGTTTTGGTTCCAGATGTAGAGACACAATACTAAATCATAATTTTAAGTGGTGCAGAAAACCCTCAAATTGTGCATAAACTATGATCAGAATGTAGGGAAAGACGTTTCTGGGGCTAAAAATGTTCTGGGGAGACCTCCAGACCCCCAACAAAGACATTTTTGGGGGTCTTATTACCACAGTTTTTGTGCATATATAAACATTATACAGGAAAATACGTAAAGTTGGTCAGTAACCTGCAAATTATTCTTGAATACCAGTATTAAGAAAATATATTGTGATAAAATCCAGATCATGATACTGCCATAAAAAAATCATGATATGATTTTTTTTCTCATATAGCCCACCACCAATTCACACATGACAACACCTGGCAAACTATGCTCCTGTCTCTACCTCTCTCTCTCTCTCTCTGTATGCATTCATGTCATTACTGCATGTTACCAGCTGTGAATCTTGCACATGTCTTACCAGGAGTTCCTGAGCGCCTTTATTTCAGAGGTTCCTCTGGATTGTTGTTGTGAATGACCTGCCTGACTCCAACTGCTACAATTATAAATCTATTGTATGCTGTGAAGACCCTGCTGTTTGCTGGTTCCTTGTTGCGTCATTTCTGTTTCAGGTGCCAGTGGGTGTGGCTGTACGTGTGCGATCTTGGATTGAGAACACCTGGGCCCGGTGTTCTCAGTCCATAAGAGCTGGCCTCACTCACCTCTCGGTGGAGACTTGGAGGAAGAGGTTGAGGAGAGACGTGGTCCTCAACGCTCTGTACCATTTTTGTGTTATGTCGTGCCTCGACTAAATAAATTCATGTACTTGTTCAACTTTAACTCCTGGTCTCCTCCATTCATTTGTTACGGCGTTTGAGCCGGTCGTAACAATGCATTATTGTTGTATTTGTTGTTTTGGTTGTTTTTTGTTGCCATGTTTGTCTATCAGTCTCTCTCATTCTGCATCTCCCCTATCCCCTCCCAACCCCAATACAGTTTCGGTATATGACTGTTTAACATGACTCTGGTTCTGTTTGAGGTTTCTGCCTGCTAAAAGGCAGTTTTTATATGCCACTGTAACTTTGCTAAATGTTGCTAGTGTTGTTCTCTTGGTGGATTAATGGTGGGTCTTTGCAAATATTATTACGAATACGGTCTTATACCTGCTATTTTTGTAAAGTGTCTTGAAATAACATATGCTATGAATTGGCGCCATACAAATAAAGACTGATTGAAGGTTGAGAGACAGTTCGTAGCTTACTGAAGCCTTGCTGATGCAGCAGAGTTGCCAGGTTCAGTGGCATCTAGGGTTGCAAAGGGGTGGAAAATTTCCGGAAACTTTCCATGGGAAGTTAAGCTTGGGAATTTTGGAAATATTCCAAATCGGAAACTTTCCATGGGAATTATGGGAATTTATGGGAATTACTGGGAATTTATGGGAATTAACTGGAAATTGAGGGTAATTTAATCGAAATGTTTCATATCAAAGCATAAATATAAACATTTTGTTTTACATCAAATGTTAAAAATATATTACCCCATAATATTATCAAGACTTACTTCCCTTCATGTAGTCCATGGGCTAAAATGTGTGGCTTCAATAGTCTTGTGCTCTGGGCTCAAAGGTTCAGGGTTCTAGAAATCATCTGTGCATGTGATGGAGGAATGCACAGTGCATGTAGGGGGCGTGGCCTCGATAGCCCTGCAGTAAGCAGTGTGCTATGTGCATGTGATTGAGGAATAGAATAGATATTCATGTGTACTTGCATGAAATCTGGTTGTTTTAGTCAAGATTATGCTAAAATACATTTTCCCCAACTATATTTAAGTTCCCGGTTTATTCCCGTTTATTCCCATAAATTTCTGTTAGTTCCCATGGAAAGTTTCCAACTTTGAAAATTCCCGGAATTTTGCAACCCTAGTGGCATCCTATATAGAAACACAAACCCCTGGTCTCACTTTTGGCCACTTGGTAACTTCAGTTGATGGTATGGTACTTGGCAGGCCAATAAAAGATGTCCTCTGTCATCAGGCTGATAATATTTAGTCTGATCTCTCCATACTAGAAACCAAAACCAAAAAAATGTAATAATATACATTTGACTTGGAAAAGCTTAAAGATGTTGTTAGGCTAGACTACATATCCCCTTCCTCCAGGGCTTAGCAAGGCTACAAAGGTACTGACTCTCCAAAATAAGGACAAGCATCAACCGTTCATTCAGCATAATTCCAAAGATGTTGAGCTTTTCCTTCAAAGTTGACTTGCCCGACACAGGACAATGAGAAACAATACAAGAAAGACAAAGAAAGAAAGAAAGAAAGAAAGAAAGAAAGAAAGAAAGAAAGAAAGAAAGAAAGAAAGAAAGAAAGAAAGAAAATAGAAGAAATCACAAAGGAACTACACTTTCTCTTGGCTCATGATATATTATTAATCCAATTTTACGCAGACCCTTTCAGTTTTCGGGGGGGGGGGAGAAAAATCACATTGAGCAAATTAATGAGGTAAACGTAATGATCTGAGATGATCAAAGGATATCAGTGTTGGGCAAAGTATAGCCACCAATTAGTAAAACAAGCGCAGGAAAGGGACTAAAATATGCACCAACCCGCTTGATGAAAAGACAGGGTCAGAGAGAATGGACTAATTTCACAAATGAAACGACTAGCACCAAGATGGGCCCACGTGTGTGTGTGTTCCAATAGAGGGAGGGTTGTATGCGGGTCATGTTTAGATTCCCCTTGGGTCTATGAGCAGAGAGAGTCAGGGAGGTCCCTTAAGAGCAGCAGGAGAGAAGCTGGCTTTACTTTGATAACAATAATAAGGTAGTTTTCTCTCTCTCTCTCTCTCTCTCTCTCTCTCTCTCTCCCTCCTCCTCTCTCTCCTCCTTTTTTTTTTACTCCACTTTGGCACAATAAGCACTGCTGCTCTCGTTTGATCCATGAAAGAAGCTTGTTATGTTTTTTTGAAGAGTTTGATGCACAAAGGAAAAGGAGAAAAGAAAGTTTGGAAATAGGCTGCCTCAAACTTGGACTTTGGTTCATTACTATGGCCTCTAGGGGTGTACTTCTTTTTGTCAGTTCTTGTTTCATTATTTTTGTTTTTCGGATATTTGCTAGTTACAAGGGACCTAACCTGCTTGACCCACTCAGAGATGATGTGTGTTTTTATCTACACAAAATGGCAAAATGACAAAAGGGTTGGCCTTATTGAAAAAAGGGTAAGAAGCAAAAAACCTTGCACTGGAATATTAAAACTCTTCTGATCTGGTTATATCCCATAACTCATGTAGACCGTCTCAAGGACATAAAGTCTCTGAAATGATGGTGCAGCACTTGGCTTTGAGACTGAAACTGCCTGTCTCTAGGGACAAATAAAAATGTATTAAGTAATATAAACTGTGCTAATAACTTTAGCCTATTTCAAAAATGTCTTTGTTGGGGGGTCTTGAGGTTTCTCTAGAACATTTTCTGAACCAGGAATCTCTTCCACATTCGGTTAATTTTTAATGCACAATGTGAGCGTTTTCTGAACCACTCTAAAATTATGATTTAGCATTGTGCCCTCTTTTGTGTCTTTAAATCTATGTTAGTGTACATCAGGTACATTTTAGACAGTGATGCATACATTAGAAAACATGTGGACTTCAAGTTCTTGTGTTTCTGTACTACAGTATTTTAGCCCTGCAGAATTCCTACAACTGTAGCTTTATACTAGTTTCTTTGTCCATAGGCTATCTCGTTTTTTAATGGCATTACTGGATTAACTTTTGTTCATAGACTGGCAAAAAATATATAATCGAAATCCAGAATGTGATATATAATCGAAATCCAGAATGTGATCATTTTGTGACAAGTTTTACTGAAAGAAAAGCTTTATTCCTAGAGGGGGCGTGACATCGTTGATTGACAGACAGTCACCATGGTTACTCACTGAGTAGACATCACTGACTGACTCACTTCAAGCAGTAAGAATGGAAAGAAATGATTGTACTGTTCAAAATATTTAAAGTGAATGATGTTGTTTTGTGTTGTAAGAGAGCAGAAAACCTCAGACAGCAACAGTTTAAACATCAGGATTATATCTCCCATGGCTGACTGTTTGTCTGAGCTCTGCTCTGTCTGACTCTCAGCAGACTGATAACGTCTCTTGGACTCGTTACAAGAGTTCGTGCATCCAAAGTGCACACCTTAACTGTGCAAACTCTGTAAATAACTTTTTCTTGCGCCTGTCGGTTTGGAAAAATCTCAAACAGTTCCATATAATGGGATGGAGTACTTTTTACAGACTAACTCTTAAGTTTCTGTTTTCATTTTCAGCGATGCATCCCGTTATGCTGCCAAACTAAAGGGGAGGGGTGCAGGCTCTAGAACAGGGGTGTCAAACTCATATTGGGTCGGGGGCCGGATTGGTTCAAATGAGACCTCCAGTGGGCCGGACTAATTTTGCCGACATCACTATAACTCAATCCAAGGAATATAAAGGCTGCTGTATAATGTTTTTAATTAATCATTATGCTATCCTTGCATCAGATAAAAAGATTTATTTCAAATTTGATTTTTTTTTGGCTTTCACTTAAGATGAGTTTATAAGACTGCAGGTTACAGATTTAAAACACAACATGTCTGTCATTACAAACTGGAAGTAAAGAAATGTACCTCAATACAGAGGAAAACAACAATAATTATATTGTGTATTTAAATGTTTTTGAGATTACTCACTTATATTTTTTAATATTGCTGTTCAAGTTTATAAAAACCTTGACACAGGGGTTATTCTACCTGCCCTGGGATCAGTGCTTTAATAATACAGAGTACAGAGAGAGAGAGAGAGAGAGAGAGAGAGACTTGAGATGTGTGTGCGTCAGACTACAGCACAGTTTGCACTCTTTAAGGTTCATCACAGACAAAGCCTGCTCACATGTTGTCACAAACACACTGAGTGTCTCTGATGCTAACGATGTCATCATCGGGTATTTTAGTGCCAGGCATTATAACATGATCAAATGTTTCCAAACGAACAGACGTGAACTTTTCCTTCCGCGTTGCGCACTGCAGTCTGATCAGCTCCATGTGGAGATCCACGTTCTTTAACTGGGCTAAGTAAACTCAGTAAAACGACTTTCACTATGAGCCCGGCAGTTCGTTCTTCTACGTGTCCGTACCATCGTAATCTAACTCTGTCACTGACTTTTTATGCGCCATGATTCTGTGCCATCTCCGTGCGTAATTCAAGGAAGCACTTTAGTGCTGCTCCGCGACTTAACCGTTGCGGACCTCTGTATGATCGGACAGCCTGTGCGGAATATCGTTTTCAGATAAGAAGGAAATGTTCAGTTATAATGACATGTTTACAGTCTGATGAGAGCTGGTGATAAAGGCGCGACAGCAGGACTCTATTTAGACGTGATGTTACACTGAAACTTTGAAGTGCTCAGCGCAACACTTTCACCTCTGGGTGACCTAAAAATGAACCATCTGTAAATAAAATCAGTTAATATAATTTTAAATGACTGTTTTTACCATAATCAGAGGTAAAATAAGTCGGGAGATGCCAGAGCTCAATGCCGGTGTCCGGAACCGAGACCTAGTCAGGATGTGTGGAGACGGCCTGAGCCGTTACGCATGACGGAGAGGGGTGTTTTTTTCAGTCCAATTCGTATCAGCATTTTACCCTTTTACGTTGCTATACATAGTTTATTTTACAACTCAGTGAAAATATTTATTAAAAATATTTGTTTTAAGAAAAAAATCTCATAAAAAATATTTTTCAAAAATTTCCCCATTCTTCCCAAAACGTCTCGCGGGCCAGATGGAAGCTGCTGTCGGGCCGGATTCGGCCCGCGGGCCGTATGTTTGACACCCCCGCTCTAGAATGAACACTGTCGCCTGATTCTACGATCTCTCTGCTTTGTCAGATCGTAAACACATTCTAATCCTACACAATCTAAGATCGTCTTATCGCACACCACTATATCGCTGTAATCAGGCATGAAAACGGGTCAGGGGTGAAAAAGGTGAGAAGGATATTATCCCTCTAGGGGGGTCCGGGGGCATGCTCCCCCGGAAGAAAATTTTGAATATTCCATATTTTAAAGCTTCAATTTGATACATTTTGTGATGCATTTTTTGCCAACCTGGGGAGAGCTGGAGAAACTTAACTTCAGCCATTAGTCAAAAATATTATGGCCTAAGTATTTTGCAAGACATTTCATGCCAGCCTGTCACTGGGTCTAACATTTACAGCATACGAGACACAATGTGGTAAGGGTAAACCACAATAATCACTACTGAATTACACCACAGACTATCGAAATAAATGGAAATAGAGGCTCAGTCTCAGCCTTGTCAGTCCCCTCACTTCAAAATGATCCACACGTCCTGGGAAAACAAGTTGTAGAGATTTTAGAAAGTAGCACTAAGTCCACTAACATTAACCAGTTTTTTCTTTTTTGTGATTTGCCGTAAGCTATACAAGCTAGCATCTAACTTTAGTAACGATATCTAGCTAATGTTAGGCTAACGTTAACGGTAGCGTTAGGTAGTGCTAATCATTTTCCACCGGAGCTTTAGTGCTAGCAGCTAGCTGTCTAACGTTGCGTTCTCTCCTGCTGTGTTCAATGACTCAATTCATCAAGCTGTAGCTAACATTACGAGACCCAATCACTGCCGCTGAGAGACTCTCTCGTTGTCTCAGCGCTAGTGATTGTGTCTCGTCTTCCACTCATCACCCACCGGCCTCTGAACCTACCCCCCCCCCCCTCAAATATTTTCTCATCGAATCTACACGATTCACGTAGGTCACCTATTTTGGTTTCAAAACGGCGAATTTCGCCAAAAGGTGAGTGATTTTCATGCCTGTGTAATTCATTTTTGCGGTTACCGCAACTACCTTAGTGCTGATGAAGACTGGTCTGACTAATCAGACCAAAATCGTTTTTTGTACCAGGCTGTAAACAAGTAAATTTCTGCTGTAAAAACAGGCATTTAAGAATAGTGCGTGTATGTGACTTCAAGGTCTCTTGGAGTCAGCCCCAAGAGGACACTCGAAGAAAGTTTGCAGTTTTTTGCGGTTCAGCATTGGCTTCAGTTTTCAACATCAGAAGTTGCCGCTTGGTTAAAACAGAAAATTATTGTGCCTTCATTTTAATATTTTTTTCCCTTTTCTGCAGCTGCTTGATGTGAATTTCATTTAATTTCTACACTTCTGTGTTTCTGAGACTTCTGTCTGCTGACTCCTCCACTGTTTCTGCATTATCTCAAAAGCCAAGTTCAGTCGCAGTGCCTCGTCTATGTAAAAGATTGGATTGGCTCAGTAGAATCACGTGACGATTTTGGATGAATGCACTGGTTTTTGACCTTCCTTGCACCAATATTATGTCTTTGACAACGGCTACCATAAAAGGCAAGAAAAGCTTCGCCCGATTGTAGAAGACTGTAATAAAACTGATACCTTTGCCGTTTTTAAACATTGCGGAATGCCGTATACACGTTTGATCTGATATTAGGACATTTGCTGTCTTTTTAAGTCAAATATTCATGTTCACTATCTAAAAGCCTCCACCTGAATAAAATAACACAGCACTGGTCATGGTTATAAAACAGAAGGGAGACAGGAGGAGGTGTGGGAAAAAGCAGGGAAGTTAACGTATACTTTTTATGAATTTTAATCCTGACCTTGAAAAAGAAGACAGTGGACGGGGACAATATTTTGGCTTCAATCTATCTTTTTAATTCTTGCTTTGTGTATTCTTCTAAGCCTCTACTCGACAATGTGTTAGAGGCAGACAATGTTAGGACAAGGCACTTACGCCCATTAGTCTAATAATTCAAACATCTTGGCAGCACACTCCTCAGCCCCTTCCAAAGTCAGCAGAGACGCAAAGAAAAGAAAAAGATAGATAATTAGATAGATGGATAGAGGGGGAAAGAACAAAGTAGGGATAGAGACTACAAAGGAGGGAGAAAGACAAGGGAACTAAATGCACTTAGTGTGCACTTAACTAGGTACTTAAGCTTTTATGAAGTACAGTTATGAGGTGAGTCCAGGGAAACTTTAACAAATGAGGCTGATTATATGAAAGAGCTGAAACTCCAGGCCAAGATTCCTAATCAATGAAAGATAAGTTAAATTAGAACCCCCTGAAAAACACCAGGGTGTTTAGGCTAATCTTGTATTTCATTTTGGCATGTATTTTTCCTCTTATATTATTTAGAAATGCATTGAAGTTTGTTTAATACTTTGACCAAAGTAAGACTGCAGCATGGTTGTCTCATCAGGAAAACAACAGGCAGCACTTAGCAGTGATCCATAGGGTTTTTTTCCCCTTGCTGAGTAGTCAGAATATGGATGAAAGCCACTGGGCAGTGGTGTGAAGCCCCCGGCCAAGAGTCTCCAAGCTTATTGCTCGTGACAGCTTTGGATTGAAAATCTGACTGTAAATCCGATATTTAAAGGCTTGATAATATGGTTGGAAAAAACTGTTGATATGGCAATATATCATCATCCAATTATCGATATGCTGCCCCTAAATATACATGTCTAAATAAAAAATGATGGTGCTCTAAACAGATTTCCCTGCCATTTTGACCCACGTGACTCCTGGTGCTTAGGCTTTGAACATCATTACCTGATCAGAAGTTAATTGGTCGAAGAAGAAATTGACAGCAGGATAAGAGTAGCAAAAACAGAAGGCAAAAGTCGGACAGCGAAGAAAAGAATCCAATGAATACATATAGGGCTGCAAACAATTAATCAATAAAAAAATAGATAATGAAAAGTATTGGCAACTACTTTGATTAACGATTTGTTGTGTCGCACGACTAACCATCACTCATCATGGCGCAATGCCCTTTACGTCACATTCCTACAGCTAGACGGAGTGTTGTTCTGTGCTAAAATGTATGCTAGGAGTAGAAGTAAAAGTACTCTTACTAGAGGCTAGATACTGTTCCCGTGCCCGGCCCACAGACCAAAGCCATGTTGGGCCAGAGCCCTCCTGGATCTCTACTGTTTTCTCTTCTTCTGCATTTCTGTTTTGGTGTGGTTTGGACAATCCTAAAGTCTCTTATATTGATGTTTTTTAACATGATAGTCAAATATAGGTCTTGTAAAAATTGTACTTTTTTTCCTAAAAAAGCCGTTGGGTCCCTGTACTAATCCGGGGAGCTAAGCAGACCGAACTAAGAAACAGAATAGCGTGGAATGGGAGAAACACACACGTTCACACACAAAGTTCAACACTGGGAAATGGTACCGTGCAGCAGTTTAGAGGGGACATGTTCCATGAAGCAGCAGGTTGGGCAACAGGGAAGCAGTCTATATTAGCAAAGTATCCCAGAGCATGGAGAGAAAGTGCAAAGGTTCAGGTCTGTTTGGGCTGGATTTTTTGGCCCAATCTATGCTGTAACCCAAAGCCAATTATCGATTGTTTGGCAGGCTGATTCTCTAGGAGTAATACATGTTTTTCTTAAATGACATATAATTTAAAATCTTTTTAACACATCATCTTTGCACTACTTACAAACTGTTCTAAATTCCACTCAGCTGTAGTATTTCATTACGCCATAAGTCACACTAACAGAGAGAGAAGAAGAGAGGGATATGCTCCAGTAAGCCACCACATGTTGGGAGCTTGTTTACTGCTTCCTGTCATGTACGACATCAACACCCCATTTAAGTACTGACAATCAAACACACACAGCTTCTCACCTGCACCCTTCCATAGTAGTTTGTAGACGTGATTGTGTGTGTGTGTGTGTGTGTGTGTGTGTGTGTGTGCGTGCGTGCATGCGTGTTCACTCATCAGTCGCATTGGAATAATACCGTTCAGAGACTGACAGATGTCTTCTTCTATATGACTCTTACCTGTGTCTAACAATGTGTCTCGCTATGAGGGCCCCAGGACTATTGCACACTCACCGAAATACTAACAAACACACTCAAGCACAGTGAATGTTTGTGTGTATATTTCTGAGCACAGCACATGTCTACATTTCCATCAGTCTAAAACTGAGTAGAAAGCCTTCTCTTTGCAAAAGCCTAATATATCAACAAAGGCTGCTTTATATTTGTGAAGACTCACATTTTGATGTGTTTTTTTCCCCTGCAATATACAGTATATAGTGATATTACAAAAGGAAATGCAAAATATACCAGTTGACCATAGTAGTACGTTATCAAGATATATACAATTAACAATCATTTATATTTTAGACCTTGTCTTTTTTCATGCAACAGAACACACTGTTAATATAAAACAGGAAATCACATACATCACATCCTATGAAGTGACTATGTGACACTATAGGATGGTGCTGCAGTAAAACTAAGCTAAGCCTGCAATTTGCTACAGGAAGTAATTGGACATGATGACTGCAGAGAATTTGCTTGAGGTGTGAATCTTTCAATATCTAATTTTCGATTCTTGGGATCACGTTGCGATTCAAAATCGATATTTGATTCAAACCGATGAACGATTCACAATACATTCCCTATTTATTACAAAGAGGTGCTTATTTAAGGATCTATTACAGTCTGCTGTGCACTTTATTATTTGAGAGAGTCAAATTATTATTTGACTCACTCTCTCCCTCTCTCTATCTCTCGACCCGTTGGAAAGCAATACGTTTTAATAGCCTATTATTAAATTAATATTCAGCCCCCTGACGTGTTGGCTTCAGTTAAAATGAAGTGTGTGAACCGTGAGATGCATCACAGGGCGCATTATACACTTTACAAACTGATAATTAAAGGGTTAAACCAGTGCTACAAAACCAGTCACTGAGGCAGGAAGAGAGGGCAAGAATGTTAAGAGCTGGTTTTCAAAGTCAGAGTTTACAGGATTGTTTAACTTATCTGAATTCTGCATTTATTTCAATAGTGTATCTACTTAAAATATCATTTTGAATAAAAAATGCTTCTATGCAGTATAAACTAGTATAAATTACTCTCCTTGTGGTGAATTCTCATAAATGTCATGTTTGGCTGTTATGTGAGGTTTGAATCTCTGATAATCTAATTTAATTCAAGTGTTAAAGCGGTAAACGGAATTCTCTCCGTAGTTTTGTGTTTCATATTAAACTATTCAGTTATAAATTGACCATGTAAAAAATAACAGATTGAAACATGGAACAACATAATCTTCATGCAAGAATAGCATTTCATTTTTTTGTTCATAATTATTTATTAATGTGGTGTTTTTCTTTGACCTCTTGAATTTCCACCACAAAGTGTTGCATAATTATTCACCAGAATGCAGGAATTAAGTGTTGGTTACTTAAAATTTCCTGGGGGGGCACCCCCAGACCCCCTCCTATGACCTGTGCCTCACTATGTTTAAATGGCAACAGGCAATGATGCCCTGACACAAATTTTAAAACCCAACCCTTATTTGACAAAGAGGCCTAAATCTCCTTTGAAATAATTCTCTAAGAGTTAAGAATTGGGTAAGCAAGCTCACAAAAAATAGAAAGTATTATAAAGAATAGAGAAAAACATTAAGACAAAGGCACAAGAAGCTTCTGGTTTAACTTCGGCGTATGCATGTGTATGAATGGGATTAGTTACTTCTGATGGTCACTTTACATAGCAACCTCTGCCATCAGTGTGTGAATGGGCAGTAGGCCTGTGCTCAAAATACTGTAGCAAAACAACCAACCTCCATCTACATATGACAAGACACCATCCTGATAAGCCGCTAACAACAACAGCTAGCCCCGCTACACCGGGCCAGTGTGTTCCGTCCCAGCCAACACTGAACGACGCTTTCAAGTCAAAGTTTCCCTCAACTACTAAAAGATTTAAGCAGATCACGAAGGCTGCTTTATTTGTAAAGACGTGCATCCGTACAGTGTAGTTGATAACGAAGGCTTCAGACACCTATGACCATCGCGGGCAGAGCTGACAAAGTTAGTGCATGTGAAATGCTTGGCACATAGTTTAAATTTGGCTGCTCAACTTTCACTCACAGTACCCGCTGTTGCCCGACTGCTGGGAAGAACTCGTAGCATTGTGGCATTTTTCAGGAAAAGCACAATTGCAAGCCATGTCCTGAATGAAAAGCAGAAGCTTCTTAATCTCCCCGAGCACAAACTCATGACGGATGTTGCCACGCGATGGAACAGCGCCTTTGACATGTTGGAGCAGTTCCTATAGCAGCAGCCTGCAATTTGCGCTGCATTACTCTCTTCAGAGGTGCAGAAGAAAGCCGAGGAATTATGGACTTTAACTGAAGCAGACCTGTCATGTGCTGAGGATGTGGCTAAAGCCCTGAAGCTGCTAGAAGTCGCAACACATGTTATGTCAGAAGAAAAGACACCTACGCTGGCTGTTATCGCACCGCTGCATGCCCAGCTGTGCCAAGGCGCGCACGTTTACGCAACAGACTCTGCAGTTACGAGAGAGATTAAAAATGCTGTGGCCGGGGATCTCGGGAAGAGATATGTGAGCAAGAAGCCGTTACTGTGCATGACCTCAGCACTGGACCCGCGCTTTAAGGCATTGCCCTTCTTGGATGTTGATCAAAGACGGGACACCTACGCTATCATGGCAGCAGAGACAGCACAGATTTCTCAGGTGAGGATAAATTAGCATTAATTAGAAAACGTATTACATTTTAATAAGTCCATGTGTTTCACTGTGCAGTATAAAATAATAGAAACTATACAACTGTGACTCATCCTGTCATGAATATTCTGTGGGCTTGGTTGAATTACAAGTAGACTTTTATGTTATCATTTCAGGGGAACCAGAACGATGTACCATAAGAACAAGAAGAGGCTGAAAGTGGTTCTTCTTCCCCACCCTGCAACAGAAAAAAGGACTCCACCTGTGCTCTTGCAGATTTATTTGGAGAGACATTTTCTCTTCCCAAAGAAACAGGACTCACTTGTGTCACTACATGATCAGGCAATCAAAAAATACAAAGAGGCAAATCAATTGACTCTTACTGGGGATCCACTCAGTTGGTGGAAGGAGCACCACGCTGCTTTCCCCTTGCTGTCTAACTTAGCTAGAAATATCCTTTGCATCCCAGGTACAAGTGAAGCTGCGGAGACGGTGTTCTCCACTGCTGGAGATATAGTAACAGCAGAGAAGTACTCTGAAACCTGAGCATGTTGACCAGCTGCTGTTTCTGCACAAAAATCTGAAAACATGTTAAGTCTTATCTACCAGTACAAGCAATTTAAGTTTATCTTAACAATGTTACATTTATTATTATTGTTATTTTAAACCTGATGGACTCTCACAAAAAATAGAAGTGGTCCCAAAGTCAAGTGAAACCAGGCTAGTATTGTTGCAATAAAAACTTAAAAGCAAAGGGACAACAGAATAGGCCCTTTTAAGTTTAGAAATGAAATATTTTATTAAACAATAGCTCTTTAGTTAGAAATATTTGTATTTTGTTTCAAGACCTTTGTAGGCCTTATTGGTATGTTGTTTGGTTAAACTGTTGCCTCGACACAAAGTTCTGAATACAAGCTGCCATGAAAGGCCACTACTAGTTTGTAACATTTTCGTACATTTAATATTTTTTTATTGTTTAAACAGAGCTTATGGCTCAGATGCACAGTCTTGCAAATACAAGTAAAACCAGAATATTATTTTTTCATAAACAAGCAAGAGAGAAACATAGGGTTTTTTTAAGTTTAATAAAGATACAATATTGTATTTGCATCTTTAATAGCTCGGGGAGAATATTCTAATTTACTGCTACGATCTCTGAGGGCCTAAATGGAAGTGTTTTAAGTCCTTTACACTATGCCTTTGCTGTTATTTTTAATAATAAAGAACAGCTGTGAATTCTGTGTAAGAGATGGTCTTTATCCAAATTCAACACGTATCGCGATACGTATCGTATCGTGGCCCCTGTATCGTGATACGTATTGTGAGGATGTGGGAAATACCCAGCCCTAATGGGTAGTTGTGACATGTGGTGTAAAAGCGCTTTGAGTAGTGAATAGTCAGAAGACTAGAAAAGCGCAAGTCCATTTACTAGAAAGTTTCACATTTAAGTCTCTTTAGACTTAAAGCTTTGACTTTTAGAGCATCAGGCTTCTACAATTCCTCATATGGTCAATGAATAACAAGAGCAAAGTTTGCTTCTAAATGATTAATGAGCAAGACACACAGCTGACTTCCCATGACCAAAGTCAGAAACAAACAAACTTAGACACAGCGCTCAAGCTAGAAAGGCAGTGGTTAACTGAATAAAATTAATAATAAGGTCTATGGCCTACAAAAGCTGCTACTGGGTGGTTGCCTGACAGTGTTTTACAGCATGCGGACTGGAATTGCCTTTGTTTTGTTTTTTTTGTATGTTTTTGTTGTTGTTTTTGTTTGTTTGTTTGTATTTGGGGGTTGGGGTTATTAGGTGAGGAGAATGAATACAGTAGGAAATAGGGTTGAGAATGGGGACTGATGTGTTGCAAAGCACAGAGGGTCGGCGTCGAACCCTTAATCTTATGACAAAATAAAGTTTTGTAAAAAAATATATTAATGCATCTAGTAAATGTTTTTTTTTTAATGAAACACTCATCAAAATAAGTGCAAGCCAGGAGTATGCCAATCCAATGTATAGTTGTCTATCAGAAACAGAAATACTTTATTAATCCCCAGGGGGAAATGTGGTTGTTATAGTTGCTCTTAAACATAAATTAGAAGTAGAAATATAGTAATATAAGTATGAATAAAATAAGGAATGTAAATAAGATATGAAGCAATCAGTACAAGAAATATTTTTGAAGAAATACAGCTATGTTCCAAGTGCATGTTAATGAAGAATAAGATATGTATAAAGGGCAGATTATTCAAGAAATTAGCTATGTACTGTACAAAAGCACAGAGAGTTAAAGACAATAAGCAATCTAGAAAAAGCGCAGTAGTAACAGTAGGATATTACAAGAGTATCAAATAATTTAATTCAGTATTGCATGTTGCGTTAATGGACAGATTATTGACCAGTTAAGATTCAGAATATTGCACAGTTTAAATAAGCAATAAATAATGAATAATGGAGGAGTTTACAGTTGTCAGTGTGAAATCGTCCAGGGTCAGACAGAGACACTCAGAGGCAGGAGTTGTAAAGTTTGATGGCCACAGGCAGGAATGACCAATATCACTCTGAGCTCTGACTCTCAAGTGTCAACCTCTATGGAAGCCAGGTCAGTATGATTCCTCCTCTACTTCATGGACTACAAATCTTGGATTAATCAGACCCTCCAAAAAGGCCTACCAGGATTTTTCTGTGATTGTTGCATAATGTAACCTATATTCACTGTGAGCTTCTGGGACAAATGCTCCAAAAATTCATCTATTGGCCCAGTGAGCGGTTTGTCTTCTTACAAAACAGCTATTACATTTTTTTTGTAAAAACACCAAACAAAAAAAAATGAAACACTATGACATTACTATACTATATTTTTGTCACACTTCACAAGCTCAAAACAATACTATTCATTACTTCAAAGATAAACAAGTTGTTTCTTATGATGTGCCAGTGTAGAGCTGGGAAATTAATCGAAAATTAATTGAAACCATCATTCAGAACCTCTAACCAACAAAATCTTGCCCATGTCGGTTATGTCAGTTTTTTTTTTTTATTCTGTTAATGCTTTCCCACTGTGTTCATTCACTGTTTTAGAGAAGTTGATTTTTACTTAAAAACTAAAATGTGACATTTTCATTGTAACTGATGCTTTGATTTCAGTTCAAAATATTCAATAAATATCCATAAATATTTAATCTGTGTGTTTCCTTCATTTCTTTAAGATCATAAAGTTATGCACTCTTTCATTAGAAAAAATAATAGTTGAGCATATTTACAGTAGAGACCATGTCAGTGAACTATGAGGGCAAAAAACAAAAACAAAATAATCGTTCATTAATCATAATCGAGTTAAAATGTTCAATTAATCGTGATGTTGATTTAAGTTGTAATAGCCCAGCCCTATGCCAGTGTAAAACCATTGGTATGAGACAGGGGGATCACTATCTAACTGTAAAAGACGGAAATCAGCAGTGATTCCAACAGAGAATTTGGTTTGTGTGAAGTTAGGTACACAGCCGGTCAATACACTCAGCAGAAGGTATTGTGAAATGGCTGAAAGAACAGATACTAGTTTCACCACAGAAATATGGATAAGTTGTCACAAAAAGACATGAAGTATTAGATTCATTCTAATGGATTTACTGTTTAGATCTCCATGAAGAGACTGGATTTTCAAGCTGGATTAGAAAGAGATATGAAGGCAGGTCTCCAGCATGCATAGTTCCAAAGACATTAAAGACACCTGAAAGGATAGCCTCTGATGTGCAAGTCTTCAGATGGCACTTTTTTATGCATAATGACATAACCCATGGTCTACTCGGCACAATATGTTTACTTGATCAAGATACACTACAACAATAGACTTTATTGTTGAAGAGGAAAACTGAGCTGGAATAACAAACTCTACAGCCGTTACGGTGCTGAGTGAGCCGGATTATCTTTAAACATTTGGTGCTTAAAATGATCTCAAACTGAGATATAAAAAATGTCTACTGGGCAAAATTCAAGTTGAGTCGTGAGCTAAATACTCAAACAGCTGCTCAGTGTGCTACAGGCAAAGGAGTACATGTGTCTTCACCAATACAGTGCTTAAACAATGTGATGTACACATTTCTAATGTCAGATTTTTTTTAGAATTACCTGATTTGCCTGGTAAAACTGACCCCGTCTACAGGGATGTATAGTCTGGCATCAGTGCAGGCACTCTGGCCGGTTGCTAAGAAAGGGGCTGAGGCATCTCCTGGCTAATGCATTTAATATTGACAAGTATTTCATACAAATGCCCTTTAATAAATACTAACTATACCTTTAAAGCCTGCACAAGCAACAGTCTTCCCAGCCCCTCCTGTCACTCACTGTGACACAAATCTTTTTAACCTGAAGGTATTTAGGTCCTGCTGTTTTCTCTGTGGAGCCTTAGAAATTAGTAAATGTGATGTTTGAACTTTGAGTCAAAGTATAAAAGACAGTAGATCCTTCACTGCTCAAACAACCAGATAAACAATGTATATCTGCTCAGAACTGAAAACAGGCTTCACTTGCCAAACGTTCAGCAACACTTATCTAGTCAAAGGGACCCTTTAATTAGGATTACCATTTATTTAAATTGTTGTGGCAATAGCTTTATCAGAATTTCATTGCCATAATGCAGGTTCTGGGTGCCAATTTAAGGAGCATCCCTTCAGTGTGTGAAGTGGAGTAGACTTGTGAAAAACTTCAGAAAAGTGACTGACCACTGTCCAAACAGAATAACCTTTTGATCTGCTTGTGTTTAAAACTTAAATCTGTGAATCCGAATTTCAACAGGCTGCTATAGTTGAATTTAAGTTTCAGTTTAGAAAACAGACTATTTTTCTTTCAAAGACTTCCTTTTGTATTCTACTTTGTCTCAGCTTAACAAAGCATACATTGTTGTAATAGTAAGATACAATCTGGATTTTAAGGTCTATTACAAGGTTGGTTTACTTTCAACTGGATACAAAATTAGTCAAGAGTACAACCAGTGGCTTTCCAGAAGAGAAGAAATCGATCTAAAGGAATTTCTAGCAGTGCACAATCCTGCCGAAATATCAAAAACACAAAGTGGTAAATCTGTGGTTCATTCTTCAAATGATCATCACGTTTTCAAATAAATCTTCATCCATACGTAAGAAAATTAATGTGTAAATTCTAGTCATGACACCGATGTTTCCAAGTGTTGGAATGAGTCAATACAGTTTCAACACCTGCAAAACAATGTTTACAGTAATTTTAAAAGATCCATAAACTTTCTGCAGGATACCAAAAAAAACACAGGGCTACTCCAGCAATATCAATAAATACAAGCTCAAATATATTATACAAGAAAATGGAAGCAACTACAACTCCACTTCGTCCCTATCGCTCCCTCCTTCTCCTCTCATTCAACTGCACTCTCTTGCTTTGCGCGAGGAAGCTTGCTGATTGGTGGAAAAAAGCTTTCCTCAATCCAATCCATAATCCCCAGCAGGCTTTTAAACATATGAATGGAGAAGGACCAGCAATGGTTTACTTGTGTTCTGAATGGAGTTCATTTTTTTTCTCTCCTGCAGAAGCAGCAGCTTTGGCAGAGGTAGCGGAGAGGAGCCAGTGCAGGATAAAAACAGAAAAAGCGCTCAGCCACAACTGTCTGCCCTGTTCTGTGCCTTGGAGAGCCAATACCACTACTACTGCACCCTTGTTGTGAATGGTGATAGATATGTCTGTTAAGACTTACCGATAGCTGGATTTCCTGTTACTCTGTCTCTATCTCCCAAGTTAAAGCAGAGAGGTGATGGAGGTCGGGGAGCTTGCTGCTGCTGCTGCTGCTGCTGCTGCTGCTGGTGATGGTGGTTTGGGTGCTCACATTGATTTGTGTCACTTCTCGGTGTCTCTCTTGCCACTCCACCTCTTTCCTGCTCTCTCTCTTTACTTCACTTCACATAACACACACATGAATGCACACACACACATACACACAAAGGTTTGGGCACATTACACAACGCTTAGGTACATAGGGAAGGAGACTGACCAGTCAGTATCTCAAAACTCCAAAAAGCAATTGTCAACTACTACTACTCAATATCAAAATGATACATCAACACTTGTTCCTTAATACTTAAAAAAAGTTTAATTCTAAAGCATGAGAAGAATTAAAATATAAGGTTAGGAATGGATGCAGAGGCTCTACGGGTGTTGGGAAGTCATATTGGTCAGAACTTATTTTGAAAACATGATTGAAAAGTAAGTGTGTGGGAAGGGCTGAAGCAAAATGCAGTTGTAGACTGTCAGAATTATTTTTCAATGTGTCAGTAGAAGGAGTTTCTATATTTCATATCAACTCAGTAATCAGAACTGCTTGAGCGAGCTAAACTTCAGCTGGCCAAAGTGCTAGGCTCAGATAACCAGCAGGATGGCTAACGAGTTGGCCAATGCACCTGTTGCCTTGTAGTTGGTGGTCTTACATAAAAAGTAATCAATAACATTTAATATCCTTTATTAAAACAGATAATAGAAAAAAAATATTGTAGATAACTCTGCAGTAATTCCTTATCTTAATATTGTGTTTTAACATCTTTCATTCAATTATTTAGATAGTTAACCGACTATTTAAGTGATTTTGGTATACAGCTCTGCTTCCTGCAGCTGTGTTTATCAATAAAGCTTTCTTAAAACTATTGTGCGCTATGTGCCCTGCTCAAATTGACAGACAAAAGATTTTTTATTTTTCAAGAAGTTGGTGGAGACAAAACTGTTTAACTTGATGCAAGTTTAGCATTTTTTTCCGCTGGACTTGTCAGAAAGCGAGTGTTTGCTGACTTCTTAGACAGTATGGTGATATTATTCATTTTTTGATGATTTCACTCATTTCTTACGACCAAAGAAAACGTTTAAGCTAGTGAGCAGATACAAGGCATGCTATATTTGACCTTTTAGCCTACTGTAGCTAGCATAATAAGTAGGCTAACATATGTTGCAGCAACAAGTTTAAATTTGTGCTAGCGCTTCATATTTTACTACTTACCGTTTTGACATTGAGTGTATGTATTTGCTTTACCAAGCACACTGTCCAATAGCCTAAAAACTTAAAACTAGCACTCTTTGTTCGTGCTTTCTCCGGTTGAAAAAAGTTGACAACTCAAAGTGTATTAATCTGAAATAGAGGAGGTCAAAAAGCGGTTATTCTAACTCAAAACTAGCTTTTGGTTTTCGGTTTCACCCACACGTGATTAATTATGAATATTAAGAGATAAACTTCTATATGGAGTAAGAAAGACTCACCTGTTCGAAGGCATGTCTGCAAAAAAGTTTCTCCTCCTACAAGCTCGCGACGTTTGTTTAGCATTAATTGACTGTCCGCCTGCTCATTCCCTATTGGTCTGTACAGCTCCCTTCTCGCTCTCTCATTGGCTGTTCCGCTGCAACCTATGGCTGCAACTTACAACCTTAACATGCCTGAATTTCTAAATTCGTGTTGTACATATAATTCTAACCTAACAAAAAATGTAAACACTAAGGAGTTTTTTCTGATGATTTCATTACTTAATTAACTTTATTTTAGTTTAGTTTAGTTTTTTATGTTTGATCTTGTTGTCCAGAGATAAACTTTAAAGATTTCAGATAAAACTGAATGTATGTCATGTTTCATGTCTGTTGAGATTCTGAATGAAATGTCTATTTATTTATTTATTTGGTTTATAATGTATTCATGTTTCAGTTCCAATAAAGCATTACAAAAGTTGGGGGGATTTTATGACCTAGTATTTTCGTGATGTTTTTTGTCCTGCAGAAGCAGCACTATCAATACTGCGAGTTGTTTTTATGAAGTAGTTAAATATATTTTATACTCATCAAGTTAAACTGAGAAAAAAATATTGGTAATTATTTTTGCGTTAGTTTTGAAAACCTTTTTAATATGACTGCACCATTACAGATTGAATTATTGCAATTTTTGAGCTCCAATGGCTTAAAATGATTGCTGGAGTAACCTCAGTAACTTCCTATTGTCCTAATAATGGTTATACTGAACGTTACTTAACTAGTAATTTCAAATCTGTGACAAAAAGCACTTCATATAACTATGTATTGATTTTTACAAATGACTCTACATACTGGACTCCATATGTGACCAATTATTAAATCAAGTCTACCTTTGCAAACAAGAGTCATGAGAAGAATAGGGAAACAAGGTATGTCCTTTGACCTCCTGTTTTTAAAGCTGTCTCCATTTGTGTTTGCCTTAGGATTTAATCTCTTTTTCTTTTTTTAGGGTTCCCGTACTGAAACAAATGTATTCTTGCATTGTAGAGAAATCGTTGGCAAAATACTGCTGAAAACACAATTTTGTTGTCTGCCCTCTTTAGTGTGCGTTAATACAACTGAGGGACAATCATTTGTGACAGTAGACTGTAACTATTACTTTTACTAAAAGAAAAAAATGTTTTATAAGTTTCTGCGACCTAGAGGATCATTGAAGTTATAGCAACTAGCATGACACTTTATGTTGTTTAGGTTTTTCTAAATTCCTCTCAGAAATGAACAGTTGATAAAGCCTATATAAATATATTTAAACCAAGGCAAGTAAATAGTTAAATGCCAAATTGTATTATGATGCTTACCAGCTCACAATTATTGTTTACCAAGCTTTTATTTACAACCACACTGTTTCACTCAACCATATGAAATGATTCTCCCCAAGCCTTACACACACTATCTCTCTCTCCATCCATGTGTACTTACTTGTTTCTAATGAGCATTTTGCTGCCCACTGTACCTTGTAAATGCCATAGTATGGCTGTGCAGAGGAGAAAAGGGCTCAGGGGCAATCAGAACAAGCGTGGGGGCAGAGCGGATGTGCTTCAAAGGCTGTCAAAACTATATTATAAGGCTGATCCCTGTCCGATTCACTTTCACAGTTCAATAGTTACTGTATGCTAAAGCTGGAGAAAACAAAGGCACTCATTGGCATCTAGTCATTCTAAAGTTAGCTCACACAAGAGGCTTTGTGTTTCTGTGTGCGTGCGTGTGTGTGCGTGTGTGTGTGTGTGTGTGTGTGTGTGTGTGTGTGTGTGTGTGTGTGTGTGTGTGTGTGTGTGTGTGTGTGTGTGTGTGTGTGTGTGTGTGTGTGTGTGTGTGTGTGTGTGTGAGTGTGTCTAGAGGAGGGTGGTGGTCAGACGAGGGAATGTCTAAATAAAGTGAACGCATAGGTCAGGTTTGACACACTTTATTATTCATTCACTCTCTGTCCTCAGCTGCGCTTAGCTCATCAGTGCACATTCAAATACACACAGAGAAAAACACACATACACACCACACACACACACACACAACCTCCCCTAGGTGCGGCTTTTACTCCGCATATGTGCCTGGACGATGCACAAATGTCATGAGCAATAACTGGGATGTCACTCCAAATTCACTCTCCTCTCTTCAGCGTTTAACAGCTAGGTAGCAGAGGGAGCATTCTCTTCTCTCTCTCTCCCTCCTGTTCTCCCTCTCTCCCTCTCTTGCTTTTTTCCTCACTCTCTTTTTACCCCCCTCTCTCGTCGTCTGTTTTTTTTGTGTCCTCCTGTTTGATTTTTCCCATCAGCTTAAAAATATGCCACCTCAAAGTTCAGTTCATTTCAGTTAAACTCAGCCATCAGACACAGGAGTAACCTGACAAGATGCACTGGTATAATGACAACAACAACAATCAAAGCTACACTCTTCTAAATTGGTTTATCTAGAACTCAATTAGATCACATTCACCCTTCCTTTTTAGGGGTCAGGGTCCTTTCTGCTTCCCCTCCTTGATTCAATGCCTGGTTATGAAAAAACAGCTTGGTAAGGAGTCATGAATTCAGGTGGTATTTTAGTCACAGTATGAGATGCAGAAAAAAAATCTTTTTTCAATTAAGATAAACTTGAACTCAGAAGTATCAAATGTATTTTTTTTTGTCTCTTTGCAGGGTAAAAACTACCACTGACAAACCTGTGATCAATTTTTATTAAATGTTTCTGGATATTTAAGGGGTGTAAGTAGGCTATATTTCTCAGAATTCCTTAAAGATTTGACAGCTAATCTGTTAACACGTTTTTAAAAAACAATGGTAAAATGAGTTTTAAGCACTTATAATTTCATTCTTAAAAACCTGCATTGAAACACATAAAATGTCAAGTTTTGAAGTGTTATCTGCAACATGAGGAATGTAGAAACTAGGTTTTTGAGACAGCTTTGCAATCCAGAGTTAAGAAAGCTGTGTTAAGTTTAAAAGTTACTTTAACTTTTTTTCTGCATAAAGTATAATTTAAAATGATGCAATTAAACATGAAAAAGAAAATTAAGGAAGAGAGACATAGCGACTTAAAGTCATGTATGTGATATTTCTAAAATCACGTCTACAGCCCTGTCTCTTTGTCTAATTGTGCAACAAAGACCTATATCTGCCCATACTCCCATGACATACTAATCCCTTTTTTTAACAGAGCAATTTAGTTGTCAGAGATTCTGTGGTTGGGAATGTTTCCAAAATCAGTGTTGGTCTGTTTTACTTCAAAAAACTGGGCATCAGAAATGCCCTAATTTGTTTCAAGCCGCTCCAAATAAAGATCATGTGCAGCCTTTTCTCCCCATAAAGCTTCATTGATGCTGCTGTGGGTTTGTGTGAGGAGGAGGGACAGAAATCACGAAGCCTTAGCCACAATGCGAGTATAACTTGTAATGCTCAATCTTAGAAAGGTCGTATTGTCAGTTTCCTCTTCTTCTTTTTTTCAGAGCACAAAGCTGTCTCTGAACCTCTCCATTTTCACGGATTCCTATGACATTAGTGACGTCAGAGTTTTTTTTATAAAACCATATATCTTCTACAGTACAAAATTGCCCTATTCATGATTTTCTGCCTTTCTTTGATTATTGGAAAACAAACGCACAATGAACACCATGTTTTACTCTTGATTAGCTTGTGGTACTACTACCTTCCTGGGATTCAGCAGTGTGTGCCAGACCCCTGGGGGCTGAAGCTTAAGAGTCTGGCCAAATGACACCCTGCTGGGGCGACAAGGCAGGGTCCTCCCCCCACCTTCCTGGAACAGTAGCGCCAATGATCAAACCATGACACTTAGTAGCCCTCATAAGCATAAATCAGTCTCTGATGCACATCTGAAGCCAATCAATACAGAGCAAACATATCCAACAACTAATGTCTAGTAATTTGTCTTTCTAGATGAAATGTTTGTCTCCACTGACGCTTAATTCTCGGAAGATAAATCCGATCAGTCCAACAGTAAATTCACTAATCTAATGTGAAAAATGCAACTAAAGCTCAGGATTCAATGGACTCATGCCACTTCAACTTGCTGCAAAGATACTTCAGTCTCTCTTTGTTTCTGTCTTTCAGTCTTTCTTCTCTTGTTTTAAGGCTGTCATTACAGGATGTTTATGGATGAACTTGCTAAGATGGTGAAGATAACTTTTAAAGGCTCTGCCATGTTGAAGCAGTTACCAGAAGCACAATGCCAAGTAAAGAGTTGTCATATAAATGTACAGTACATGTACCCACATGTGCAGATAAATCTCGGTTTTTTAAATAAATGACTTGTATTTTAGCTGATTCAATAAGGCAAGCGAGAGACTGCAGAACAAAAAAATGCAACAAAAAGTATCCTAAACACTGGTTATAGCAATTAATGTTGAAGACTCCTTAAATTCAGTGTTTCCAAATTACACAATAGAAAAGAAATGTAAAGTATATTTTACACAGAAGAGATAATTTTCTTAAGGATGTTTGTAATCTTACCTTCTCTCATGTATTGTATCTCCACAGTTGAATCTTGCTTACATAGCTCAGGCTTAACCACCCTCTAGTGACTGCAAAATAACATTACACTTCAACCAGAGCAATCTGCAGATATTAGGAAGCAGGTTTCCCTTCAGCTTACGTTACTATTTCTACAAGTAGACACTCTGCTAAACAAATATATCATGATATATCCATCCGCTAGCTGGGCTATTCCAAGCCTGAGAAATGACAGAGAAATGCAGGAAGTCGTTGGAACATAAACAAGGCGCAATGGAGGAAGCAAGGGTCAAGGCGGTGCTTCCTGTTCCAAAAGCACCTCTGTGTTCCTGCAAGCAGACACTAGGCTTCCAAGAACTGTGTTACTGTCATTATTATCAAGCTCTCTGTTCTGCATGTTTGATTCATCTTACAAAATGTGTATGTAGACACAAAACTACTTATTTTGTAGCGTTAAATCAAACTCAAAATATTTTGCAGGCTTAAGTAGATTAAAAAATGGTTGTAGTTTCTTTTTCTATTTTCTATTTCCTCAGTTTCTTGTAAATATGTGATAACGTTCTCTCAAGTTAATAATTTAAAACAAATTAGTGACAAACGGCTTTCAAAAGTTACAAGTACCATCTTGTTTGTGAAGTATTTGGCCAAAAATAATAATGATAATTATTTTCATTTAAATGTTTTTTTAAAAGGTGCATTTTGAAGCTGCAACTGCACCATCACTTATTTTATAAAGAATTTCATTTATTATTATTTTTTATTACAAAATGCAAAATATTCTGAGCAGCTCTTTACTACCTCCCTTTGCAAGGAACAGTAATACTGGTGTACCACATAAGACCTTGAAATTTGAGCATTTTTGTCCACCTACAACAATCATTCAGCATCCAGCTTTGATTTCCTGTGTTTTTTGTGTTTAATTAGATTTTTTGCAGATGAATGCAACCAAACCTGTTCAAAGTCATTTGGGGGTTGAATGAAAACCTCCATTGTCAGATGTCCAGTTTGGATTAGATTCATTTGCAGGCCAGACAAAACGGTAGCATCTGGCCAGCATTATTGTACCATATCATAATGAATTCATAATCTGGTATTATTGAAGCATTTGGTATTATTCTCAAACTCAATTACAGTAATAGGAGTATAATGATTTCAAAGGGTTTACATATTGGGTGGCAGACAGGATGTAACCGTTCTCGTTCCCATTCTCCCACACAGACAGATTACCTCTAAAACTAAAAAAAAAAAAAAAAAATCACCTCAGTTTGCATTTCCATTGTAAAATGCTTCTCTAAATAATCTATTTCAAAATGTGCTCACTCAGTTTCTCTTTCATTCTGCTTTTTCTTTGCATGCGATCCAGCGCTGCAGCCCACACGGCGCTTTGGACCACAATGCTCGCTGTTTTCCACTCAAATTTCTTATCAGCACTTCAGAGAAGATGCAATGTATCAAAATTATAGAGAAGACATATGGTATACATGAGAATTATCTCAGCTGACTTAGTGTAGCATATACAGCAGGAGCATCTGTATCTTAATAGTGAGCAGTGGTGGAGGGAGAATGTGAAAGCTCTGAGGGATTTAGGAGAAAGGATATGATTGCATTTATGTCCCATCAAACAGCTTGCTAGATCCAGGGGAATGCCTAATATATATCTGTATTTGGTCGCCAGCTTACATCTGTCTGCTTATGGATTTATGACTTCAAAACTATTTGGGAAAAAAAAGGCGCCTCTCGACAGAGCCAGTGACTAATAACTAAAGCCGACAGGGATGGCAGGCAAACACACATACACACACATGGATAGACATAACGACAAGACTAGGCGACAAGGAACAAAGGAGTCGAAATCTGACACATTCTCTCTGACAGTAGGATAAAACTCACTCACCCCTCGAGCCATGCCTACACACACATGCACATACATGCACACAATTTACTTCTTTATCTGTCATGCAGTTTTTCCTCACAAACATGCACATTATGTTGCACAAATACAGCAGTCCTATCCACATACTAAAGCTCTCAAATCTTCACATAAAGGTTGTTTACTTTCATTTGACTTTATCTGTCGCAAAGATGAGGTTCAGATTGACGCTTAAAAATTGTAGTTGGAACCAAGGACTATGGGATTTGTGAGAGGGTGAAAGCAACTGGACAAATGTGGCCCAAAACAAACTCCATCATGCACTGTTTGTCCCATCCCGGGTCGTGGGTGGGCTGGAGCCGTTCCCAGTTGTCATTGGGTACACCCTGGACAGGTCGCTAGTCAATCATAGGGCAAAAGTTCATGCTCACATTCACAGCTACGAGCAAGTTTAAGAGTCATCGATTAACCTAACTTTACATGTATTTTGATCGGGGAGGAAGCCAGGGTACCTTCACACAGCTCCACACAAAAAGGCACCTGCCCGGCCAGTGTTTTGAACCAGGAACAGCCTTGCTGTGAGGCGACAGTGCTAGGATTTAAAGCTCCTGTGAGGACCCTTCAGTTTCTATTGATTTTGGCGCCCCTGTAGACAAAGCGGTACTTTTTAATACCATTGCTTTATCTCTTGTCATGCACATGTTTTCTAAATAAAAAAAATCAAATCTTTCTTTTAACAGTAAAGTGTTTCACTCATCTTAAATGTAGCTTTGGAAAATGTAAAAAGGGTTTTTTCTTCAGTCAGTCTGGTGTGTGAGGGTCTTGTTTGATTTCACAAGTCAGAAAGTGGCATCCCTATAAATTTCACTCTGTTTCATAACCAATTAAAAACCCCTCACAGAGGCTTTAAAAGGTTCTTTAGCCCTTTACAGATTGCGGCTCTAAGACAGCGTCTTAACAAAAGTTCTGCCGTCATAACGCCTTTGTACTTGTACATAGCTTCCTAAACAGTGTTATATTGATGTCCAAGAGTATGGTTTCATATTGTGTTACAGGGTTGCCCTGTAGTGTTGACACCAGGGGTGTGACGAGATCTCACAGCGATATTAAACCATGACGACATTTTCGTCGAGATGAAAACTGTCTGGCGATATCAGTACATAGACGCAAAACGGTAGCACTCATGGCAGAGTCTGATGATGAACTAGAAATTGTCGTAGAAGATGCACTTTTAAATTGTTTGTGCGGCAGCTTAGAAGAAATGGATCACAGCAGATCCGTAATCAGTTTGCTTCCCTATCGGCTATTGTTTCTTTCCACATGACAATCCACAGTGCATGCTCAGCTGTCCCCAGACCAAATCAGGATAACAGATTGTAAATAATGAACACGTTTAATATTGAAGATTTGAAATTGGGCGGCGTCCTTCATAGCAGAACAGATCACTCTTGAGTCTTTACATATCTCACACCACAGGAAAATTAAGTAATATACTGGTGTTCTTCAGTCGGCTTCTCCCGTCAGTGGTCAATGCAGCTTAAGTAGTCTAGAGCCTTTTTTGGTGTAATATGGTCTGGATTGGAGTCAATAATGAACTTCACTGAATGGCATTCATATTACAAGAATAAAACCACAGAGAAAGATTTGATGGTCAGCCCTGGCAATAGGAGGAAATAATGAAAGAGTAAAATGAGAGAGAAAGAGAGATAGAGAATGAAAGGAGGTGGAAAGGTGAAGAAGATGTGGATGGGTGGTGGGGGAAAGGCAGATTGTGTTTTAGAGAGGCGTCTAATCCCCAGAAGGGTCCTGACAGCAGCTGCTCTGTGCAGATGGGGACGAAGGGATGCTAACACACACACATACGCACCAAACACACACACACACACACACACACACACACACACACACACACACACACACACACACACACACACACACACGCACACACTAGTATACATAAACACACACTCGGATACATACACACAATTTGTCACGGAGGCAAAAAACACTGTCGATTGTTGGAACCCTTTCCTAACACCCTTGAGGATTATGGCTAACATAAGGTAAGGGAGCTTGGTTACGTTCCATTATTCCCCACTTCACTTAGGCCACTGGAGCTATGTCATCAGCTGATTGATGAACACAATGCTCTTTCTTTCTCTCTGTCTCTCTCTCTCTGTCTCTGTTTCCAACACTTTTTTTTCTTCTGTTTCATGCTTCAGTCCTTAAGTCTGAATCCCTTTAAGTGACAGAAAAATAAACGTGTTGTGTTTGGTTAATTCCTTACGTCTGACTTCTACACTCTCTCCATCTGAACTCACTTGAACATGATCAATTTCAAGGCAGGAAAAGTTGAGCTCCTTTGGGTTTCACCACTCTCTTGTGGAGATTCATGTCATGACACATGATTTCTAAATTTGTCCCAGAGACCCAATGGTTAGCCAACTCTTAGTCATTTCTCTACTTTTACAATTAATCATGCATTTTTCTACTGTAATGCTAATTGGGGAAGGCATTCAACCTGTTTATGATCCAGGATGAGATGCACAATGGTAATTGGTAAATGGACTTGAGCTTGTAAAGCGACACATCAGACATGTGGCTGCAGGAGCTCGGGATCAAACCCCCGACCTTTCGGTTGAGAGATGACCAACTCTACGTACTGAGCCACAGCCGCCCTATGAGCAATGGGAACAATAAACAGCAGAATGGGACTGGTTATACTGGACTAAGGTTTATTAAAACACACATTTTAGTGCATTCAATCAACTAAGTTACAGCACCATATAGTCTTCTATCAGTTAAGACTGTCGATGTAATTTGCTCAATTGTACAGCATGCCTTCTGTTGTCAGAGTGGCACAATGAAAAGACTGTGAGGACTTTTTAACTATTTAAGGCAGGAATGTGGAGCAGCTGCAGAAGGTACTTGTGAAGCTCCTGATAGAAATGTGAGTTATTTGAAACAGTTCAGTGTTTGAGAGTGAAAAGGACTGCATAGTTTTCCTGTCTTTACAGTCCATGAGTTTGGCGCCTGGAGTTTGCTGCTAAATTGAACACAACACAGACAATTGTAAAACTTCAGAAAAACATCAAAAAATAGAATGTGAGAACATTTATCCATGCAGTTCCCCCTGCTTTGAGTTTTGCATCAATCTTACGCGTTCTACCTTTTTTAACCCTGCTGACATTTTTTTTTTAAGTTTATGGCGCCGGTACTTTGTTAATCTATCATCGCTTGTTCCATTTTAAAAGTGGAGGATTTATTGTCAGCTTCGACGTGGAGGTGAGGTCAGGGCATATCAATGGTACGGACTGTGATAATAGCCATTGTTCCTGGGACCAACAGGAAGTGTCTGCATTGGACTTCCTGCTGTAGATAATGTACCTCTTGAGGGCAGGGAGGTGTGTGTTTTTACGTGGGTTCATTTGGGTGTCACACTGGTGATTATGTCTTTGTTTTCTAAACTTGATGTCATCTCTCCATAATGATCAGTTTTGTTGTTTTGATTATTTTAAAATAAATACATGGTCAAATAAACAATGCAGCTATAAATTTGCAACTTTTTTACCTTCTGACTTCCCTGGAGTTCCCATTGCTTTGCATGGAATAACCCTTTTGTAAGTACGCAGTGAGCCAGAACCGTGATTTCAACATTGAAATTTGGTTTGGAGGTATACAGGGTGGAATGGGGTCGTCCATCCAAGACCTTGTTGTAACGCTGACATGTTGATCATTTAAGCATTCAAAGGGCAACATAATTGATGATGTAAGCCTCATTTACCCGAAATATCATTTTGCGGCATTGGGTGAAAACTCGTCTCCCCAAGACCTTACTTCAACAAATTTTATTTTTCATTCAAAAATCATAAATATGATGCTTTAAGGGCTGTGTAATGTTAACCAGGAGGTTCAGAGACATGATAACGTCTTCAAATAAAAAACGTTCTCATTTTGTACCAGTTTTGAATGATTTTCAACGGTGGTACGGTGTACTGAGTGGATATAATTAGTTGATTTGCATCTTGATATATTTTAAAACAGGGATAACTCTTATTATTTGGTCGAACTGTTCTTTTAGATCTATTAATTGTCAAATCACCATTAAAATCACTATGTATATTAAAGCAATTGTATTTAATTATAATCAGATCTCTTCAGATAATGGCACTGAGGAAGCACAGAATGGCAACACTTTGTAGTGAAAAAAAAATTGCTTGCACCCAACAAAATTGCCACTTAACTGCTACAATATCACAGTGTTGATATGTGTCGGCCTGACAATAAGCCTTCCGTACCTCTGTATTTCTCAGTTTCTGCTCCAGTAAAATTATAGTCACAATCAATTTTGAATATGCAAGATAGCAGCGGCATTCAGGAGAAAAATAACCATCTTGATTATTCTTTTGCATGGAAAATAATTTTTCTATTCTGCACTTTCCATAACAATTTTCTCTTTTCAGTCTCACTCAAGGCCTCTTTTTCTCACTCGCTGGTGAAATGTGGAGCCGTTGTTGTTTTTTTCTCTGTGTCTTTTGCTGCAATGCTGAAAGCCTTTTGACCCACAAAGTAGGGTTTTGTTGATAGATTGATGCTTTCACACATTGACATTAGCTGAATCGCCGGCGTTCAGAAGCCCATGGTGCCACTCTGGAACAAATGCCCTGGAATTTTCCCAAATAATCCCCCTGTGTGACTGTCAGTGTGTGGTACAGTGTTGATCTGCAGGGAAAATGGAATGCATCTATCTTTATATCTGTATGTTTGTCATTCTGTCATGTATACTGTACCTTTTACTTATCATTGTCTTTATTGAAGGGGTGATGGTGCAGTAACCTTTCATGTGAGCAGCTGAAGGAAGATATGGATGAATATGGGGGTATTAGAGGGGCAGACGCAAGAAATGTAGGATATGCTCAAACTCTTGGCAACATTTGTATGACATGGCATTATACTCTGACAACAGGATGAGAGAAAGGAGAAAAGAGAAATGATGAAGAAAAGATTGAGCAAATAGAATGTTTTCTGTAAGTCTGCATAAAAGATCAAAAATACCATTGACTTTGCATTCCAGCAAGGTTGCAAAGCCATTACAACATCTGGTTCTCTTGGTGGCCATGCATTAAAACCAACTTGACCATGCAAAAGCTTGTATCTTGCCACTACAGCCTGTTGGCTTCAACATGAACCATAAGAGTCATAATGTGTTTATTGCTGACAAGCAGCAACATCTGCTGTTGAAAAATGAAGCATATGCAGAAGTGCACTTTCTTTTTTTTTAGATACAGTTCCTCAAGTGTCCACTTGAGGTATTCTTCAAAAGCTGAGGACTCACCATTAGGGCATATGTAATGCCATTAATAAACATGTTTTATTCTCTTTAGCTTATTACTTCATTGGTCAAATCTGTACAATGGCAGATTTTTTACCCCAAACTCATCTTTTTTGAGTATGTAAAGGCTAAGCGTTATGCATAAATGTACATAATTATGGGCGCGGCTCAGTTGCTGACAGGTGGGTGTGTTGAAGCAGTTTGCTAGTAGGCTTAAGACGCCTCAGCTCCACCTCTTTTGCAGTTACTAGATTAATCAAAAGTTATGTAGGGATAGCATTCCTAATACATTATGACTGCCATCATTCAGCTTCAAAATGCCTCCGTAAAACCAGTGGGTAATGTCACTGAAACTACATCCATGTCTTTTAGCGTCTATGTTGCTGTACAATCACAAGTGGGAGTACTTGGTTGGGTTACAAAATGGCTCTTCGTAGAGAATGAAACCACTATGCACTCCCTTAGCTGCTGGAGCTGTCAGTGTGCAATGTGATGCTTAGGTGGTAGTGTATAGTGGATTAATTCTATTCCAAGTTTTAGTCCAATGAAAATGGATGCCTGCTGCATCAGTAGCAGTGACTGAAACCTTAATGTTGCAGTTAATAAAGCATCACAATGCTGTTAAATATGTTTATATTGGACACAAAGACCTTAAGAAGAGGATCAAGAGTCAAGTGATTATTTTCTGTTGGTTATCACTTCTACTTACTCCATCAGAATTACACAAAAATTGATGAAAGCAGTTCAAACGCACTGATAATTAAACTACAAGTACATACTTCTATGACGTGCATACAGGAGTTAATGATATCAAATAAAAATAGGACTCTACAACACTTTAAGTAGAAATTCAGCTTTGCATATATGTGATATTTCTGCTTATGCCTCTTTAAATAGAATTCTGCCTGTGACTCATGAGAATACCTTCGCTTGGCTCTCTAAATATTGATTGTAATTAACTGTTTACCTCGTAGAATCACTCACAGCTCAAATTCAGCTGGAGTTCTCTACAATTTAAAGTAAGTTTCTTTGAGGATTTAAGGGAATTCTTAAATTGAAAGTAAAAATAAGAGGAAGAAGCCAAGAGAGAGTAAGGGAACACAACAGAAAGGTCAAATAACACATGGACACACACACGGACACACGCACACACACACACACACACACACACACACACACACACACACACACACACACACACACACACACACACACACACACACACACACACACACACACACTCTCTCTTTCTTGCAATGATGAAATCCAATAAACTTGCAAACAGTGTCATCCATATGTCAAAAAAAAGAGAAAATAAAAGCCTGTCTTAAGCTTTTGAATCAGGCCTTGTCATTCGCGTGATGTTGACTTTAAATACACATACATGGTATTTTCAAGCTTCGCTAGCTATGGGTCACAGCTGAGGGGAGTTCAGAGGGTCCAAGACCAGCACCGCCAACCCCCCTCAGCCCTATAACACACATACACACAACACACACATTTGCAAACTGGCTTGTCAAAAGAGCCTTTGTGCGTTGCTGTTCTTTCAGGGGGGAAATACTCTCTTTATTTCTCTTTGGGGAATATAAAGCAGCGATCACCTAATCACACCACACATACAGACACATGCTTTACAAAGAATACATATATTTAAAGAAATTTGAAAACACACGTGAATGAACACACTTTTGCACACGCATTAAAATACATTGGCAATGCATGGACAGAGACACACACACATTCTCACAATGGGTCATTTATGTCCCTCTCTGCACCCCCCATTCATTCTTGGCAGGCGGGTGACTGCTCTGTTGTTTCAGCAACCTGGAGGAGAAGTTATGTGCTCTTAATTTAAACATCAGACAACGCACCTCTCTATGTTCCTCTCCTATGTATTACTCTGTTTCTGCAACTCACACACACACACACACACACACACACACACACACACACACACACACACACACACACACACACACACAAATACATAGGTATATGTGGAAGCATGTTCCAAATCCAGCAAAAGTCAATAATAGAGCTTTGTAAAATAAAATAAGAACAGATTCCTCAAAAACAAATGTGAAGGAACTTTCATCCTTATTTCAAGGATAGAAGGAATCAGAGAGTGAGGGGTAAAGTAACCTAGAAACCCTCAGCTGCCCCAGGGCAGACTGTAATATTGATGATGATTGCAAGACCTCTCCTATGGACACACATGTCAGGGAGGCAGCTGCATAAGCGTTAAGGACCATACCTCTTAAACGCAGGACAGAAGAGTTGCTTTTAAAAAATCAAATCCTTTTAAATAAGATGTGTATGTATGTTCATGTGTGGGTGTGCGTTCGTGTGCAGTACCCATCGAGCGCTGAGCTCTCCCATGGGAGCACCAGCACAGCTGAGAGTAAATGGCAATTACTGTGTTTAACTGTTTTATCCGCACTCAGAGGCGACCATACATCGCCGGTTCCACAGAACATCATTAAAATACACTTAGACACACACACATAGAGGCACACACACACAAACACACACTGTCATGTCACGTCTGGTGGATTATCCATGCCTGTCACATCGTCATTTACTTCACCATGATGGAGTGATACAAATACCTGCGGACATATTTCAATATTCTGCTAGAACACATTAGGATATCTGATTAGCAAATGATGGAAAAGGACATCTCTCTCCCCCTCACACACGCTTATTAGGCAAAGTCCTGAAGCACATACACATTTTCACAGTTCACTGTAAACCAAGCACTCCCAGGTGATAGACGCATCAGTTTAATGTCATAATGTAGTTATTTACTATTGTGATTTTTAATAAAAGAAAGTTTATAGCGAAAAAAACCCATTTACAGTAGTTTAAATCAAAAGCTAGAATAGAATAGAATGTCTTTATTGTCATTATATAATTGTACAACAAAATTATTTGGCTCCACCTTAAAGTGCACACACATACATGCATCCACAGCTAAAAACAACACAAAAATAAGAATAAAAATAAAGAACTCTCATTCAGGTAAGATGGACAATGTATGGTAGGAGTTATTTACATACCTACTACATACCCGTAGCACAAAATAAAGTGATATTCATGCATTACACACAACAGATCAAATAAGAAGTCCTTAAACATAAACCATCCACTGTTGACAACATTTTGTGAATTCTGAAAAAAAATACAGAAACACAAGAAAATGAAAAAGAGATGAAAGGGGTTAAAAATGACGTGGAGACAGATGTTGAGAAAAAGAAAGAGGAAGTAGAAGAAGTGATTTTTTTATGAATTTTACCCCTCTAGCAAAATGCATTTTTGAATTTTCTAGCAAGCTGTCAAGATTCATATGAATAACATATATATAGTGCACGGAAAAAGCATTTAATAGTGCAATACCTCTTTAAAACACGTAGAATAACAACAGAAAGTGGATACCTTGATCAATTTCAAATCATTGTTACCTCTATTACATGCACAGATTTCATAACTGGTATAATTGATATAAATATGTGCTTTTACTGTCATGTATGTCAGTAATGCCTGATTTTCATGCTGTTTACTCTATAATTGCAAAGTAAAGAAGCTGAAATTGATTTTTGATTTTGAGAGAACCAAAGAGACAGACAGAGACAAAAATAAACAGAAAAGAGAGAAAGGTGCCTTCTCTCCACCTTAATGTGAGTTGGCATTTGACAGTGATGTGTCAGACTTGTGTGAGTAATGAGAGAGAATGACTGTGTGTGTGTGTGTGTGTGTGTGTGTGTGTGTGTGTGTGTGTGTGTGTGTGTGTGTGTGTGTGTGTGTGTGTGTGTGTGTGTGTGTGTGTGTGTGTGTGTGTGTGTATTGGAAAGAAAGAGCACAAACTGATTCAGAGTGAAGCTCACTCTTGCTGCTGTGCTGGAATGTGTCGTTACTCTACAGACAGACAGACAGACAGACAGACAGACAGACAGACAGACAGACAGACAGACAGACAGACAGACAGACAGACAGACAGACAGACAGACAGACAGACAGACAGACAGACAGACAGACAGACAGACAGACAGGCAGACAGACAGACAGTTGTTCATTGGCCAGTTGGCTGCCACGGTCGCTGGGCTGGCACACTGAGGTGGTCAGCATGAAATGGGTGGCACTGCATATGTGTGTGTAAGAGTGTGTGCGCCCGTGTGTGTGTGTGTGACTCACTCCCACCTGCAGGGAGACAGAGCAGTGCCAGCCGCCAGGCCTGGAGAACATTACTCACCGTCAGGACCAACGTCTCCTTCTGATACACACACACACACACGTACACACACACATGCACACAGCCACACACGCACACACACACACATACATACAGAACCTCACTGAATAATAAGTGGTGTCCTGCATTCCACGACAAAATGCGCCCACCCGTGAATAAAGTACATGCTGCATCCACAGATACTTAAAGCAACAGCAAAAACAGATTTTATAATAGACCGTGTTCTGTATTTGCAATTTAAAAATAAATCATTACCATGTCAAATCTGAGATATTTCTACAATGATTAGGAACAAACTACACCATTGGCAGTGAGGATGGCAAGCCTGCATTTGATGATTTGAGTCATCTTGTCTAATTTTACACACAAAAATCTACTCTGTTGGTTTGTAGCACCAAATAGGAAGATGGTTCTGATCTTGTGCTTATTGTATGAGAAGTCAGTGGAGAGGGGGGCTTAAATAGTATGCTTCATTTTATAAAAGCCCGCCCTAGTTTTATTTCCATTTAACTTTACTTAAAATCTGCTTTTTGTCAGGATACAGAATTAAGCCAATCTCCAAAACAATTTTGCAAAAGCAGTAACGACCCTTGTCTACACTTTCCAAACATCATGACTACTGCTACAACTTTATACCAAAAAAGAAAAAATCCCTCTTCTCCACCTTTTCTAAAACACTTTTATTAAGATTACAATACTTCTAAAATTTGGCTAAAGGCTGAAAAGGCAGTATAAAAAGTATTTTCTTTTTCTTATAGTGCCCAAACAATTATCAAAAAAGTTAACATGCACTTTGTTGTGAGGACAAAAATGTAGGAAAAGTGTGTTCGATGTTTAAGGCAATGTATCTCAAGATTAAAAATAATGTAGCAGTTAATATGTATGTATGTTTTGTATTCATTCAATCCTCAAAAACTGGCCTGTATAAAAGTAATGTGTCGTAAATTCTGTTGCAATATGAGATAAATACAAGAGCAGCAAAATGGCTGACTGTTCTCTTCCTCACTACAAAATGAGACTTCAAGTGCCGTGTGACAGCGGAGCATCTCCATTACAACACTGATGAGAAATAAAACAGCTTTTACCACAAAGAAAATCAGGCTTTGGTGCTGAAGCCATGTGAGTGACACTGATCTCTCTGTGCATGTGTGTGTATGTGTGCCTGATCTTCATCCATCCATCTATCCATCCGTCCATTTACTCTAAGCTCTTAAGCAATGCTGCTGTTAAAAAGTCCCCTAAAACTCTAAGCCAAGAGCAATAACATGAGCGGCAGGAGGATAACGTTGATGTAATGTCAGACACACACAACTGACACCCAGTGTTACTCCCGTGTTAACAAAACCCATCACGCTCTGTCTGTCTGTCCGTCTGAAGGCGCGCGCTAATCTGCTCTTAATCACAAGCTCTTATTTACAAAAAATACATTTTTTATTAATGCAGCGCGGGGGGCAGGGGAGAGAGGGAGATGAGGATGGTGGTGATGGTGATGATGATTTTGTGATTAAATGATGCCATAGTTGTGGTGGTGGATTAGGACGGGCATGGAAATAGATTAGTTCTGCAGTGGTTTTTCATCATGATTGGCAGGCCTCCAAAACTCACTCACTCCACACACTCCCTCTCCGGTCTCCATCTCCATTCTCTACCAACAGTTTGTAGGCTGCTAGCACCACCCTCTGGTAAAGGAAGACATGACATTGATATATTGTTCTCTCATCATCACTACATCGCCTGTCATTTCACCAGAACTAGGAATGTGAAGGGGTTGGGGAGGTGGCTGAACAGTAACTGTGGAAAACTGACAAAGTCAATGCCATTTTCAAAACACAAATTGAGGTAATATTCTTTGGAGATATGCTGTTAACTTTCTTCTTGTTGAATTTAAGCAATTTGGAGGCAAATGAGCACTGAAGATGTTCAGTCAACCCTGTGTACAGAAAAATACATCAATATCCAGCTAATTTATTTCTGAGAGTACATTTTAAAGGAAACAATTGCTGCTTGGATTACAGTATGCTCACTAAAAAACATTTTTGGGTTGAAAAAAAGTGCTCTGCTCTTGCATGACGCAGAGGTCGTAGTAATAAACTTGGGTTGTATGCTAATACCATAGACTGTATACAAGAAGTGGATTTAATCTGCCTGGTTTTAAACCCATGTTGAGGAGCTTTAAATCTGCATTCATTCAAAAAGCCTGCATTGGGTGACTTGGCTGCGAAAAGAGGTCCCATTGTATTAAAGCTGATGAGACAATGACTCTCAACCCACTTATTTTATTACCTCAGTAAACACTTTTGATGAATATCTAGGGTCTCATTTGGATGTTTGTAGTCTCTTTCTAAACATAATGGCATTAATGTTTTTTAAATTATATTACTTGTGCTTTTTTCAGGAATATCAGAGAGCTGAGAGTTGGTCATCTCTCAAAGGTCAGGGGTTCAACCCTAAGCTCCTGCAGTCACATGTCGAAGAGACTGAACCCAAAATGTTCTCCCGCTGCGTCATCGGTGAGTGAATGTGTCTGAATGGATTGGTTAACACTGATGGACACTTTACATAGCAACCTCTGCCATCAGTGTGTAAATGTGGTGTGAATGGGTAGTTGTGACCAGCGGTGTATAAAGTGCTTTGAGTAGTCAGAAGACTAGAAAAGGGCTTTACAAGCTCAATTACATTACCATTTACCATACACATTTAAAGGTCCACCAAAAGAAGTAGGGTAAGACAGAAGCTATTTTCTGTATAATCTTACATTATCAAAAGCATAACATTAGTGTTAATTCTAAAGTATTCATACATCTTGGTAGGTGGCATCAATCGTAGGTTTTTCCTTAAGTTGCAGTTTTCCATGAATAGACAGCTGGAAAATACCTTAAAACCAGTGTCTATGTTCCATTATCTCTGCTTTTCCAGGCTGTTGCAATGCAGTGCAAAGCCAGAAGTAATCATATTTGCACCTGAAAGTCTCAATTCAAGTGAAAGTAGTCTAAGAATAAAAGCCAGGAACCCATAGAGATCTGATTGAGTGTAATGGTATTCATTTAAAAAACAAGGTCGGTTGAGTTAAAAAAAAAAGAGTAAGTGGGTTATGAATTAAGATGTGGCTAGCTTGAGATTCCCTAAGATCATGCTTGCTACAACTGGAATATTATTATATCATACATAGCATTATAGTTTCACAAGAGGCAGTGCATGAATGCATATAAAGAGCACAGCACAATGGGACATTCACTGTGTTGGATAAATCAAAACATACAGATAATGTATGAAGAACTAAGTTGCTGTTTCATGGTAAACATTGACCAAGTTTAAAGAGCACGGAACAATGTTGGGGACAACTATTATCAGTTAAGTTGCAGAGCTAGTTGAGTTGGAGTAAAAAACAATTGGTTGTTGATTATTCCTTTAACGTCTATTTGCTGCTTGTATAGCTGTTCCCTATCGCCTAATAACTAAATCACAGCCGTGCTGATATTTAGGTCAACATCACCCCTTGTCATGTGATATTGCTTAATTGAATATACTGTAGACTTTTGACATTTTTAAATCTCTTCAGTAGCTGTTTGCCCGACTTAATCAGTATGATTATTAGTAGTGGATAATAATGACGTGATTAAAATACATCCTTACTTTGTTGACAAAAAATGTAATCAGGCAGCCTTGTGATGATTAAAGTTTCTGTTTGGCAAACTTTCTGTGTTCACCAACCTGTGTGTCTCCCACACAAAAAAATGGAGTGCACTGTATTACACACTGACAATACACCTACAACTCAAAGATCCATTCTGCAGCTGCATTGTACTCATCTTTTCCCTTTTCTAATGTATAATTTCTTGTATAATATGTATCACCTTGCATCACTGGAAAGACATCTTTGTTTCATTAACAACCGGGGGTTAAAGGTCCTTCTTGTGCCATGAGATCATACTTTGAGAGACATATGTTGATTTGTTGTTCTCAAATGCAAGATGAAAAGTGATAAAGAACATTAGAATGGAGTTTTCCTCTGAGCGCAAAGTGGGTGTGTGAAGTTTTGGAAAGAGAGACTGACCACTTCTCTGCCCTTCAGCATCAGCGGTCAGCAGCCATCACTGATCTCTCTGCTTGCTCATTAGGATTTGGAGAAAAACAAAACAGAGACAAGTAGAGGCACACACACACACACACACACACACACACACACACACACACACACACACACACACACACACACACACACACACACACACACACACACACACACACACATGTACAAATGCACTGCATTCACAGAATACACACAGGGGACACAAACACAAAAACACACAGCTTGACTCTAATTGGGTGACCCAAAGCCACTGATATCATCTGCTATGGTGTTAGAGCACAATCTCACCCAGTGCGGCCGGCAGCCTCTGCAGTCACACAGCCTCCGAAGAAGACCAGAGGAGTGAGAGAAGGGTAAAGAAAAGACAAATAGAAGGCAAACTGGCCTCGGAAGGGAGGAGAAAAAGAAGAGGAAGAGGAATAACACAACAACAACGACAAAAACACAAAGTGGCGCCGAGTTCATTAATTAGAATTTCAAATTGGACAAACTCAAGATGACAGCGTTGCGCTTGTCAAATCAGATCAAGCCCCGGCGGGGTGAGAGAGAGGGTAGAGGGAGAAGGAGGCATACTGCTAGCAGCCAAATACCACTCTTAGGAGCTGAATGGGTGCCATCTCTCTCTCTCTTTCTTTTTCTTTCTCTCTCTCCACTCTCCATTTCCTCTGATTACGCCGGCCGCCTCCCCTCTGTCCCCACATGAATGTCATGGCCGCCTTAACAAGAAGTGACAATTAAAACATCATCGGCGTCTCCAGGCTGAATGGGAGCGGCCTGCCGGGGTCCCTGGTGTCTCTAAGGGAGTGGGAGAGAGGGAAAAGAGAGAGAGAGAGAGAGAGAGAGAGAGAGAGAGGGAACAGAAAAAATGGAGGAGCTGAAGGGAAAACACCATGAGCTAAGAGAAATGGAGAGCAAGACACTTTGGCAACAAATACTTAGATATTTTGCCAAAAACGCTTAATAAATGGCTCAAAGATAAGTGTATGTATGGATGTTTACGTATATAGATTGGAACAGAGAAAACAAACATGATATATACCATATACTGAACCACCACGTAATTGTAAATCCAGTAGTACTATGCCTCAATCTAAATACACTTTTTCTACAGAACCATCAGGAGCAGGTGAAAGTCTTTATTATTATTTCATCTTTTATCCTGACCCATTAAGATTAAATTCAGTGTCATGAATCAAATGTTTCATATTTTGTAAATTATTTTACTAATTATCTTCATAGCCCCGCTTACAGTGAGTTACCAGTTTATTAAGCCTCTGTCTATTAAGTTGCGAACTAAACCAAAGCCCTGCTGAAAATGTGTTCATATTAAAGTAAAGTTTATTCTAACAGCTTTTGTTGACACTTTGGCACTTACAGATTCCTAGTTTAAGGCGGGACATTTACGCCCCTGTTACACCTTTTCTGTAATGTGTAACATAGGAGAAGGAATGGTGAAGTCGTTCTGCCCCTGAGCTGCCATCAGAGGTAGAAGAAGCGTAACGGGAGGAACACTGTGTGTAACGTTAGAGGCCACAAGGCGGAACAGCGCTATGTGAAGCCCCTGCTATGTAGAATGCACGGCCTCTTGAGCCTGGAATCACAATGGGCAAACGCAGCTTTTGGTACTAATTCCATGGTTTCCATGTCTTAGGGTTACACAAAAAGAGAATACGTTGCAAAATGAAATCACTAGGGCCTATTTTGTATCAAAATGTAACAAGGAATCAAACCTTTGACACTTAAGTCAACACAGTTCCAGTGTTTCCATCACTTCACAACATCAGCTACTTTAACACCAAGTAACAAATTCTTGCCTCAAAGGCTCATCAGCTTTTTGTGATGACAAGCACACTCCAATCAACACTTGTCAACTCAAAGTAAATTGAACTTGAATCACGACTCAAACTTGCTGTTCTGTGTTTCTGGAACAGTTTCAGTAAAGCTAACATCCAACATGCCCTTAAACAATCACGCAATGTGTCCTCACCTGTCTAGATGTCATTTAGATTAGATAAGGTTTCATTTCAATGGTCCCTGTGGGTGAATAATGAAGTGAAGAGCTGGAGAAACTCGTTTATAGCTAATGATAATTGACCAACTGCTGGGGCATTTAATTAAGGGGAAAGCAAACAATAGATAGGAAAGGAATTAGGACTAGAATATAAGATATGGGGATACATGCTTTGGTAATTTCACCAGTGGCCTAGATTAAGCAGGCTAGATGGTATTTGGCATTTTAAAATGTGTGCATGTGTGTGTGCGTGTGTGTTTGTGTGTGTAAGTACTCTAGCTGGGCTCTAGACCAGCTGTGGCACTACACACAAGGAGCAAGCGGCTGCCAAAATGAGCTGTCTTTGCAACGAGCCAAAAATCATCCAGCATGCCACTAGGCACCCCCTGTTACACAGAACTACACACACACACAAACGCACGCACGCACGCACGCACACACACACCGACACAAACACACACATGTATGTGCAAACGATCCAAGCAATGATGTAGACTATGGCGGGCGGATAAGACGACATACAGATAAGATCCTGGTTAATGAGGCCTGAATTTAGTAGTGGACATAGCCTACCTCCAGAGTTTTCAATTTAAACTACAGTGTATCCAGAGACATGTTCTCTGTGACTGTTTGTGTTTGTGTATGTGTGTATGCATGCATGTGTGCACACTCACATGTGTCTACAAAGCCAAACAGCCAAAGGCTCTCCGGTTTGATGGGTTTCTGTTATGACTCCATTATGTTGATGGCTTTGGTTCTATTCCAGGTCTCTGTGTGTGTGAGTGTGTGTGTGTGTGTGCGCGTGTGTGTGTGTGTGTGTGTGTGTGTGTGTGTGTGTGTGTGTGTGTGTGTGTGTGTGTGTGTGTGTGTGTGTGTGTGTGTGTGTGTGTGTGAGTGAGTGTGTGTGTGTGTGTGTGTGTGTGTGTGTAGGATGGATGTCAGGAAAATAGCTGCCATCCTTAGAATCATTAAAGACTGTCTAAGCGTCTCTGCAATCCCTGGCTTCACTTAAAGGTCCTGAACCTTTGAAAATACTTTACTTGTTGCAGATTCTATTTTTGCACTTTTGTATCGCACAGAAACTTTAGTGAGTAGAAAAGGGCAGGTGTAGCTCCTGAGTTCCATAAAAGCTCCTGGGGCCTCTGGTAAAGCCCTGTGATTGATGATTATTTTATTGACAATATTTAATGTCATGATTGGGTCTTTGTTTAGTTTGTATTTTGGAGTTTAGTTTAGTTTTAGGTTTTATTTCTCTTTTTCCCTAGTGTTGCTTGTTTCCCTGTGTGTTAATGTTTCCTAGTGTTGTCTTTAGTGTTTCCTGTTTTATTTTGTGTTTTCTTCTCCTTGTGTCTCTCTGTGTTTTGTTACATTCTGTGTGCTTTCAGTGTTCTATGATTTACTTTGTTGTCTTCAGTGTTGTCTTAATTCCTGTCTCTGTGTTTCCCCTGTTCTGATTGCCCTGATTGTACTCACCTGTGTTTTGTTTGTTTCACCTGTCTAACTAGTCTCACCTGTGTTGATTACCCCTGTGTCTATTTAGTCTCTGTGTTTCTTCCCCTCTGTGTCGGTTCATTGTCGTTTATTGTTTGTGAGATGTTGGATGTCGTTTGTCTCCCTGTGATTCCTCGTGGCTACCCTTTTTGGATTGATTTTTGTGTAGTAAGTTTTGTTTGGCCTTGCCTTTTTTTAGTTTAAATAAATCTTTTTTGTTATTATCTGCAATTGGGTCCTCCACCTCCTCATTATCATCGTGACAGAATGAACCGACCAGATATGGACCCAGCAGACTTTGATTTAAACAAGATGGACTGTTTTGAAAAGATAGCTTATTTTCAGAATTTTTTTCGTATGGCCAGGAGCACTGCAAGTGAAGAGCAGTCGCCCTGGACAGGCACCCGCCTGGCCATTTTCACTGGGACCCGGGGAGGAAGAAGAAATGGCTCCCGATTGCCTCCAAGGTCAACCTCCCTGAAGTCCCCTAAGCCCCAGCAGTCTGTCTACCAGCCCAAGCCTCCACTCAAGCCTCAGTCCGGGCCTGAACACAGGCCCCAGCCTAGGCCTCAACACAAGCTTCAGCCCAGGCCTCAACCCAAGCCTCAGCTTCAGCCTCAGCTCCAGCCTCAGCTCCAGCCTCAGCTCCAGCCTCAGCTCAAGCCTCAACCTCAGCAGCCTGTCTACCAGCCCAAGCAACAGCCTCAGCCCAGGCCTCAACCGAAGCCTCAGCAAGAGCCTCAACTCAGGCCTCAGCCCATGTTGCTGCCCAGCGCACCCGAGTCTTCACTGCTCAGCTCACCCGAGCCTACGCTGCCCAGCTCACCCGAGTCTTCACTGCCCAGAGCTCCAGTGACTTTGCCCCTGTGCTCCCCAGTGACTTTGCCCCTCTGCGCCCCAGGGCCTCAGCCTCACTGCGTCCCTGCAGAGCGCCCTCTGCTGCCTGTGACTGCTGAGCTCCGTAGTCCCCCTGTTGAAGAGAGGGGGATTCCTGCGGATTCCCTGTCGGCGGTCCGGCCGACTCCTGACGTCGCCTCGGCGGTCCGGCCGACTCCTGACGTCACCTCGGCGGTCCGGCCGATTCCTGACGTCACCCCTGACGTCACCTCGGCGGTCCGGCCGATTCCTGACGCCCCCCTCGGCGGTCCGGCCGACTCCTGACGTCCCCTCGGCGGTCCGGCCGACTCCTGACGTCCCCTCGGCGGTCCGGCCGACTCCTGACGTCCCCTCGGCGGTCCGGCCGACTCCTGACGTCCCCTCGTCGGTCCGGCCGACTCCTGACGTCCCCTCGTCGGTCCGGCCGACTCCTGACGTCCCCTCGTCGGTCCGGCCGACTCCTGACGTACCCTCGTCGGTCCGGCCGACTCCTGACGTACCCTCGTCGGTCCGGCCGACTCCTGACGTACCCTCGTCGGTCCGGCCGACTCCTGACGTACCCTCGTCGGTCCGGCCGACTCCTGACGTACCCTCGTCGGTCCGGCCGACTCCTGACGTACCCTCGTCGGTCCGGCCGACTCCTGACGTACCCTCGTCGGTCCGGCCGACTCCTGACGTACCCTCGTCGGTCCGGCCGACTCCTGTGTCTCTGTGGGAGGCCCTGCCAACACCTGATTCCAAGTTGGAGGTCCTGCCCACTCCTGTTTCTCGGTGGGAGGTTCTGCCCACTCCTGTTTCTCCGTTGGAGGATCTGCCCACTCCTATGTCTCGGTGGGAGGCCCTGCCAACACCTGATTCCAAGTTGGAGGTCCTGCCCACTCCTGTTTCTCAGTGGGAGGTTCTGCCCACTCCTGTTTCTCCGTTGGAGGATCTGCCCACTCCTATGTCTCGGTGGGAGGCCCTGCCAACACCCGTTTCCAAGTTGGTGGTTGTGCCCGCTCCTGTTTCTCCGTTGGAGGATCTGCCCACTCCTATGTCTCTGTGGGAGGTCCTGCCAACACTTGTTTCCAAGTTGGCGGATCTGCCCACTCCTATGTCTCTGTGCGAGGCCCTGCCAACACCCGTTTCCAAGTTGGAGGATCTGCCCACTCTCGTGTCTCCGTCAGAGGTCCTGCCGACTCCGCAGCTTCCTGAGCACTCGTCTGGGGTCCTGCAGACTCCTGCGCCATCGTCAGAAGGCCTTCGGACTCCCCCTGAGCTGGTCTCTGTGTTTGGTCGGCCTCCTGGCCGCCCACCTGAACTGTCTCCTGTGTTTGGTCGGCCTCCTGGCCGTCCCCCTGAACTGTTCCCCGTGTTTGGTCGGCCTCCCGGCCGTCCCCCTGAACTGTTCCCCGTGTTTGATCGGTCTCCCGGCCGCCCCCCTGAACTGTTCCCCGTGTTTGATCGGCCTCCCGGCCGCCCCCCTGAACTGTTCCCCGTGTTTGATCGGCCTCCCGGCCGCCCCCCTGAACTGTGCACCATGTCTGGTCTGCCTTCAGGCCGTCCACCTGAACTGTTCTCCTTGTTGGGCCGGCCTCCTGGCCGCCCTCCTGAACTGTCCGGACTATGTGCCCTGCCTCCAGGCCGTCCGCCTGAGAGCCCGGAGTCCCTCCTCCGGACCCCCTCCACCCACCCTGTTTTGGTTTATTGACGTTTTGGAACGTCTGGGATCCGTCCCTTGAGGGGGGGGTTATGTCATGATTGTGTCTTTGTTTAGTTTGTATTTTGGAGTTTAGTTTAGTTTTAGGTTTTATTTCTCTTTTTCCCTAGTGTTGCTTGTTTCCCTGTGTGTTAATGTTTCCTAGTGTTGTCTTTAGTGTTTCCTGTTTTATTTTGTGTTTTCTTCTCCTTGTGTCTCTCTGTGTTTTGTTACATTCTGTGTGCTTTCAGTGTTCTATGATTTACTTTGTTGTCTTCAGTGTTGTCTTAATTCCTGTCTCTGTGTTTCCCCTGTTCTGATTGCCCTGATTGTACTCACCTGTGTTTTGTTTGTTTCACCTGTCTAACTAGTCTCACCTGTGTTGATTACCCCTGTGTCTATTTAGTCTCTGTGTTTCTTCCCCTCTGTGTCGGTTCATTGTCGTTTATTGTTTGTGAGATGTTGGATGTCGTTTGTCTCCCTGTGATTCCTCGTGGCTACCCTTTTTGGATTGATTTTTGTGTAGTAAGTTTTGTTTGGCCTTGCCTTTTTTTAGTTTAAATAAATCGTTTTTGTTATTATCTGCAATTGGGTCCTCCACCTCCTCATTCTCATCGTGACAATTTAACATCATACAACAGTTAATTCTGACCAAGCAATCTTATTGGACAAGAAACATTTCATGAGCGCTGATATAGAATATAACGTTACTAAGACGTTTCAGGATGTGCATCACTCTGCCTCAGCCAGGGGCTCCATCAATGAGCTACTCGATGCCGCTTGTAGAAATGTTGAAAAAAAGCAATATCACACTCGAGGCTGGGATGTTACAGACTGAGATTTTCTTTGGCACTCAGCCTGCCGTCCCATGCCTTTGTCCGAAACACAGCAATGTAGGCATACATCACTCCCTCTTGTGTGATATTGCTAAATAGTATTATAATGTCAGGACATAAGTCATTGTATAATAATCAAAATGACCCTTTACAGTATTTGAGTAGTCAGAAGATTAGAAAAGTCCATTTACCATATTTATATGTGCGTACTCAGCCTCCTTCTAAATAGGTGCAAATATGCAATCCTTAGCTCAACACATCTTGGGGTAAGGTATTGGTATTGGTATTAAGGGTAAGACTAGTTTTTCTTTGGAACAGTTCCATAAAATGGTAAAAAAAACAAAAACATCTGTATGTCATTCATGTTTAAGTTAATGGTTGCGATACCTTGTCAACAGATTTTAAAGCTCTGAATTTTTTGTGTCAAACCAAAGCAGCAGCCTCCAGTCTTGAAAAATGAAGCCAATGCGGAAGTGCAAAATCCTGCAGATCAAGTGTCCGCTTGAGGCTGTTTTTACAACAGTAAATAACATGTTTACAGCCTGGTACAAAAAAAACAAAATAGGTCTGATTAGTTATTATTCTCATGGGCACACACTGTGCGGGAGGTGATTTTTTGTTTTTAAATAACTCCATTTGGATTTTCTGAACAATCGGTGTTATGCATAGTTAGACGCGTAGCTGATATGATTGACAGGCGGTTAAGGTGTAATGGTTTGTCACAAGGCTTAAAACCCGCCTCAGCTCCAGCTCTCTGTCGTTAAGTTGACTGAAAGTTAGGCTTTCCAGGATTTCCAGCATGGCGGCCACTGCTGATGAGCCTTCGGAGCCCACTGCCATAACAGATGGGTGACGTCAGTCAGGCTTCGTCCATTAATATTTACAAACCTCCAAAAACTCATTGGCATGAAACTGTTTAGTGGAACTGCAGAGACTATGATTCAATAGTAAAAGATAAACCCTTCTCATGTCCTAAATGAAGGATATCAGATAGGATATCCTCTAAGAGGTGTTTTAGGGTGCCAAACTGTAAGAGAAAGAAGTACAAACACTCTTTTATTCCTCACTCTATATCACTGCTGAACAAACAGTAGCGTGGAGGCAGGCCGCAACCCATCCCCCTCATTTCCACTCATTCTCTGACCTGGGCTGCACATTGACTCTGAGCACTTTCATAGACAATTTCTTGACATTATTGACGTAACGACTCATGCACTGTGATTCCACACCATGATTTTTAATGTAATTTATTCTGTTTTTACATTTTGTCTTTTACGTGTGATGTGATTTGATTGTGATGTGAGGATTTCTGAGCTTGTAATGCATTAAAGTGTTATCTTATCTTATCCATAAATCAAAAACAATTACCTCTCTTTGTACCGTCTTTCTAAACAGTAAAACTTTGATATGATACCTTTAAAAAAACTTGGTTTAAGTCACCCTGTAGCTGGTCTGTAACTCTTACACAAGTGTTACAAAATTCTCTGTAACTTTTACGTGTGTTGGAGTTTGATGTCTGTTAAAGCCACAGTTGTATCCTGCATGTTGGTTGCAGAGATAAGAGGCAGCAGAATAAGCCCTGGTGGCTGTGTTTCTGTAAGTTATTGTGAAGTATTGCATTCTATTAGCCCACTTTTGTTAATTGTTTTGGACAGTTGTGTGATGTGACACTAATGCTGGAGTAGATTTCGAGCATATTGCAGTTAGACTGCAAATATTGCACGTTCATTGTTTTCTTATTTGTATATGTACATGATGTCTTTGCTTGTTGCCTAATAGTTTGTCCTTCTTGTACACACTTCTTTTGTTTTCCACATGTGTGTCCCTTGCTTCTTCATCACTGCTACACCAGGAAGGTCCAGTCACTGGGCGTGCGTCCATACTGTAAGAGAACAAAGGTCATATAAAGGTTACAAGAGAGTCTCTGGTTCTCCATTGGCAATAAAAGTTAGGGAAATCTCATATCACTTAGTGCTAAACTTACTCAGCGCTGCTTAATTGTGAGCAAAACACAAATCAAGATGTGAAATCAAATATCCGTAAGCAAATCTGCAAACTCAGCCACCAACAGAACACAACACAACAGAGAAAAGGAACTATAATAAAAATCAAAACAAAATGTTCCCCAATCCGTGACAGCCGCAGAGACAAATCCAATTATTTGTGTCTCATGTTGCAAATTTGTTCTAATGGTCGAAGTGAGAAAGTAAATAAACGCCTGCGAAGGGGAAACAAAAGAATGTGATTTCTAATTAACTTGAAAGAGGAACAGCAGGGCGACTTAGTAAACCCATCTTTCATCTGCTGCCTCAGACCACTCATTTGTTTGTTGCACAATGTTGTCTTCAAGAGGGGCGGGGAGAGGAGTATGTGTGTGGGGGGATAACACTGCACTGCTTCCCTCCAAATGAAATGTCAACAGATTTAACAGCGCTGCAGAAGAAGCGCAGCGTTTTCCAGCGTTTTGTCGATTTTATTGTTCATTAAGCTTCACTGCCGACGCATCCCCCCTCGAATCTTCTTCCTCCTCCTCCTCACCCACTTGTTCGAGGCTTCATTTGCAGCATCTTGGCTTTGAAGATCACAAAAGGCTGAGGCAATAATTGGGTTTGTGCAATTACAGCGAGCTTAATGAGAGAATTCATGAGTTTGTCTTGCCCCTATCTCCAACTCTCCACACTCCAGCATTAAGTCGGGAACTGTATCTCTCTGATGCTTTGTCTACGTAGGAAGATGTTATCTGTTAGTAAGATTTGGCTTATCAATCCACCACACACATCATGTATGCATACAAAGACTCAGTGATTGAATTGCAGATATGCAAATCACCTGCCCCAGACTGACCAGAGAGGCAAAACAACGAACACAGATGCAGCATGGAAAGTTAACAGAGTCAAAGAAAGACAAAGCAAAAGAAAAGAGACTAAGGTCAACACAAAGATAATACACATCACTAATCAGAAAGTTCAGAGTATGTTCAAGCAGATTTGGTCTAAGTGTATGACTCATAATAATTTGATTGTCATCAAGACAGATAAGAAAGGACAAAATGTTCCTAAAGTCTTCTGCAATGTTTGTGAAGCTAGTAGTTCAACTCAGTGTACAGATTTTAGATCACATATTTAATATGGCGTGTCAACTAAAAAGTTGCATTACTATTCTTGTGTTAATGGTTGTGCTTTATCAACCCTTTAGTCACGAGGCTCCAGGTATCATCATATAAAATAAGGGCAGTCTTTGATAACCTATACATTTCTTGTACTTCCATCTAGCTCTTTTGATTGTGAATTGTTGCGTAAGTTGCTCTTGCAGTCATAGCAATGCAACTGTTTACTTGACAAGCCATAGTGATATACAACCTCTCTTAAAATCACTAAAACAAAGAGGGGCATTAGGCAACAGTTTTACAAGCAGAAAATAGCAGTCAAAAAAAACATCTATTCTTTTTTGCTCAACTAACTCAACTAGCGACCATGACATGTGCTCTCTTCAACTTTTTCAATGGTTACCACAGAACAGCTTTACTTAGTTGTTGGTACATTTCTCATCACAGTGAAAAGCCCCAGTGATGTTGTGCTTTATATCAGCACTCATGAACTGCCTCTTGTCCAATCAAATTACTTGGAATAAATTATAATACTATATCATACAAACCATCCAGTTGTAGCAAGAATTATTTTATATTTTTTACCATGTATTTTTGGGCTTTTTATGGTCTTATTGGAAAGATTATACAGTGGATAGAGTCGGAAATCAGGGATGGAAAGAGTAGGAAACGACATTCTGGAAATGAGCCTCAGGTCAGATTTGAACCCGGGCTGCCCGCTGCACAAGAACTTTTTCAGGTCTCTGTGGTAGCAACATGTCAATCTCAAGCTTGCCACATCTTAAATCATAACCTACTTAATCATCTATTTAACTCTAACTGGATCATGATTTTCAAATGAATATCATTACCATCCATCATTAAATCTGATTTTATCTCTATTGGGTTGCCTGTCTGCTCATTTTTGGACCACTTCCACTTGAATTGAGACGTTCATATACAAAGAAAATGGCTGCTTGTGCTGAATTTAGGATAAACACAGTATTGCAACTGTAATAAATATCTTGAAAGTGACTTGAGATTCAGAATAAAATGTTGTTATGCATGATAGTGTAATACTATTCAGGAAATAGCTGCATTAAAAGCACAAGAACGGGTTTCTGCTTTATTTTTTTTGGGGGGGGGGGGGGTTCCTAATGTTTATGCATGGGTGCATTCCCTTGAATGTGATGGACCTCTAACAGTAGTACAATATAATCGTTTTTCTTTACAATTATTTGAATGCGTTTTGGGTAAAATTTTAATTTGAAAAGTCACTTCAGTTTCCAAATTAATGAAATAACATTCAAAGTACTACCTTTACATTTGAACTGTAGAGGAGTGTAAGGTATGATATCTGTCACTATAAAGTAGTATACTATTTAAATACTCAACTGACTTTGTAAATGAATAAATACATCATGTGTGTAAAGGAAGGTAGCAGTAAAGTTGATCATTTTTTTAATGAAATGCTTGATGAAATTACTTTTGAGTTATTTGTTAAAAAAGAAAAAAACTAAAAGGAAGTTTGGTGGTATGAACTGAAGACATTCTTAGTGTGATTCTGATCTCAAACATATTATGGCTTTTCCCAGCTCACACCCCTAGAAATAATAGGCTCATTACACAGCACAATAAACAAAAAGTCAGCGATACATAACATGCACTTTAACTCTAATCGAGCCTTCAGCAAAAACATGAATCTGTTTAAATCTGCAGTGCTGCATAGACTCTAGAGGTGGTGTGTTTGTAGGCCATACACAACATTACCAAGTCATTACTCATTACCTAATGAGACAGTTCACTTATTTTCTACTTACAGGAAGGATAATGCATTCACTGAGTGTACAATAAATAAGGACCAACGGGTGTTTGTTCATAATACAAAAACGTAATGCTTTGAACTAATTGAGTTACATAATAACCGCTGGATTAAAGCCCTGTTATGCAATTATAGAGATAAAGGATAAGTTTAAGTTAGTTTGCCTTTTATCTGTTCATTCAGTAAACAGTCCTTTTTTTGGGTTGTATCCTAAGTGTTATTTAATAAATGTGTTAGCAATAAGAATAAGTCTAAACGTTCCTGGCATTATAACTTAGAGCCACAGCTACTTCAACCTACACTTCAGTCTTTTTGTAGGGGTATATCACCTACAATCACATTATTGAATGACTTATTTAAAGAACCTGTTTTTTAAATGAAGAGTCCTTTGGGTGACAGTAGTATAAAAAACACAGACGTTAAACCAGATGTTACTCAGCCAGGAGAAACATCTGTGGAGTGGTGGTGTGTCTGCTTATGTGCACAAATAGTCTTTGTGTTAGTGTGAGTGTGTGTGTGTGTGTGTGTGTGTGTGTGTGTGTGTGTGTGTGTGTGTGTGTGTGTGTGTGTGTGTGTGTGTGTGTGTGTGTGTCTTTGCATCCACCAACCTGTATATCTGTGAGTTCTTTTGCTATCCTTACAGTCAACTGTGGGTTTTTATCCTGACAAGGGATATGCAAGTCCTAAAAACACACAAAACCACATTTTTATAATTGAATCAGCTCAGTGTATGCACTTTGTACAATGAAATTACAAAAACATCGAGAATGTTAAGTCAACACATAACAATATTAAAACAAGCAGCCACAAGGTTAAAACAGCTTTCTAAAGAAAAAAACTATCCACGTTTTCACGAGAGACCACGTGCCTCATTTATCAAAGAACTTAAAGTTTGAACACCATTCACAATTAACTTTGTAATTTCTTTTTAATCAAATAAAGACAGCCAACTTTACCTCCAGCTCTGAGTTAGCATGTAGTAGCTGAGAGGGTAAATGAGACATAAAGCTTAAATCTAAAGCATTAAGTCTTGAAATGTACAAAAAAAAGAGTAGGAGTATTGTGATCACATTCTTCTGTGATGTTGAACAAATCAGAATTTGATTGATCAGAATTTGAAAAAGATGACAATGTAATTCCACACCAAAATTGTTTGTAAAACCTGAACTCATTGATTAAGAATGAATACAAAAAAGAAAAGCGATTTTGAACAGATCCAGACTACCAACTTGCATTCATTTTCCAAGTCTTTTTTTGATTAATGCCCTGCAAACTGGCTGCTGGCTGTAGCCTTATACTTACAGACATGTACCCATGAGAGTGGTATTGGTCTTATATTCTTATTCTTGAGAAGAAAGTGATTGAGTACTCTGGAAAAATCTAGTTGAGGAAAATTAGACGGCCAATTTAAAGTGTTTTGACATGGGGATTAATAGAAAGTAAGAAAAGCACATTGTGATTCAATAAGACTACCATCATTTGTTTTCTACACAATACAAAGCTTGACTACATAATAAGCTGGAAGTGACATATTTATTCTGAGATAAACATACCTTTTGGCTAAAACGTTATGTAGCATAAGTATAAAATATGTGTGCTACCCTTACTCACCTTTCCCTGATAGACAATGTGTCCTATGGGGCAGATCATGCATGCAGTTCCCGAGCCAAACATCTCTTTGACCTGCTGCTGCTCCAGTGCAGAGCACAGCTGGCTCATGGTCAGGTAGCGTTCTGTCACCTTGAACTCACCCTAGGCAACGAGGACAGAAGAAAGGACCAGAGGAAATATGATCCTTAATTTGGAAGGATTATCGATGCATGTTGTATAATTGTGTCTTTCTCACCCATTTCCCGGTTAGTTCCAGGATGCTCTGCCGGGTAACACCTGGAAGTATGATACCGTCCAAGGGTGGGGTAGCAAGTTCCTCCTCTGAAAAAAGTGTAAATGATATAATAATAAGATTTAAAAAAGAAATGCAAGAATTTTGAAGGCAAACAGGAATTCACTGAATATTTGTTTGGTATGATGTTGTAGAGACATTGTTTCACCAGAAGAGGTCAGGATTGTAAAAAGGTTTAAGTGCAAATGTACATCTTCCACTCTACTTTCTACATTCTAGTGATGTGACTAACCTCCATCCTCATTGATCCAGTGGAGGAAGATGTTCATGGTTCCTGCTTCAGTGATCTGGTGGTCCTCTCCATAGAGCCACAGCACCTGCTGACACCCATAATCCACTGCTTCATACTGGGCCAGCAAAGAACATCCGTAATTCCTGCAGAAAATAAGACACAAACTTAACTATCATGATTACTTTTTTTCCAACAACCCTGAACTGCGACAGTGGAATTTACCCCTTGTTGTTACATACATCATTTTGTTACTACATAATGTTGTTACATGCATCACATAACATGCATACAGTATGCATACCCACCCTCCCATCTTGCAGTCTCCAGTTCCTCCTTTCCAAGCCCGTGTGTACTTTGGGTCAGCCCACAAGGACAGAGCCTCTGCCTCATTGTTGAAATAAGCCCCCGCTTGACACAAGATCACATACAGCAAGGCATGGCTGGGCTTCTTCACACCCAGAGAGGGCTACCATAGACAAATGAATACATACCATTTATTTGAAAAGAAAAAAAGCTTAGAAAATGATTGCAGTTTTTGACAGTCTGCCTTACCTCAGTGCTAATAAATGTTGGTCTTACGTACAGTCCTGCTGAGTCTGAGTAAGGTACCCAGTCCTGATCAATCTCTACCAGACGCCTGATACATTCCAGAAACTCTGACTGATCAAAAGTCTGGAGAAGTAAAGTGGGATATAAAAAAGTAGATGTTTATTGGGAGGGTAAAAAATACAAAAAGTAAAGACAGTGGGATGGCACTCAAAAGTGGGAATATTGGGTTGCAATTGTTACAATTTAAAAACGTTAATTTGTTCATCATTGTCAGCTTTCCTTTCCTCAGTCTATCCATTCAACCAGTCATTCCTTCCTCACATCCGTCTTACAGGGAGACAAGCTCTCTTAGCAGACTTGGACATGCGATTCATGTTAAGCATGGGTCTGAAGAGACGCAGATGGTTGTCATCCCCACGATAGGCCTTCAAGCCTTCAAACAGCTGGTGAGAAATTAGGAAACAAGAAGAAATGAAAAATAACATATGAGGATCTAAAGAAAGATTATATGATATCACAGTGATGAATACAGAAAATCACAAAGCTAAATGCTAAATAATAAACTGAACAAGTGTTTAAACAAGAGTGGTGACCTTCATAACAGAAACAACAATATATGCATTTATTCATTGTTATTCTGTTTGCTTCTAACCATTTTTCTTTCTGTCTCTTCCTACATCCGGTTTTATTATCTGATTTTATTGATTGCTTGATTGATTTTAACGGGAGGTAGCAGATGGCTGTCCACCAAATAGTCTGGTTATACTGGAGGTTTCTGCCTGTTCAAAGGAGGTTTTTCCCTGCTTCTGTTGCCAAGCTCTTACATGGTGGAGTAATGTCGAGTCTCATAATATAACAAAGGGTATGGTCCAGACCTGCTCTAGATGTAAAGTATCGTGCAATGACTTTGAATGTGATTGGTTGCTATATGCAGTAAGTTACATGAATTGATTAACTGATTGGCTACACTATACCACAATTGTTGTAAGTTCTGAAGGAGCATGCAGTCACATTAAGAGCTGTTCCCATTAATGAAATGTTCATTCTAATACAAGTAGCCAAAGTTGTTTGAAAAGCAAGAGTAAGAGCATCCAAGACCACCTTCTTGAATTATCTTAGTATCTTATAATGCTAAATGTATGCATAAAAGTTAGTTTAAAGGTTGAATTATTTCTGGTCAGTGTACCTGTACGCCATAGTGTAGTGATGAGCAGGCTGGATGGAGTGACAAGTTCGCGAAGGGCTTAATAAGTGGAGCCTGCCAGCCCTCAGTTGCACTCCACTCTATGGTCAGCATGTGGTCAGTGAAGACGGACCCAAAGGTGGAGACTTCAGGTTTGGTCTTCGGAGTGGAAGACAGCTGGATAACCAGATCAGCTGCCTGTTTAAAAAACAATGACAATCCAAAGAAACAAGAAGCTACCGTAGTTAAAACCCCAAGCCTTCTTGCTGCTGTTGAGAGTTCAAACAATTGCACCTCTGTGTTGACTAATTTAAAGCTCCTGTGTGGAATTTTTAGCAGTCTATTTTTATAATGTCACTTTTAATGCCTGAAACAGCTGCATGGGGTAGGTGTCTGACGAAGGGATTGAAAGCATGCTGCAGGAACTTCTTTATATTTTCCAAGGCAAGATTCTCGATGGGTGATAGTTATGATGTTAAAATGAATCAGCTTGGGATTTAAACATGCGCAGGACAAAGCTGGCAAATAATAAGAGACATGGCTGTGTCCACAGGGGACACAAAAATGAATGCAAACCAACCATATCTCACAGGAGCTTTAAGTTGTTAAACTTATGAACCACTCCATGCAGTTGTTTTAATTTATCAGATTTATCAGATAATAAAGACAAATAATTTATCATGGGTTTATAGATATAAAAACAGAGCTATATAAAATGCCCTGTGACAGCCTGCTGGGTTAATAAGCAACCATTGCCAACATTGTTATCCAATCAACTGAATGATAGGATGATGTGTCAGTCTTTTGTCAGGGTCAACTTGTTTTTGCTCCCTCCAATTGACCAAATGTCCCAACCAAACCTTCTGTGTGACCTGCACGGGTTACTCTAATGTTAACAGTTTGGCTGTTTAATTCAAAAGACACAAGCAACAGTCAACAGTTGACCTCTAATGCTGTCAAACCAGACAACAGATCCATGACACTGCAACTTCAATGAGACTAGAGAGGCTGTCTGAAGGGGTGTGTAGCCCTAACACTTCACCATACCCCTCTCCTGCAACAAGAATTGGGACCCCTACACGTGAACACGCAAAATGTAGGGGTAGGGCTATGAGGTTGGAGAAAGGGGTAAAATGGGACTAGGCCTTAGAGAGTACAAATACAAATACACTAGCATCAAATAGCCTTGAAATAATTTCATATAAAACACCCAGTCTCTGAGACCATTCTATCCCCATAGTGATTTTATGTTGGGTGCTACAGTAACAGCAGGTTGGAAAATATGCGTCATATTTATCAGGAGTGACTGCTGTCCTTTCCTGCTGTTCTGCAAGATAGTATTAAGATCCTTCTTTCAAACATCTCTTAAAGGTAAGACATTTAGTTAGTTATCTGCTCCAATTGTCTGGGATTAGGCAGGTTCTTCATCCTCTCCTTCAGGATGCAGAACTGCTTGTGTCATAATCCCAGATTACAGTGCTGGAGAGTGGGGAGTGACAACAGTATGTGATAGTGGTTGGAGTAATGCATAATACAGTGTACTTTTATGTCTGTGGTTGCCTTTTAAGTCTTTTAACATGTGCCCATATTTTTTTATTCTCTATGTTAAAAGGTTGCCCTCTGCTAATGTTTGGTTTTCTTTTTTTCTTTTTTTATAAAAAGCCATGGATATGAATTTTCATGTCATTTTTGGACTAAATTTCTTTTTGACATTTCACAAAAAAATCAAAAGGCCTAGTTCCTTCTTATTTTATGAGCATTCTGTCGTCATAATGGTTTAAAATCCCTCTTCATGGTCCACCTGCAAGCAAGTGTTTTGGCAGGAATCAAGTACGGATTAAGTTAACAATGAAAGGGAAAGCATAGCCACATGCCAAACCCAAGCCAATGCTCATGCTTGTGAGTGTACGCCTGTGTGTGTCTGCACATGTCCACCCTAATCTCTACCTGAGCCTGCTGTCTACTGGTCAGGCACTCAGGGTCAGAAAACAAGCAAAGCTCCAGCTACTTAGTGTGAGCTGGGAAAGTGGATTGTGCTGAGCACAAGTGCAGGAATGGACACTGGTTGTGTCATTTCAAACAAAAAATAGCAACAACATGCAATTTATTCTGTTAAAGGCAAGTTAAGAGCTAAACGAATGAAAAGCCTTAGAAAAGGCTTGTCAGCGAGTGGACGTACTGAAGCGCTGGAATATCTACTAGATTCGTTTTTCACATGTTTTGTTGTCACAATAAGCAAGCAGTTAAATTATTTTGTCTCTTAAGGCTTTTCAGTGCAGCTCTTTGCAACATGAGGACAATAAGCAGCGCTGGAATATCTTCTATGTGGAGAAAGACGGAGGATTTTTAAGTGTCAGGAAGCCAAGGAATCATCAAGATGCTGCAGCTGGAGCAGCTACTGAGGGTAGGTACACTTAAACAAAAGTGGCATTTAGACAGCTGCTTTTAAAAATAATCCACTGAAGTAAAAGTATTCAATCCATTCTACAAACCTAACAGCTACCCAACACCGTTCAGTACCTTAAAGCTTGGGATGATGTTGTCAGCCATTGGAGGGTTGAAATGAAGCAGATTCCCTAAAAACATTTTTAAAAAATTGGAACAGTACAATAACAATATTTACTTCAAATGTATATTCTTCAAACATTTTTTTTACAACTGATATGAATAAATAAATGCATAAAAATCAGATGTTAGCATTGCATAAGAAAGGTATTTTTGTAAGGATATTACCTGCTGAAATAGATGAAACACAGAAGACAAGCTGTTGTCAAATAACTCATGTCCTATATTATTCATTTCAGTTGATATAGTATTTTCTTGAACTAAATCATTGGTCAATCAGTATTGTCCCTTTCTCCAAAGTATCACAATTCAGTTTTAACTCGTGAAGTGTTTTAGTTGAATTTATAACATCATCAAAGCTAATCTCTTATTATACGCCCTATTGGCCACTTATCACTACGCCGTTTTAATGCATGTGTAAATTGACAAAGGTCATGTAATTACTGAATGTCACTGGCCTTCATAAACAACATGGCTTTACAGGCCTATACAAGCGATACTGCATTATAACTTTCCAAATAGGTCTATCGGTAATTTAGACGTTTTAAAATTGGGTGCCAATATTGTATACTTACACTTTATTCCACACAATCTGCGTTATCAATTAGGCTATTATCCCCAACTTTTACGCCGCTAGTGAATAGGACTAGTTTTTTGTCTGGAAAGTTGCCTTCAGAACTAAACAGAGATCTGACCTTATCGTCGCTGTGATCGAAGTTAAACACCGACTGAGCAGCTTCAACTCCTACCTGCTAAACCGCTTACTGAGTACCTGGGTTGAAACAAGTCACGTTATTGGGTTGTCATGACACCAAACATCCCAGCGTACCCAATTAATATTTCAACACTGGTGTTTCTGTTGTGAAGTGTGTCGGTGTCACAATACCTTTGTCAATGTCTGATAGGAAGACGTGGCTTTGTTTTTGATTTGGTTTGTTTTCTATATCTTTTATTTGACAGACTTTTAATGCAACATGGCCTTTAGGCTATTTGTTAGTGTAAGGACATGCTTGGTGAGCCACTGAAAGGGGGATTAATTCTGCGTAGGGACAAAGTTTAAAAAATGATAAGCCTTACGTTAAATAATTTATTTGACATTTGACTAGACAAATAGCGCATATATTTCAACTTTTCCTGTAGCGTGGTATATTGAATGCTGTGTGTCCTTCAAGCCACAGGGTGGAGGTGCTGGCTCATTTTTGGAGTCCTGAACACCCACTGAAGTTTTAACTCTTTCTGTCTCGAGCGCTGAGCTTGTTCGAACTACCTGTGCGCGTGCTCTATGTACACGACTTCACTGGACAGTTAGCCAAACATTTCGTCGTGGATATTTGCTCACGCAAGCGTTTGAAAGGTAACTAAAATATGTCTCCAGCTGGCAAACAAATGTTATTTGGAAGAAACATTCAGAAGATGTTTAGTAGACTCGTTGGTCAGGTGTGTTTGTTTAGTTAGTAATTTGCACTGACGAGTAATATTTGATGTTCCCGACGTTTGGTTGACGCAGCTTGACAGTCTTCACTCATTTAACGAGTCTACATTATTTAGTAAGAATTCTAAGAATTAGCTGTTGTAAAATATCTGTGATTTCTTATTTCATTTTTTTAAATTGCAAATGCATGGAGTTTTTGATTGAGAAAATTGAATATTAAATGAAGTGTTTTTTTTGTGTGTTTTAAAATTCGAATGCAAACTCCTGTTTCAATTAGCTCGTTTACACACCTGGAGCCTAGATAGGCGATGTTATAGTTAAATTTGAAATCACTAGGTTTTTATCTTGGCACGTGTAAAGCCAGGTTTTTTTAAATGTGCAACCCGTGGCGTGGTCTGGTTTCCCCGATCAGTCACTTCTATTTTCAGAATGTAAAGTTGGCTATTGGGCTGGTAATAATTTCGACCCAGGGTATCCCACTTCTGTTCCCCTCCATCTTCTTTATTTTTTAGTTCCCATTTGTCTGTTTGTTTACTGGAAACTAAAAGTGGACAACCATTTGATATTAGATGGCATTATCCTTTAGCTGTCTTCTTTCATGTCCAGTCTCTTTATATTAGTCTCAATATTCCATATTATTTTCTAAATGTCTGAGATTTCAACAATCCACATTTTGTGCTTATTTTTCTGTTTCCTACCTTGGGGTTAGTCAGATCAAGGAAAACATTTTTTTCCTTGACAGAATATGCAAATTATCTTGTACACAATGGTGTTATGCAGTACTAACCACATAGGCCTATAATAACCATGGTTTCTCTTTATTTTATTTCTGTGTTCTTTTTCACTTTTAACAATCTCAAAATATTTTTTCTACACCCTATGCAGACTTCAGCCTCGCCTCTCGCCAGGAAGCCAGCACTGCAGCCCTGCCGTCAGCAGCATGGACTATTACACACCCCAGTCGAATCGTCGCCACAATCCTGTGGACAGCATCTGCCGTAAACTGCAGACCATTCAGAGGTGTGGTGACCGAGAGCCAAATTCACCGTTCCAGATTCCCAAACTCTCCTCCAATAGTTACGACAGCCCACAGTCAGGCCTCAGGCACAACCTGGAGGCCATCCTGAAGAAAGGGACCCTCCACAGAGACGAGGGCGAGAGGGGGAAGGAAAAAGAGAAGGAGAAGGGAAAAGGGATGGGTATGCAGGACCCAGCAGCTTCCCAGAGGAGCAGCCGAGGTCCTTCTGTTCCTCCGTCCACCCATTCCACCCCAGCATGCAATCCTTCCATGCCAGTTAATGTTACATACACTATCACAAGCACTATGGGAGAGAGGAGAATTGCTGATGGGAGTGATTTAAGCAAAGTGAAGACATGGCAGAGGTATTGTTCGACGCCCGCGGGCCAGTCAAAAGAATCCCCTTACTTTACATTCACTCAGGGGCCTCAGTCTGTGCAGTCGGAGAGCGTGAAGCCAAGTAGGAGCCCCCCTATGTCTCGGACCTTCACTCCAAACCACAGCACCCTTTCTTACAACCTGAACTTCTGCTCAGGAGACATGGGGAACTCCACAGAGTGTGAGTTGCCCTACCCAGCTCTGGTTGTGAAAAGACTGTCCATGGGAGATGGAGGTAAGAGAAAAGCTGCTGCGGGCCAGCTTGCATGTGCAGGTTGTTGTAGCATTATAATTGAAGCAAACACAAAAAGAAAAGTTGTGAAAGTACCTCTTGACAATGGCTGTATAGCCTTACTAAAAGCCTAAATCATTCTCATTCTTTTCACACATTCATTTGCCAGGGCTTACAGCCACATCTTGCCACCTCTTGCAGCAGTTGTTTGCTGAGTAGCCTACAGTCACGATTTCTCAAAACAGGGATATGGAGAGTAATTGGTAAATGGTGATAAAGAGAAGAATAAGACGAATTTAGCTACTGACATATTCCAGTCTAACGCTATGGGAAGGAAATTGTTGCTGAAAAGACGAATTGTACATACAGAATCTTGGACTCTAGCGGGGCTGGATTTCTGACCTGCAAAGCAAACCAATCCCAAAGGCTTCAGAGGGTCTTGGCATCAATTCTGTTAAATCTGGTTCGGTTCAAAATCTACTTTAAAACTCACATTTGTTCAGTTTTTACTTTAGATTACATTATAAATACTACTCAAGAAAATCATTTTCAAATAAACTTTTGTATAGTTAACCTATGATGAGGTTGTAATTCAGCATACAAAAGACAACAAAGAAAAAGGGTTAAGATTATATATAGGTCTGCTTACAAATGATTAAGTGTAGCCCCAAAGTAACTTGTTTCATGTAACTTTGTTATGTGTTGAGTATCTGGCCATTGCTGTGCCTGAAGGAAATCTTGTCATGTGTTTGGTTTGCTCTGCTACTGAATAGAGCTCAGTTGTGTGTGTGTCATGTCCATGCTCAGGATCCTCCTCAACCTCAGAAAACAGGAAGGAGAATATGGCAGAGATCAGTCTGATCTGTGAAGAGAATCTGCTCGATACTATCTTCCATGCCTGTGACACCCAGCGACGAGGTACACCCACACAAACTCGCACATACTGAAATATTCATATAGTCAATTGCAGTTGGTTCACGCATTCCAGTGTTCTTACAAGCAAAATACAGCTGAACTATATCAAATCATTAAGTGTAGTTCTAGAGTGGGAATTTAATGTGTCGAAGTAATTTTTCAACTTTCAGCATTCTGACAGTGTCAGCTTTGTCTGTGTCCTTTTCTTTTACAACACAGCATTTGCAACATTTTTCTGAGGAGGCGTCTGGTTTTCTGATCTGTTTATTGATATTTTAAAAATAAAATGTAATAGAAAATGTCATTTTCTGCCCTCTTCCAGGCAAAGTGTACGTGTCTCATATCGTGGACTACCTGCGGCACACCACCAGTCGCAGCTCAGAAGACAGCGGACTAGAGGAACTTTGCAACATGCTCGATCCAGAACAAAAAGACGTCTCCATTGACCTGGACACTTACCATGCCGTCATGAGGGAGTGGATTGATGAATGCCGCAACAATGGGTATTTGAAATCATTGATTATACATCATAAGTTAAGAGTTACAGTATATTCAATAATATTATAACATAAGTTACAGGTTTGGGTTCCTACAGTCAGATGCTCAGTTCTTCAGAGAGAAGTATTAAAATATTTCTACACAATGTTTGAAACTGCACTTTTCGATTAATGGTGGGTGGCTTAGTTGGTAAACATCCTGGAACCTCTGAGATCAGCTGTTTGTGACGACGTATTCATCCAGCTGAAGAGACCTTATACAAAAGTTGTGTTCAGGGCTAGTCTTTTGATGCAGTACATGCTGTGACTATCCGGCGTGGATGAAAGAGAAAATGAAAATGTCGGTAATGCGTTCAACAGCTTCACGAGTCAAAAGTGCATTCATTGTTGAATTAGCAACAAGATCTTTGTCCTGCGTTTGTCCTCTAGACATGTTTTTGTCTTGCTAAAGCACCTTTTTTTAAAACTGGAAATGGCAGTTAGAGTGAGCTGTAAGAATTTTAAAGTGACTGAGGACGCTGAGGTGTTGTTAAAATCTTGGAGATTTTCTTGTTTGATCAAGGGACACTAAATAGTTTCAGCTGCTTTACCATTTCCTTCTACACATGACATTTGATATTTGTTTCCTCTTTAAAGTGGCGTGTAAAGGAGAGAAAAGAGCAACTCATCTATTGTGTTTGAGTTATGCAAGTAGATGTTGTGTAGGCGGTATGTGCATCACAGCAGTCTGTCTTTTGTCTTGGAGCCAGTTGTTCATCATCATAAAGTGCATATTATTAGGTGTAGGTCAGTTGTACATTTGACAACTCTTGTCCATTTTGATGCCAGGATTTATATTTAAAGCAAACATATTTAACAATAATAAGTTATTAATTCATCTTTTATACAATTGTCACATTTTGACTAGCCTGGATTAGTTTGCAACTATCAAATGAATAGCAACAGTTCCCAGCCAGCGAGCTCTCTTTGCAGCATTACAGCCAGAGTCTGTATATCACACAGAAGATGACTCAAGCTGAGCAGAAAATTGACTGTTTCAAGTGCTGAGTGTGCCAGGCACCAAAAACTAAACACTTCAGCTGAGTATTCCAAACATGTTTTCAGGAGCCCCAAAGCAACACTGTAGTACATGCCCGTCAGAACCTAAAAAGCGGATCATGAAAGTGAACCTGAACTCTTCCGTTTTGATGCGTGATTTTTCTGTTGTATCTTAGGCAAGAAACTATAGATGAAATCACTCAGGAGTCCATCAAACTCAGAGACAGCCTGTGTGGTGAGTGGGACTACGAGCACAAATCTGGTTGCTTTTGCTTTCCTTGTATTGTAGACACATCTAATTTTGATGCTTTGTTTGTGTGCAGCCAAGAGGTCCATGCTACTTAATATGACTTCAGGAAGCTTGGAAGGCTTTGGTGGTGAGGCATCCAGAGCAGAATTGTAAGTGTTATGTATAATGTAGTGAAACGGTGTCCAAATATGTGTACATTTGTAACGCCATGTATTTTATTTGTGCACATAACCTCCCGCACCTCCTCTTGTGGTTAACAAACCAGTAAACTTCCTGTCTAACTATAGACTGATCTTTGCACTGGAGCAAATACAGTATCTACAGTAACTAAGAGCAAGTATTTTATTCTGGAAGTCTGGAAGTTTTTTTTTTTTTTTTATTTTTTTTTTTTTTTTATTTGACAAACAACAACAACAAAGCATAAACAAACAGACAAACAATAAAAAAGACAATCTGACAGTTAAACAGAAAACAACAAAACAGAATACATTAAATTATTTGGATCCCTTCAGTATTCATAAATTCAACAAACCATTTTCGATCCCAGTACAGTTTACATACAAATCTACATGACATGCTGAGTTGCCCCCAGCAAAACTGGCTCCGCCCACACAAGACACGTCATTTTCCTAGTCAATCCATCGGCAATCCCTCAGTCACAGGAACCCCCTGTCCCTCTTAAGCTTGATGAAGGACCCGTGCACGAACATCTGATTCCGTCCAACCCAGGACACCGGCCAGGGCCCAAGTGTGCCGAACCCTCCCATCTGACCTCCCTCTTTAATTTTTGGAATCTTAGCATCCATCATTCATAAGTGCAGAAAATGTATTCCATTTCGCATTATGGTGTTCTACTTTATACTGATTTATAGCAATTATTTTTTCCAATAGACATTGTTTTAGCACTATATTTTTAAAGAAACTTAAATTCAAACTGTTCCTTGATTGAGCTTTAAAAATGAAGATTTTACCTAACAGAATAATAGTATTTATTATCTGAGGACCATCTTCATCCAAAACCCCTAACAGAATGTTTATGGGTTCAAATTTAAAGCAGACATGATGCAGTCTTAGCCAACTTTGTATATTGGTCCACAAACTTACAACATATGGACAATAGAAAAACAAATGCATCTGATCTTCCTCCTCCTCTTTACAAAATCTACACAATGATGATTCTTCAATGTTATACCTGTTAAGTTGCTTTTTTGTTGCCGTGATTTTATAGAATATCTTCAACTGAAAAATTCTAGAGTATGAGTCAATTGTTGTTTTATATATTGTTGTAAAGAATCGTTTCCAAGGTATTAAATTATTAAATTCATCTTCCCAGTAATTACAGACTGTATGAGGGAAAGCAGTAAGGCCTCTGCTCTGTAAAATGAAATTATAAATTAGTTTGTTTATCTTTGTTTTAGATAGCCATTTATGGCACCTTGTAGTAGGTGCACAAACTTGTTGTCTGAATCCCCTATTTTTTAGTTTCCGTTTCCAGTTATTTGGAATGGCTGAAAGCAGCTGATTATATTTAAATTGATTGCATATTTGCCCATAGCTACCGCAAAATTGACTATATGACAGGAAATCACCCGTACTATCGAGTATATCATTTATAAAAACTATTCCATTTCTCTGAAGTGTTTCCCAAAAAATGGGCTTCCCATCTATGAGCAAATTTGAATTCATCCATATCACTTGATTTCGGACATCTTCTTGGTTGTCTGGGGGATAATATTGAAAATTCAGCCATGCCTTCAATGCATCTCTAAAAAAGGGCGAGAGATTCATTAATATTTCTTTAAATAACCATTCCATGTGTTGAGCTTTTAGTTGAACAAAGGGGAACAATTGGCTGTCAAAGAATAAATGTAAGGAAAATAAGTTTTGACTTGTTCTCCAAAGACTGTTATGGAACATTTTACTAATCCAAGAAGCCTTCAGCGACAAATTCATTGCTGCAATATTTTTTAGATTTAATCCACCATTTCCATATGAATTATATATGTATTGCCTTTTAATTTTATCAGGCTTATTGTTCCAAAGGAACTTAAACATTTTTTGTTCAAAATATTTAAAGAAGGATGCCTCTGGGGACGGAAGTGTCATTAAGAGATAAACCAACTGAGGAATTGCAAGACTATTAATCAGTGTAATCTTTCCCTGCAATGACAACATTTTCCCTCTCCAAGGTTGTAAAACTTTTTCAATTTTCTCCATTTTTAGTTCATAATTTATCTTGACTATATCTTTTGGATCTTCTGGAATATGAATTCCCAGAACATGTACTGCGCCGTTACTCCACTTGACTGGAGCCGGACACGGTATATTGAAATCAGTACCTCTCAATGATCCAATTCTCATAATAGTGCATTTCTCAAAATTTGGGTGTAATCCAGATAACTTTGAAAAGGAAATGATATCATCTATAAGGGCATATAATGAAGATTTCTCCGGCTGCAGAAAAAAGGTTGCATCATCTGCATAAAGTGTTATTTTTGTTTCTATACCGTTTAGTTTTAAGCCTCTTATACACCGGTTATTTCTGATTCTAATAGCAAGAATTTCAATACATAATACAAACAAATATGGAGACAGCGGACACCCCTGGCGTACGCCTCTAGCAAGCATAAAACTATTCGATAAATACCCATTATTTATTACTTTACTGGTTGGTTGATTATACATGACCTTCACCCATTTTATAAGGCTGTTCCCAAAGTTAAAAAAATTAAGTGTTTTTTGGATGAAATCCCATCTTACTTTGTCAAATGCCTTTTCAAAGTCAGCAATAAATAAAATTCCAGGTTTTTGTTCTACCTCATAAAAGTCTATAGTGTCCAGTAGATGGCGAATGTTATCACCAATAAATCGCCCTTTTATAAAACCTGTTTGATCATAATTAATAACATCCCCAATTATTCTTTTTATTCTCATTGCAATACATTTGGATAGTATACGGGTGTCGCAGCAGAGTAATGTCAGGGGTCTCCAATGTTTCATATACATGGGGTCTTTGTAATGCCCCTGTGGATCTTGCTTTAAGAGTAATGTAATGATGCCCTCTTTCTGTGTATCTGATAATATTCCTTGAGTGAAGGAGTAGTTAAAGGAATCCAACATAGGTTTTTTAATTTCTGTAAAAAAGGTTTTATATACCTCACCAGGAATGCCATCAATCCCAGGTGATTTCCCAGGTGAGAAAGAATTAATGGCCTCCAATAACTCTCCCTCCAGAATTTCACCTTCACAACTTAATTGCTGCTGTTCTGTAAGGGTCTGATCATAGTTTACTGGAAAATAGGATTCAATATCTGAGTCAACAAGAGCCTCTGGCTTTTCTAAAGAAAATAAAGCTTTGAAATACTCCACCTCTTCACACAATATTTCCTGTGGAGATTTAAGTATAACTCCATTTGTTGCACATAGATTCATAATGTTTTTCTTTGCAAAGTTGCCCTGATTTAATCTCAAAAAATGAGCAGTGCACTTCTCCCCTTTTTCCATCCAAGTGGCACGAGCTCTATTGATGATACCATTTACACGCTCAGAGTATAAATTCTCCAGTTCCAGTTGTTTCCTTTTTAATAAATATGTGGTTTCCTCGGAGGGTTGCTGCATTTCATCCAGCCTTTTACTCAGTTCATTTATCTCTTCCATTAAACTCCCCTCCTTTAATAAATATGTTTTTTGTTTCCATGAACCCATCTTAATGGCATGTCCTCTTAATGCGCACTTAAAGGACTCCCATACGTTGTGTGGGTTAGATGAATTAACATTATTTTCAAAAAATTCTTCAATAAATTCTTTTGTTTTTTTAATAAATATAGTATCATTTAAAAGTGATAGGTTGAATTTCCAGTAGCCACGCCCCCGAGGATGATCAGCTGTAATGACTTGAATTGTTACAATCGCATGATCAGATCTTAGGTGGTCACCAATGGTAGATTTCAATACTTTAGGGACCAAAGAAAAGGAAACAAGAAAATAATCTATTCGACTCGCTTGTTGCCCTCTACGCCATGTGTATCTGTATGAGTCTGGGTTCTGCAACCTCCATATATCTACCAAATCTAAAGATGCTTTAAGTTCTTGAATTTCACAAAGTGCCTGAGGATGGTTGTTGAGTGTATGAGTGCCTGCACGATCTTTGCTAATATTTAATACTGTATTGAAATCTCCAACTATAATGTTTTGGTTATTCTTTTGAGAAGAAATGACATTGTAGATTTCATTGAAAAAACTTGGGTTATCCTCATTTGGGGCATATATATTGATTAGATTTATCTGTAAATTATCTATTGTTACATCTAACATAACCCATCTTCCATCCTCATCAGTTTGTACAGAGTGCACTGTGTGTTGCAGTTCCTTCTTAAATAAAATCATAACCCCCCTACTATTGCTAAGGCCATGACTAAAGTATATATCACCACTCCATTCTGATTTCCATTTTAACTCATTCTCTAAAACAGAATGCGTTTCTTGCATACAAATAATTTTAATATTTTCTTTGTCTTGTAGCCATGTAAAAACTTCATTTCTTTTGAAAATATTCGCCAAGCCATTACAGTTGTAAGTTGCTATTGTTGTACTACTACATGCCATACTTCATTTAAGGAAAAATAAGGACTGGGCAAATCTTCTTTTTCATACTTGATAAGGATCCTAACAAACTCTTTCACCCACATAAAACACTTACTAATATACACATAAAACACAAAAGTAGCAACACATAACTGTATTTGCTTAAACATTAAATTCATAGCTGGTGTTCCTGTTGTTTCATCCTCTTTATTTTGCTTTAATTGAATATCTAGTGATGAGAAGGATTGGAGTAAGAAAAGTAAATCATAAAGCCCTGTCACTCAGATGGGCCTCTCTACTAGCGGACGAGAACAAAAATAGTATTGAAAATGTACAGGCGAGCTGGAGTTAACCCACAAATTAATAAGAAGAATCTAAACAAAAGAAACAGACTATTTCATGATGTAGGCTAGTCCCCATTTTGCCTATATAAGACTAAAATTAAGATCTCCGTTGTTTTTTGATGCAGTAAGCAATAGGGATGTAAAGATTAATCGTGAGGCAGTTAAAAATCGATTCAAAGCTGTCAAGGTTCACATCGATTCTCTGAAAAATGAATCGCAGTAACAGGGTCCGAAATCCACACCCGCCAAGCGCCAAATGCGGGTAGATTTTCCGTTTGTCGAGTACATTTCAGAGGGTTATCTGCCACAGGGCGGGTAAATGTTTTACCAAAAAGTCATAAAAACTATGCTATGAGTATTAAGCACGTTTTATTTAGCTGCATCCGGCTTTCCCTGCTCCTCTCTCTGCTGTCATGACTGAGAGCATCGCGGAGCACGCTGCCTGAGACACACCAATTTCAGCGCAAACGCGCGCACACATACACACACACACAGCGCGCGCGCGCCCCTTTTAACTTAAAGTGCATCAGCACGTAGCCTACAGTTGATCCGTGATCCGTACGGACCGAGTCGGGAACATGTGATCCGGTCAAACGGCCGGTTCGACTTTTCTCCGTTCAATCGTCTGCAGCTAACATAACGATAGCAACGTCCTCTCACAGCCTGCTGTAGTCTCAGTCTGTGAACGTCTCCACTCAGACTCTGTGAAACAGCGCTGCGTTATAAACACCGCAGATATAGTGCGCGCTAAATGCACGCGCAGCAGGAGCAGTCAGAGATACACACACGTCTAATAAAGAACAGGCTGATTATATTGTATAAGTGTCTAATAATGTCAAAGCTAAATCAAGAGAACACTTGTTTTGTGGAATAATAATGTATTATTCTCTGATGGATTTTAGTTTTTAGTCTGTAATGTTGTAATGCGAGGGGGGGGGGGGGGGTTCAGAGGGGAGCAGGGGGGGTCTGGGTATACCTATTTAAAAAATAAAGGCCAGCAAATATATTTTTTAATTTCTCAATACCCTGATCTGATAAAATGATTGAATCTGTGACTTAAATCTGTGATTGATTCAACAGAACATAATGCCTTCTCAATTAAATGTACTGTAACAGATGTGTATGTGACACAAAAACCCTATTTGTTATTTCAGCTGTTAAAAAATATGTTTGACCAGTGAATTCTTTCATTCAAAAAGTAAAAAAGTTAATTTGGGACCCTGCATGTGATGAGTGTCAGCAGCTGTAGAGCAGAGGCGGTTGGTTGTAACAAGCAGGCGTTACTATGGCAGCTGTGAAGCCAAACTATACTAAGAAACAGGTTTGTAGCCCTGCTCACCCAAACGAGTGTAAGAGCCAAAGAGATTACGAGGTGCATTAGTGCTTTCATGAAAAAATTAAAGGAATCTTTTTTAGTTATAATTTTTCTTCAGTCTCATTTTGTAAAATAAATCGTGAAAGAATCGTATCGTGAACCCAGTATCGTGAATCGTATCGTATCGGGAGGTGAGTGAATCGTTACATCCCTAGTAAGCAAGCATATATATACTAGCCTAAATTGCTTTTCACTCACATATTTATAGTCCGAGAGTCTTTTCTGCCTCTTGCACCAGTTCAACAATATTCCGATTGTTCCGTCCTTTTTTGTCCATCTCCCATTGTTGACGCTGGTTAGTGTCCCGTTCCATGGTCCGTGTTACTTGTTGTGTAGACTCAGGTAGTACCGGGGCACACGCCAGCAGTCCTCGCTCCTCAAGAGCCTTTGCCGCATCTTGTGGATTTTCATATATCTGCGATGTCCCATCCTCGCTAAAAACCTTCAATTTGGCCGGGGCCAAGATGTGTGATTTAATATTCCTGGCCCTGAGTTGTTCTCTCATAGGCCTGTATAAGGCTCGCTGTTGTTTCAATTTGTAACTGAAGTCGTGATCAAAGAAGATACGGGTGCCATTGTAGTTTATTTCCTTATTACCCCATGCTGCGCGTATTATTTGCTTCTTTGTATCAAAGTTCATGAAGGCCGCAATAATCGGTCTGGTAGGATTTTTCCCTTCTCTGTACAGGCGGTGCGCTCTGGTGATGTTAAAATCTCCAGGTATTTTAAGCACTTCGTTGAACAGTTTTTTGAGAAAGGTTATCATATCGTTGCCTTCACTTTTCTCTGGTACGTTGTATATACGAAGATTGTTTTGCCTCGACTTGTTTTCCAGGTATTCAGTGCGTTCCTCCATCTCAGAAACTTTGTTCACCAGATATTTAATCGATTTATGGTGCAGTATTTCAGTATCATGCATCTCACCGACCCGACACTCAACCTTTTCCACTCTGTCGCTCATTGTTTCCAAATCTCGGCGTAATTCCGACGTCTGTTGCATGATCGTTTTTATATCTTTTTCGGTCTCCACTCGAAATTCTCTGAAGTCCGTTCTAAAGTCCTTTATGTCTTTCGACAGTGAGTCCTTCATTTCGAGCATCAGGTGTTTTATCTCTCCCACTTCTGCCATTGTGGTGACTGGTGTCGGCGTTGCCAAATGTTTGTTTGCGCCTTTCTTACTTGCTCTAGTCGTCCTTATAGTCGTTTCACCTGAACCTAAATTCATTCCCTCATATAGGTTGATATGCGAGTCCATATATCACTGCACCATTTCTTTTACACTTAAAATAGTGGGGTAGGAGCGACACACAGCTTTTTTCACGCCGCTGCCATTACCGGAAACCGCAACAGTCTGGAAGTTTTTTCATTATGTAAAACTAAAAGAAAGACAGAGCTGGGCTCATACAGAGTGTGATTTGCTTGCAAAGAAATGGAGCCCATTTTAAACCCAACCTATATGTATTTTGTGTTTCACTTGTCAGTGAGACATCGGAACTGGTGTCTTGTGTTGCCGACCTTCAGATGAACAACCACAAACTCCAGGAAGAGGTCAGGAAGATGAAGCAGGTGGTGGAGAGCATGGAGGACAGCAACCAGAAGTTGGCAGAGGAGAATGAGGATCTCCGCAATCAGGCCAGAGTGTAAGAAACACTTGGATGCAAAGCATTTGCATTGATTTGTTGTAGCACACAACTTTTTGTTGAATTCCATCTCTGTTTTTCATCCCACAGTACCCAGCAACTGGCCCAGAAGGAAAAGATGCTAAAGGAGGAGGTGGAGGAGATGAAGGCTACTCTGAGCTGCACTGAGGAAGGCAGAGCTCGCGCCTCCGCACACAGCAGACACGTGGTCAGTCAAACAAACAAATATAACAGCTCAGAGAGGAAAACATGCGCTCTGCTAACATGATTTAGTGCAAATTGATGACATCTATCTATTGTTTTATTGTAACAGCTAATTTTTTTTTATGGCCCTTTGTCTATTAATGGCGCTTTTTGCACTGGCAGCGCTCACAAACTCAGTTTCTCACCAGCACTTATTGTTGCTAGGATACAAAAGTTCCTCTTCCCTCTGTACTGGCCATTTGGTCTGTTTTAGATAGCTCTGTGAGCTTCATATTTGCTTTTCCATCCATCCATTTTCTTTACCGCTTTTCCCATTCGGGGTCGCTGGAGCCAATCCCAGCTGTCATTGGGCAAGAGGCAGGGTTACACCCTGGACTGTACGCCAGTCAATCGCAGGGCCGACATGTAGAGTCAGACAACCAGTCACTCGCATTCACACCTACGGGCAATTTAGAGTCACCAATTGACCTAACCAGCATGTCTTTGATCTGTGGGAGGAAGCCTGAGAACTTGGGGATAACCCACGCATGCACGGGGAGAACATGCAAACTCCGCACAGAGAGGCCCTGTCTGACGGGTATTTGAACCTGGAACCTCCTTGCTGTGAGGCAACAGCGCTAACCACTGCACCACCTTGCAGCCCTATATTTGCTTTTATTCAAGGAAATATCACCAAGAAAACATGAAAATGATGTCAAGGAATCGTGTCCTGGCATTAGAAGCAGCTCTAATCTTGAAATTGTACCCGCGAAAAGACGAGTCACATAAGTTTCTTCTTCGCCATTGTTGTTGACACGGCTATTATTGGAAGACCTGTTCTTCTTGATTCTTATTGGTCAGTTAAGGAGAAGTGACATTGACGAGCCTGCAGTGTTAACTTTTATCAAGTGAGTGCAGAAACAAAAATCAGCTGACTCTGAGGGCATTTTAGCGTGTCGGGCACTGAGTGTTGAAAACGCTGAACTGCATTGGTTTGGTATTGAAAATGGGCACTGCCAGTGCATAAAACTCAATACTGGACACAGGCTCTAACTGTAGAATGTTTACACTGTTTCAGCTTGGGATGGATATTTAAAAAAAAGTGTATAAAAGAGTTTATTTTCAACAGGTTCATGATTGGTCAGTACTTAAAGTATGGATAAGCTCATGGACAGTACTCCTATCAGCATTTTCTTTAACTGTCCGTCCTATTTAATGCAGGGCTTTTAATAAGTGCCGGCTGTCGTCCAAACAGCAGATTGACCTTGTAATTACTGCCTGCTTCTGTCTTTCTTTTATTGTGTGGCTCTCTCCTCTTGTACGTTATAGGAGCATGTGCCTGCGTTTCAAATCTCAATACATTAATATTAGTCTGTCTGTTCAATCCCACCTGTCAATGCGTGTGTGTGCGGATGCTCAGCGTAAGAGTAAACTTTAGTGTTCGATAAATGTGAGCGAAATAATTGAATGTCCATGTCTGTTTGATGGCTATTCACATGCTCCTATTTCCCTCTGTATTAAGAACAAGCTGTCTTGCCTTGTGTCCGTTAATCTCATGCCAAAGCTGAAGCTTCTCATGACTTGTTTTTATTATGTTTCTGCAGCTGCTTGCTGCGGATGAGAATTCTGCTCTCTCCATCTGCGTCCTGATAACAAGCCTCCACATTATGCTCACCTGTTGTAATAACGTAGACGCAAGAGAAACTTTTTAAAACTGGAGTTTTGTTGTGTTGTACAGAGCCTCTGAACACTCAGTTAAGAAAACATTAATAGCTGTTTACAATTCCGCAGCCGCGCTTGGCGTTTCCTTTGATCGGATAAGCAAACTGTCGGCACAGTTTGATACATTGTGGCCAAAATCTGTGGACTGTGAGGACTGTCAATTATTTCCATGCAGCGCGGCACATCAGCTCTTTCTCCCTCTCTCTCGTGTGCGCACAGTAATCTGTCCCGACCCCTCTTAAAACAAGACAAAAACAGGAACGCAGTAAAAAAACAGTTGAGGTCCTCCCTGCATGACTATTGTCACAGAAATGAATCACATTCTGGATTATGTTTTAATTGGATATTGTTTGTCATTGTCATCTGGTATTGATACAAATATTGATAAAAATCCTAACAATGCCCAACCCTAGTTTAAGCTGGAATTGTACTGTCCCAGCATCAGCTGATGTCGAACCCCCCAAATTTTAATGCGTGGCAATGCAGACTTGAACTAGCTTCCTAACTAATAACTGAAAATAGAGCCAAGCCTTAGTTTTCTTGTGTATTAAATTGCAGGAATGTAAATACACAATCCCAGCCCCCCAGTTGAGAAATGTCAGTGAAAGGTGAAAACTCAGATTTCCAGTTTTGATGCGTTTTCATCAGACAAAATGTTTAAAGCTTAAAGTCATACACAACATACTCACTATTCATCTCAGAATGGCACCCTTAAAAATATTCAGGAAGCTTAGCACTCCATATATCAAGTCAACAATGCAGACTACATTAGACTTAAAAAAACAAAACAAACATTTAATGTTGTCTTTTATTTTAATTTAATTTGACAATTTTTAGGGCATTGAGGTTACTTTTTTTTATTAATGTATAAAACAATAGAGAAGATTTTTTTGAATTAAGCATAAATTCATGTTATTCAAATGAGTTCTCTTTTTTTTAGGAGAGAGAAAACCAAGGTCTCATTGGAAAGATTGCATCTCTTCAGGAAGAGGTACTTCACTAAAAGGAAGTCATTCCGAGGACTTGGCAGTCAATGGCCTGACTTCAAACTGAATGAGTTTTACTCACCTTTTCCTAGATAGCTTACAAAGAGAAATTTTAAAAAGTTTGTACAAATAAAGAACTGACTAGTAGCCCTAACTCCCCTGTGATGTCTCCCCAGAACTTCAAGGTCACCATGGAGATGGACGAACTTCAGAAGAGAATATCCGAGCTGTGTGACATTAACGCTGACCTTCAGGTACCTTTCCAACCTTTCTGTCTATAAGACTTAAAATGTTATCTGCACTCAAACATCTCATCATCTTTGTGCTCCCCTCAAACACTGTCCTTTTGATATTTTTTCTTCTTTGCACTTTGATATTAATAAGTCTTTATCAGCTTTTATTCATCACAAAATGAAATCTACTTTGTAAATCATCTCTGGCACCTAAGAGATACTGTGGGACCGTGCATGTACTGTGCTTTGTATCCAGTAAATGAACCCTTCACTGTCCTCAGGTGCAAATTCACTCTTTTGATGCTGTTTCGAGTGAGAAGGAAGCTGTAGTACAAGAGGTCAGTGCCATATGTTACTTTATTATCGATACATCTGTTTTCAAGCCTGCAGCAGTTTTGATCATTCAATATGTTTAGTCGTCTGCTTAAACCAAGTCACAACGGTTCAGTGCTTAAGCTACAGCTCTGATTCTGAAAAATTAGATACATTTTTTAAAAGCACTGATTTAAAGTTTCTCTCCAGAACTCAGACTGGTCTTATGTCTTTTATCTCTTTTTATAGAAGAGCAGACAGATAAAAGAGCTTAAGGCAGTAGTGGAGGAATATTCATCCATCACTGAGGTCAGTGTGTTGACATCCACTCATTCTTACTTCAACTGTTCCATATCCACATACTAAGTAATTTCTCCTTTTCTTTTAAACTGCTTTGCATGTACTCCTGATCTCTTTGCTTGTATTTGCCTCATGCAGTGCAGACTTTTTCGTGTTATGTTGCTGGATATAGTTTGCAGTAATTCTTTCTGATATCCTGAGAGCACTACATGAAAACCCTAACCCTGTTGAATGAAGCTTAAAAAGACTCACAGGAGAAATTGGGTTGTTCATCAGCAGATAAGATGTTGTTAGCCATGATAATATGAAGCAAGATCAGAAAAAAAAATCATGTGTTGGCTCTCCTGCATAGAATACATTTTAAGATTATGCTGATCACTTCTTAGGGAAAGGGGTTTCAAGCCATGGCTAGAACCCCTTACGTATGGCATCTACTTTGTATTTTACATATGAAGTAATGCTCATTGCATGTGCCCCCGTTAAATAAATAAATAAAAATAAATTCACTCCGTGGTCAGGCTTGAAGCTGCAAGGCACAATTGTAGACACCTTGTGAGCCAGTTGTTGATTTTTTGCATTTGCTCTTTTGACTCTGTCGACTAACTCTGTTATGTTTACGTCTTTCGTCCTCTTGGTTTATCTTCCTATTGACAATGGACTTGTGTTGTCTTGCTGTGTCTGGCCATGTTAAGGATTTGTTATGGTGCCTGTTAGGTATCCTGCTTTTGCTTTGTTTGTCCAAGCACTTGTTTTTAAAGGTGCTTTATAAATAAAGCTATTATCTTTTTTTTAAATGTCAGTAGCTAAGAACACAGAAAGTTCTCACATACAGAGTGGGTTGTCGAAGTTATCAGCATGTGCAGTTGGCATTTTGATTGTGGAGGCTGAGTGTGGGAATTTAATCACCTGCTGTCCTTCCACACTCAAGTCTTGTCGTTTGTTCAAGCTGAGGAAGGGCAGTCAATGTAATAGGTTGTCTGAGTCATGTTGGTTTCTCTATTTTTGATTCAAGCTGCTGAGGGCAGACAAGAGCAAGTTGGAGAACCAGATGCAGATGTTACTTCCAGATCTGGCAGGGTAAGTGAACAAACTAACTCGGGTTCTGGGAGTCCAGGGATTTTAGTTGATAAAGGTTTAAAGATTACTAAGGGAATGTTTTCAAACAAATAATTGAATGTCATGCAAACCCTGGAAGCCACAAAAGTAAATTGATATGTGCATGCGCCAGTCTTTTACCTTAAGACATGATTTTCACGTTATTATTATGTCTTTGTAACTTGTTTGCACCGCTTCTTCTCTCGAAGGGCTGGTATGTCCCTGTCTGTGGCCTACAGGTTGAACCAGAGTACCTCAGGATCCTTACAGACAGAACTGGCACTGGCACAGTCACCACTGGAGGTCAGCACTCCCTTACTCTGTCTTTCTTACCTTTTCTTTAGTGCTCTTTATTTTTTCCTTATCCCTTGCTCCTAGTAGCTCTTATTTACTTGTTCTTCCTTCTCTCATTTAGTGTTCAATTCTGACAGTTTTTTGGTGTAATTGTTTGGTCTCCAGTCTGTTATTTCTTAGAAAGAATTCATGGCTGCTCTTCTTTGAAGCACTCTTAACTGATCACATGTAAGCCTTAAAGCACCTTAAAAAATACAGAATCTACTCCAACCACCACTACAACACACACAGTTAGCTTTGTGCAAGTTCTGCCTGTAGGCGGTTCAAAAATATAACTGAACATATCTCTTCAACAGACTGCAGGGATTCTTGCATATCTCATACACAACATAATGTGCTATCTGAACATAAGAGCAGCTATTCACATGCTGTTCACTCAAGCCTCTCTCTAATAAACGGACTGATGGTTTCATGTTTTTTTATTCTCGCACAATATTGCTTTCTCCAGCAGGCCCCCCACGGAGTTGACCTTTTGTCCACCACGATGAGCCTTGCCTCCCCACTGGATGAGACACTGGACAGGGAGGTGTTGCTTATGTTGCAAGGACCCAGCCCTGAACACATGGCTCAAGAGTTCAAGAGTCTCCTAAACAAACTGGTAACCAAGTGTGATCAAGTGTTTGAAAGAAAAACAGACATTTAACTCTAAATTGGTGACTATGAAACTTGTTGTTTCTCTTGCATTTAACAATTTAATTCCTGCTTTCTTGTAAGTATTATATGAAGTATTCAAGAATTTCTATCTCATGACATGCAACCTCTTAATACCTCACAGAAAAGGGATTTCAGAGAAGAAAGTGAATCAGTCTTGTCTACAGTAAGAGGCCTGCTGGACGACCACACACAGCAAACCAATCTCCAGGTCAGAGAATAATCACACTCTCCTGCACACAGATTTACATTTGTGTTGATTGTCAGTCCATCTTTAGCACTTGGTGTTAAATCAAGAAAGTTGCAGGTTCACAGTGTACTGCAGTGTTATTGTCTGTGTGCCTCCTTATGTGATTGCATGTATGTGTTCACGCTGATTTCAGGCTGGAAAGAGCCATCTTCGTACTTTTTTTTTTAATGAGTCATGAAATTATGCAATGCGATCTCCATCTTTTTCTCTCCCTCCACCTGTTGTGCTCTTCTTCCATCTATCACTGCCTCTCTGCTCTTTTTCTCCCTCCCACCCACTATCTATCATCTCTAGAGATCTCCCACTTATATAACACTCCAACGGGCCCCATCCAAGCTGTGCTGTTTAGTCAGTGTGTTGTAGCATGAACACAACCCACTCCCCTCCTCCCTCACTCCAACTTTCTGTATCTCTCTTTCTCTCTTTCTCCCCTCCTCCTGCATTGTTGCCACTCTGCATTCATTAACCACGTACTGGCAAACAGCAGTAAACATACCAAATGAGACAGAAATCATTAGTGGAGCAGAGCTGTTTGTTCTGCGTGCTTCCCAATGGGAAAGATTTTGTGTTAGTTCGATCTAAGAACTTTTTGGTGGCATTAAAGGAAGCTATTCAGGCTGTGCAGCGGCCTGCGGCCTTTCACCTGAGCAAGCCATCAAGCCCTCTGCCTTATTTGCCCACAGACAGTGAAGGCCGAGCTGGACGCAAGGCGGGCAGACTGGGCCCTCAGCCTGGACCAGCTAGCCCAGTATACAGACTCGCTGGAGAAGGAGCTGATTAAAATGGCCAGTAACATGAGGAGGTCCCGCACTGAGATCCTGCACCTCTCGGTCAGGTGAGTAAATCTCTCTTTCCTTAGAAGTTCCATAGTATTTGCTGTGGCTGTGAAAACCAGTGGGCAGTCAGAAATATGTGTGGATCGTTGAAGTGAGTGATGTCTGAGAATTTTTCATGAGAGCAGAGGAAGCTAACAGAGAAATACCAAAGGAAGATGGAAGAGGACATATTTGTAGTAGATCTTATGCTTGCTGATTTAAGTGCAACTTCAAAGTAAGGTAGGACATTGATTTTTGAGGTGGGGTTGCTCTTGTGCAGCAGTTATCTCACTGGCTAAATTAACCCATAGTAGGCAGAGCTCTGCAGTACATGCTCTTGTGTAGTAATGTCATAGTGATGCATTTGAAGGACATAACAGTTGAAGAGCTAGAAACCTTTTTTTAATGCAGTGAGCTATTAATGTTGGCTGGTTAGCTTAGCTGAATTTTCTGAGATTTCAGTATCTTGAATGTCACATGCTCTGGAATGGACAAAAACTATGTACGTTACAAGGCAGACCTGTTGAGGACGTGTGCAACCCAGATAGTTTTTTTTCCTGCCATTATATTTACTTTCTGCACATTGTAAAACTTTCTCAAACTGTACAAATATAACACCTTCTAAAGTCAGAGCCCTACATATGTGGGTATATCTGTCCTACAGTGTTCTGTCTCAGTTGGGCAGTCAGTTGTATGAGAGGGGAAATGTTCTGTCAATCATCTGACCTCAGTGACCCCCTGAGGGCCCGCCCCTTTAGGTCTGGGTCTGGGCCAAAAAGTGGACTTCATTCTGAATCTTCATGGATGAGTTTGCCTTGTGCTGTGTGTGTGTGTCTGTTATTCTGTGTGTTCATGGAGACGGCCATCCCCTTCAGATATATAACAGAGCTAATGGGATACAAAATCACACCAGAGAAGGAGAACTGGTCAGGCTGTCCAGCTGGGATTTACGGGTGCTCAGTTACCAGGGGAAAACTTATGAACTTTAATACTGTAGGGAAGTAAGAAAACAGAAAAAGACTCGCTGTAGCTTGGGTTTTTGCTACTTTTACTGGAGTGGGTTAACAAACTCTTCAGATTAAAACTGGATTATCAGACAGTAGTAGGGTTGTAGGACACAAGTTTGATGTCCTGTGGAAAGTCAGAAATTAGAAGGTTGGGCCGGGACTGGATTACAAAACAGTAAAGTGAAGAAGCTGTTACCGGGCCAGTCGGAGAACTGGCGCTGGTCACCCTGGGCAACAGAATGGGACACTGCATGGGCCTGCGGATTGGGTACAGTATGTCCACTGTACTCTCTTCCAGGATATCTGTGCTTATGTTTTTTTTTTCTGGATAGTAAACAGCTTGTCTTATTTGTGTGGTTCTCCCACATTTTTCTTCAAAAAATAATAATCCCCAAGCTGTTTATTTTAACAGGGTTTTGCATTCTTACATGCAGGGTGCAGGAGCAGGAGAACCAGAAGCGCCAGCTGTGCGAGGAGCTCGAGCAGCTGAAGACACCTCAGGACAGCAGAGAGGCCTCATGCCAGACACCTGTGCCAGAGGAAGAGGTCAGAAAGAAAAAGCAGGCTGCTCAGACAGCTTCACGTTGAAAACCTATGATGAATAATTATGGGAAATAACTTATCATCTCAATCTGTAATCAGTTTATTTTGGTTTCCCCTGCGTTGTGTCACTGACATGAAATAAGATTTTGTTGGGGATACATTCAATTTCATTATTAGATATAATGTTTTTTTATGTATTAACATTCAGTTGCCACAATAAAAGGAATATTGGAGGGTTTGCTTGGAAAGAAGTGCCAGAATTTGTACTGTATTCAGACAGATGGAGAATCTGGTAGAAGAGAGCTGAGTGCGAGTTGGCGGCTGAAGTGGACATGTGCGCGCGCGCACACACACACACACACACACACACACACACACACACACACACGGAGAATCAGATGCGACCACACACCTACGCACTGCTCCTAGCATAAAAATGCACTGAGGCATGCTTGAACATTTCCATTACAGCACTATTGTTTTAATGTCTCTGAGAAGAGAGATTTGCATACAGTAACAAGCTTTTATAAATATTGCTATTCTCACTGTCAAACAATTGAATCAGTAAAGCTATATATCAAGGAACAACTACTAAAATAACATTTATTATAATAGTTCTGGTATGTTTTGCTAACAGAATTGTAACTGGCTTTGTCTTTGTTTGTTTGTCCGGTGCTGTGTCATCTCTTTTTCTCTGATGTTTCTGTTGAAAATCGCAAATTTGACTTTATAGCCATGGCTGTCACTTCTCAACCTCAGCCTCATCACACACAAGATATCCAGTTATATTATGCTTGTAGGATTTGATACAGCCAGGCTTTGGACAGCTGTTGTTCATCTCACCTTTGCACTCTTTTTAGTGAGACATTGTCCATGCGTTCTTTTCTTTTTTTAGCCTGGAGATGACTTGGACTGGGATGAGGAGTTTGCCCTTCAAGACTTCCTAAAGAACGAGTTAGTAGAAAGGAATTGCAAAGAACAGAGCGGGCAGACGAACAGCAAGCCGGTGGAGACGGTGGAAAAATTAACAGACAGAGGTGAAGAGGAGGAGGGGGAGGAGAAGTGGACGGTGGTGGACACAGCAGGAGAGGGAGAAGTGAGAGACACATCCACTCCCCTGTCTCATCATCCTGGAGAGTCCCAGCTTGGGCATAGTGCAGCAGGAAATGGTCAAGGTGAGTACAAGACCAAAGTTGACAAAAGAAGCACCATTTCAAATACATCATTTCGAATGCTCTATTGCTATAATTACCTTTTTCCCCATAGAAGTTCACAAAAAGTAATAATACTAGTCTACCTCAACGTATGTATTTATTTTAGGCAGGCTTTCAACAAATTAAATCTGTGATGTTTTCTCTGTAAATGTTGAGAACTTCCCTGAGCCTATTAAATCCAGTATATAGCAGAGCTAGCCTTGAGCTAAGAGGAACTTCATAAAGCCAAACCAAATAGGGCTAAATATAATGTTTTTGTAGCCCCATTGGACCCAGCTCAATCTGTTCCTAACTTTGGATCGCTTCTCAGTAGGATTAACAGTAGAAATAAGCATTGAGCTAGCCTTATGCAACAAGAATGTGACTTCATATATCCTATCTCCCCTTAGCACGGGAGAAATTCAATAAAAGTTAGAATTTTAACTGTAAACTTCTAAAAGTTGAGATACACTTTTAACTTAATGGAATTTTCTGTCACTTTATACATTCTTTAGCAACATCATTTTCAGTTTGTGTGTTGGCATTGCAGTAAATGACAATTCAAAGACACGCTGCCTTTTTTCAATGTATTTTAAGTTTTGTTATGTATGAATTAATTCCTTCATCAAATATTTCTATGTTTTGCGAACCTGGAGGCAATGTTCATCAAATCAGCATTATGAGGAAGAAAACAATATTTACATTTTTTGGTACTGCCTCCTTACTTCACTGACAAACGAGATAGACTCTGAATATTAAAAACTAGTTATTGTCTTTGAATGTTGATGTCCGGTGTGTGAGAGAGAGAGAGAGAGAGAGAGGGATGTGTGTGGATTACCCCCTGGATTAATCCATGAGACACACAGGGCACTCAGCCACCCTTGACACACCAGTATGGTACCCACACACTCACTGTAAGGATGCACACACTCCAAGGCCCTTGGGAGTAGACCCCTGCCTTCTATGGATGTTGTGGCCATGGTCTTATAAAGGTTGTGTGAGAGAGTGAGTGTGTTTGTGGTTTCTACACAGTATGTGAAATTCTCTCTTCCTCAAGGTCCTTGTATGGCAAGGTGTACGACCGGTCTGAGGCAGAAGTAAGCCCAGTAATCCCTCATTCCTCTGCTTGCATGAGCGGCTGACTGGAAGAGAGACAGAAAACGAGAGTGTGAATGTGGTCATTAATGCCACCTTAGCCATGCATGGTATTTTAACCTCTGTGGCCCTCCCCCAGCTCAATGCCTTGCATAATAGAAGGTCTGACCCTTTTATGGTAGATGAAAGGGGGGTTATGTGGTTCTTTACCTGTGTAGATGAATGGGACAAGGTTTTGGGTTTAAACATTTTTTTTTTCAGTGTTTCTACCCATTTTTTCATTCTGTCATTTTTCCTGAAAAGGTTTTTTAATCTATCCCACCTTCTCTGTATCTGTTACAGACTCTACAGCCTGCACTGAGCTGGATCCTGAGGTGAACTGTCAATCTTTGCAGGTAAAACTAAATTGCTTGTATAAGATTTATGAGTATTAAGCTTTGACTTGGCATTTCATTTTTTTCATTTAATAAGCACAAATTTAAAGACTATTATCCTTTAAGTGGTAAGGTGATTAATAACATTGCATGTTTCATGTCATGAAATGGCATGTTCTGAATCCTTGGGGGGAGGGGGGACTTAACTACATAAAAGTTTCTTTAAATTGCTGGATCTATCATTTAAGTCTCTTCCTCAGTTGGATACAAAACAAATATTTGCACAAGTTTGTAGTTTGTTGACAGACTAAAGATGAGCAACAAAGCTATACTTACATCCTGACTTCTGAAATATTACCATTTGTGGAAACTGCATGCCCCCCAAAATTACTCTTGCCTCACATGTTCTCAGAGGACGAGGTCAGATTCCACAGTAGCTCAGTTTGTAGGGACTTGGGTTGGGAACCGAAGGGTTCAAGTTCCAATTCGGACCATAATATGGAACTTGGTCTGGTAGCTGGAGAGGTGCCAGGGCACTTCCGGAGTACTGCTGAGGTGCCCTTTAGCATGCACCGAAACCCCAACCCCTCTGGTGGAGTTGCAGTGTGTAGCAGCCCTACTCTGACATCTCTCCACTTATGCATGTCCACGGGTCCTGTTTGTGTATGTGTGTGATTTTGGCCTATGTGTGTGAGAAGTATGTCTCTCAATAACGTTTTTGGGTTGACAATGGGAAGGACTTCAAATAAAATATAAATAACCAGAACTGTTAGTTACAAACCAGTAAAAGTGACTGATGCTTGGTGGTTGAAGTCCTTATGTGGGATGTTTCAATCTCTGGTCTGAACACTTAATGCTGAGGTGCACTGGGGCAATACGCTGAATTCAAGCCTGTTAAGAGGCCAACAATAGACTAATTGAACTGGGCAGCTGCCAGGAGTGTGACAGCTGTATAACTGAATCGTCACCAAGAAGCAGAACAGTACCAAAACAGATTTAGTGTTCAGCTTACCTTCCCTGGCTTTGCTGTTTGGGGGAATATAACGTTATACTTCCTTTGCAGTGGTGAGAAGGAAGTAGGAAGTTTGAATCAGGTTGAAGGGTGACAAGCGAAAATGAATCTTCAAAAGACTAACTTCAGCTGCTTGGCAGATTTAACCTATCACATACAAGTTGTGTATACCTATTATTACAGGCAACTACTTGTTCATAAATTATTTTTAATTATAATTAAAAATAATTATAATTTATTATAATTAATTTGATATTGTTTGAAAACAACCACGAAAACTTTCAGGAGAATGGTAATTCATCAGGTGCAAATTGAGTTTGTCTTTTTGTCGCATCTATGTCACTTCCTGTCTCATTTGTTTGTCACGAAGTTACAAGAAGGAATTATTTTGCAAACTCATCATGTTGCATTGAGGAATGATTGGACTGATAAGATTTTAAAAAACTCAGTTCCAAATGTCACATAGAAAAGTTTCCTTTAAGCTCCATCAACAAGAAAGGCTTTGTATATTTCCACAACAAGGACTGTTTGCAAAGTCTTGAGGGATTACTAATATATACTACTATTAATATTGAAATGAATGGGAAGCAATGACTGCTGGGAAGTTGAGGAAAGATGGTCATTACTGTAATGTAGTAATATGCAAACCTTCTAATATTTTACCATTAGCATGCATAATGTAATAACTTAAATTGACATTATATTTACTCTCTCTTTAAGTTATAGCCCTATCTAAGCCTCTTCATGCTCTCTATTTCTGTTATTTGCCTACCAAATGGCTCCCCCACAATGTCCCTGTGCTGAAGCTGCCTGTATGCAGACTGCAGGCTTGTGTTGGAAGCTGTCTACTTCCTTATATAGAATGACAGTAATGAAACTAATGGCTCACACTGAGGTAGAAAGACAATGGACTTGCCGTTATTGTCTGAGGAAGGGGTTATGCATCTGCATTGCCAAATAAAGAATAGAAATCCACATTGCTACAGATCAATAATCATACATTCTACATGACTACATCACTACATACAGTGCACTGTTAGCCTTAATGTTTTCACCTGCTCTCATCAATGTTTAATTCATTTTTGCCTGTGAGGTTTTTGCAAGTAGCTTGTGTTTTTCATAAAATGTTCCATCATTTCAGCTGTCATTATAAAGCTTTTGTATTTCTTGGTAAATGACTGTAATTGGTGGTCTTTCCAGCTATTCATCACTGATGGAACAGATGATTTGTGCTTTCTGTCAGCTGTTAGATTTTATTTTTTGACTGCTTCTGCAATTTCCTCTGATCTGCCAAAGACTGTTTCTATTGACTGATTGCGGGCCTGCTGTTTCGTTAATGGTTATTGCGTGTCGCGTATTTGCTCTCTTAACCCCTTTCATTTCGAATAATTTCTCATTTTGTGTGGATGTGTGTGTTTTGCAGGAAGAGGCAGCAGTGCCATTGAGCGCCCACTCACAAGCTGTCGGCATTAGACACCCAGAGGCGGATGCTCTTTCTGATCTTTCCCGCTCTGAGAACAGTAAGATCTCTGCCCCCCACTCCCCCCGCCTGCCCCCCCCATGTTAGCTAGTCCCTCTACATTGAATGTTTACAACAAACAAAAAGTCTGACTCATTTCCTGACTCACTTGGTATATTTTCTGAGAAAAGAAGAGTTGACTTAAACCTGATGAAGGTCAAACTCTACGAAATATCACAGTACCTACTAAGACTTTTCATTGTTTTCCATTTTCCTAATCTGGATTGCCATGACTGGACTTTAAATTATGTTTGTTTTTTACATAAAACAGAAACAAATATGACTAAATAAAAAAGCCAATCATTAATTGCTTTTTGGTTTTCTGATGACATTGTTTTTCTACCTGAAGACTTTTCAGATGATGAAAAAAGTGTTTTCTCCACCACATTACACACAGCTATTTTATTTATGATGAAAATACAGAATATGATCATACAATAGCATTTCAAACTTGTATGCACCCTCCATCACGCAACGATCATACATCAAACTAAAAGTTTCTTTCTTTTGTTTCAGCAGATGCAGAGGTTCTTGAGACTGCAGAGTCTCACTCCTCTGATCCAGTGCAAAATGCGAGCAGCTCCCCTGAAAAGGACCAAACACTAAGTTGCAACTCTCCTACAGAGGCCAAGATGGTTCCTCCCAACGGTACATCACCAGAAGCAGATGAAACCATAACCCAGGAAACAAAGTGAGTTGGGAAGTTAAATGTTGCATATGATAAATTAGGGACGTAATCAGAGTATAACAGCCTATCCTAACAGCTTGCGACGCGAGCGACCGTCAGCGACAAAATCAGCCTGATTCTATTGTTTCCTATTGGAGTGTCCTAACTGCTCGCGAGCGACGCAGGCGTGCCATTATTACCCCAGCACCCTGTTTCTTTTTTCCTGTCTGTCGCTCGTGTATACGGACGAAGAAAGAGGTAGGAGGCGGCTCTACAAGGCACTGACACTCGCTTTTCTCTGTGTGTTCTCGTGTGTGTGTAAATGTTATGCACACACCAGTTTATTAAAGGGCCTCTGTTGTGATTTGGGTCAACAGCTCCTAAATACAAAGCACCACACTTCAGTTTGTCCACCTTCAATACAAAAGCACTAGATGTCATATTGTTTGCAAGGGGAAACAGAAATTCACAGAGCAAAAAATTATATATTTAACAGAAGCAGTGTGGCCAGCCAGCGTGCGAATATGCGCGATGCGACACATTATATAATGCTCTCTAAATCATTCTTATTTCCCGTTACATATGTGACATAATAACCCCTGAAACAATAATTGCATAATTAAGAGAAGAAAAATAGTTTTGTTTGTTACAGGCGTTGCATCAGTTTGTCAGCCGACTGTATAATAGAAAGTATTACATACTTTGAACAGTTTATGTAAACTAGAAACAAACCTGGGCTACAAAGCAACTGTCCCTGTATTTGTTATGTTTTTGATGATGAATTTTGTGCTCTCTAGCACACTTCACTTTATCCACAGACACACCTGTTCAGTGTGTTTTTAGATGGACAAATCTTTTCTAAAGCAGATGCTTCTGCCGTCGGGAATTATTCCCCTGTCTAACTTGGCATCCTGATCAATTTGAGCCCTACCTGCTAGATTGTAGTTGGAAGGCCATATCAGTAGTTATGGTGGTCAGAGTTGAAGACACCATTTTACTGAGTTATGTCATTTCCCTGCGACTTGGTACACATTTGGTAGTCAAATGGGTGTTTTCCCCTCTGTGGGAGGAGTGTTCAGTCGAATAAACATCTCTGCAGCCATGCTTTGCATAGGCACAGTCAATCTACAAAGGCTGTTCCTCATCTCTCTCAATGTTTCATGTGCGGTTGTTTCTAACCAGACATGTAGAAATTATATCTTGTATATACATTTAAGATTGACATGGAAGATGCTTGACTGTTGACCTTTGACCTTTAACCTGTGGTTAGCACACAGCCGACCGGTGAGGTTCGAAGGGGAGAAGAAGAGAAAGAAGGCGAGGTGGACTCGAGCACTGGGGCCATGAGCCGTACTAAGGTTAGTAGCAGAGGGGAAGTGTTTTATTGCATAAGGGGATGCAACTTCCTGTTTCTCTTCAGCACAGACCTAGACACTGCTTCCTCTTTATGGCCCTATTTCTTTCTCTTTAATCTGCCACTTAATGTTTTTCCTTGCTTAGTTACAGTAGTGTCTTTGAATTGGGGTGGGCGGCAGTGGGCAGGGCAAGTGCCTCATCCCAAGCGAGGCGCAAAGGAGAGGGAAGGGATGTAGATTTATGGGAAAAATCTGTGAATGGGTTACAAAGTAATAAGATGGGCTTCCCTGTGCTCTGTCGCTAAAGGAACAGAACAGAATGAACAGAATGTGCCATTGTTGTTTATTGTGTCTCACACACAGATGGGGTTGCATTGTTTTTTTATGTTTTAGTTTGTTGAGCCGATCTGCTAGGAGATTGATCAATAAAATGTTTTTTTCTTCTAATGGTATGCTGCAGTCAGTGCTCCCAACTATGAGAAAGTCTGAGTGGGTTCAAGAAAGAGTATTAAACACTTTTAAAGTTTTTTTTCCATTTCTATGTTTGAGGTTGACCGTTTTTTTAAGTAAAAGAAATGTGGGAGTACATTTACTAAGCCTAAACTTAAAGCCACTAAGGGGCTACAAAGACGGGCTAATCTAGCCCATTAATTGACGCGATTGCCGCTTCGCTCCTGAGCGTAAGATTGTGAAATAAGACAGTCTAATACCTTCTTCGTTTACGGAATATTTATTTCTCATTCCATCATTGTCTTCATTAATGTCGTATGTGCAATATTCAAACAATAGTCCATATAGTTCCATTTAGTGTCTTTCTGTGTTACCTCATAGCGTGGCGTACAGCGGTCAAAAAAGTGTATGTGCTCTCCGTCTAGCAACACACCTGAACACCCCGTGAAAGTTCCTATACCTATAATGAGTATCACCTTAACCCAAAAGCGACACCTGCTGGAACAAATTGTGTCTTACACTTAATACTCCTTAACATGGCTCCTACATTTACAGTTTGGCAAACCAGTTATTAGAAATTAATTTTACCTTAAACCTCTAAGTGTATTCTTGCAAGAGAGACGATAAAAACAAACACAATGACCAGTTTGCAAATCGCCATTTAAGGTGGCTTGATTGATTTGCGACGTCAACTCACTGAGTAACATCAAAGAAAACACTCCACCTTAAAATTTCTGGCTTCCTTCAAATAGCTGACTGTATGATGGCGACACGGGGAATTTTCTCTAGTCCAACAACTGAGACCAACACAGAGAAACATGAACGCAACTCTACTGACTTTCTGATGTATTTTGAGTCATTTTGGTCAGATTCAGCCCTTAAACTTCTGGATTTTTCGATTATGCAGGCTCTGCTCGATTATACGACATGTCCACGTTATGCTCCCATGCTTGTGCTTGTGCATGAGCATCCATACCATGCCTGAGCCCACCTCTTCCAAGAGGGCCAGGGCTAAGGAAGTGTACCATGCTTAAGCACGGTCAAAGCACTCACACTAGTCAAAGGAACTGGACTTTGTGGGTCAAACGTGCTTGGGCATAGTACGGATTGCCTAGTGTGTGTGTGTGTGTGTGTGTGCCCTTACCTAATTGGTGAACTTACTCTGTTATGTTACCAGGATAAGGATGCATATGTTTATCATTGTACATTAATTATTTTTTATTGAGTTTCTTCAGATATGTGGTGTTTGCTTTGATATGTCAAGCTCCCGACATAAGACATGATTATGCAGGCCTAAACGCTGGATGAATGATTTCAGCTTTTAAATTGTAGCACCCGAAGAGGACTGTTGAATCAAGATACCAAATGTTGTGTTGGTTTGGCATGTGATTGATTCCCTTTTTTTATTTATGTAAAATGACATTTTAGTCTCCTTAAGCTTTGTGTTCAGTGAACTGGTAAGGCACCTCCATCCTATTTAGAGCAGTGTCAAAGCGGATATTATGCTCAGTCATTACACAATATCCCATTGCATTGCTCAGAACACTCACCTTGTTCCATTGTGTGTATCCGTGTGTGTCCACACGACTGTGTGTGCACACAGTCCGCCTCCACTACTTCGCACTGTGCCGGTGTTAATGTGTTCTCTTAGCACCCCTCTCAGCCTCACACACACACACTTTCACGAACAGAGCTGCAGGGCTCTCCATGAAGCTCGACATTATATAAGAAATCAGCCCAATCTTTCTCTTGAACACTCTTTACAGCTTAGAAAGCATTTCACTGCCATGGGACAGGTACGCTACATGTAATGACTGTATGGTCTTTTGAATCATTGACCTTTGTTTTTGTAATGTGGGCCAGAAAACGGTGGTCTGAGCCATGTGCCTTTTTCTCACCCTCTACCTTATTCTCTTCCTTTACTTTTGTCCACCTCAGAGCCTGAGCAGGGACCAATCGGTTGACAGAACAGCAACAGAGGACAGGTGAGTGACTCACTGTTACCTCAGGAAACCTTGTAAACTGGTACTCTTTTACACTGTTTAACTTAACAAACGTGGCAATGACTGTTAATATAGCAGTGTTTCGTCTGCATCAACTGTAAAATCTTTTTTTATATATATATATAAATTGACATTACGGTTTGAATTTGTTTTTTTGCAAATTCTAAATGATCTTATGATGCGTTCCAGCACGTGTCTTCTGCCAGTGTTAGTGGAGGAGGAGGAGAGTGTGCTGGATAATACAGCTGAGATACCAACAGTAACAGGCAGCATGGAAGGTAAGAAGACAAACTCTCTCCAATCTTTGTGTGAAGGAGAGAAAGAGGGAAGATGATATTTCTGAGCCGACTGTTTGTTTACGCCTTTGTACATGTAAGTGTAAGTTTATCCACCCACACAATTCCTCCTTCCAGGGACAGACAAGCTCACCAGCAGTGGAGCGACCACCTTCTCTGATAGCAGCTCTCCACAGTCCCGGTCATCCATCACAAATGCCAGCCAATCAGGGAGTGGCATGAGCAGTGTGACCCCTGACCCTAGCCAATCAGAGGATAGTTTAGCAAAAAAGGACTCCGTCCCCCCGGGTGGCAAAAATAAGAAGGAACTGGTAAGACCTACTCTACTCCCACTTTCTTCTTACAGGACTCTTGGTTTAATATCTGCATTTATTAATATTAAAAAGGATTTGAATGCCTTTGCTTGATGACTTGTGTATTATAAAAAAAAGATTCTGGTTTAAGGTATCACTGGGGGGAAAAAAAGGACAAGAGAGAAAAAAAGAGAGAAAAAGACAACTTCCTAAATGTACATTTTAGCTTTGGATCAGTTTTATTCAGGATCATGCTGAATATTTTCATCAGGATTCAGTTTCCTTGACAATGATGAGATTGTGCCATTAGTGCCTTCCATCATCATGAAATGCTGTCTTACCGGCTATGCAAGTGTGTGTGTGTTTTTAAACAGAGGGAGAGAAGGAAGCTTGAGTGAACAAGTCCTTTTTTTCATACTAAGAACCAGCTTGTTCAACATCATGAGCCAACTCCAATGCCAGCTGCTTTCAATCTTCACTTTTATTATGTGAAGACTATTGAGGAGAAGGAGATCAGGAAGTGAGCGAGTAAAAGAAGCAGTATGGATGTTGAAAGCAACATGAGCATGGAGGAGTCAGAGTTAAAAGGAGAGCATACGGAGGAGAAAGAGCAGAGTAATGCAGTAATATTTGTCCAACCCCTACAGGAGCTTTCACACAGCATGGAGGCCATTGAGGAAAACAAGGCTCAAGGGGGAGAAAGTGAGACCAAGGTGGCCAATGAGAAGGAATGTAAGTGTTGTTTATTAGTGGTACAATGTTGTATACTAGATATGACCTGTATTATTTATTAACTTTGTTTACTCTTTGTCAATCTAAATGGTGATGGCACCATTGGGTCAGGTACTTTTCATGCCCTTACATCTCATAATCATTTCCCTTTCTAGCTGAGACTTCAACGATCTCTGACACAAGCGATACCGTCAAAGAGGACGGGAACAGGTAAGAGCGAATAATGATCGTAAGAAAACCTAACACTAGAACTGTATATATGACTTGTATATGAATTCATTGAACTCTCTGATTCATAATTGTTGTCTTATATCTGCAGCCTGTCACCTAATGATAAGGAGATTGAGGTATGTATCCATTTTGATCTTTATGCTGCTTTTTAAATATGGTAGCAACAGTGAATATAGAACAGTTTTTGTACAGATTTTTAGAATAAACAGAACATTATTGACTTTCATATTTTGAATCCAAAGGGTTACGCGTGTCAATCTTTTTCATGGGGTTTAGGCCCTGTGTTCACCTATCACTTTCTCCAGGCAGAAAAGCGCTGGTTGTGCGCTTGGGAGCGCTTGCATGAAGCGTTTGTGCATTGAGAATAAAAGCGCTGCATGTCCGTCTTGTCTCTATGACAACAGTCTGTTCACAAGGGCTGTATGACCGACACTGCTCCGGTGCTTTTTACTTTGTTTTTTATTTAAAACCTTTTTATTCGCTGCCGGTTTAGCTACGCGGAGATGCAGATCACTGCTTACTATCTCAATAGAAACACTGTGTTCACGTACAAGACAATACAAGACAGTCACACCAGGCAGGGATGGTCAGCACTATATCTTTCCTGCGTTGGATTGCATTTTTCTGTTTAGCTGGTAAATGTTAATACAGTTGTGAAACCAGTTAGTGTCGCTGTCAGCAGAAGCAGTGTCAGTCACAATGGATTAGATCGATGAGGGAGAGATGGACAAACATCTTTGAGAAGTAGTCTGACTGTTACCTAGGTAAACACTGCGTCCCTTTCCTTAGCCCTGTCTGTCCCATCAACACAACCCTGCATGCATCCATCAGCTCCTGAGTGAAGTCACACGACGTGATTGCAAGTTCAAACGCGCTAGTTTGACGAGCAGCAGCCTAGTTAGTTTTAAATTAAATCCAACTAATTAAAACTTAACTGAAAAAAAAAAAGCTTAAACACAATAAAAACTACTGAAAAATCCAAAACTATTATAACCTCAGTGTAAACTCATAACCTTCTATCTGAAGGTGTTGTACAAGGAAATGCAGGAGTTTCCTTATTTATTTGGTACGCTTTTTCTGCCAGTATGATCATGCTATCTTTTCAGGAAAAAAAACTCTTTATAAAACAAGGAAGACATATCATACAAGAAACAGGATGTGTCCAGCAATTGGTACCAATGCCTCTAAAACTCATGAGGAATTTCAGGGTTGTGTTGATTTTGGCATTTAGAGGACAAAGCGGTATATCTAACCACTATTCTATGTCCTGCATATCCATCAGAAGTGTTTTTCTGACATGTTGTTTTACTTTAACTTTTCACTCACTGTAAATCTTTGTTGAGGAAATAGTAAACAAAGGCACACTGTTGGTGTGCTGTAAATTGCTTTATCTGACACTGAACCAGTGGCGGTAGTACTGGTATTAAAAACACATATTTAAAAGTAGTCAATCGATCTTTATTTGTATATAGCACCAATTCATAATAAATGCTATCTCAAGACATTTTACAAAAGAGCAGGTGAAAGACCTTACTTTTTGTTATATTGTCCAACCAACCAACATTTATCCATTATGAGCACAGCACTAATAAACATTTAGCAAAGTACAGTGGCAAGAAAAAAACGTCCTTTTAACAGGCTGAAACATTAAGCAAAACCAAACTCGCGTTGAACAGCCATCTGCTGAAACGGTGTTGAGCTTGGAAAGTTGGATAGAGGAAGATACAGAAAGGAACATGATGGAGACAAACTGAGCAACAACAACAATAAATAAGTTTATAGCTACAATGTCCATAACACTTGTAAAGGTATGTGAAGTATTAGCAGTAACAGCTAAGTGTGTTAATAGAATTAACATTAGCATGGTTGTAGCTCTAAGATTCAGTCTTCTACCTGATGGTCTTGTTTACTTATGTATGTCATGTAGAGGCATCAGTATTAATATCAGTCTTCTTCCTTGCAAAACAATTCTTCCTTGCCTTTTAATGTTTTCAGACGGAGTTCCAGCGCCTGGCATTGGGCTTCAAGTGTGACATGTTCACCCTGGAGAAGAGACTCCGGCTGGAGGAGAGGTCACGTGACCTTGCTGAAGAGAACGTGCGCAGAGAAGTGTCCAGCTGCCAGGGCTTACTGCAGGTCAGTCTCCATGTTTCATATTTTGCAACTTCATGTGGATAAGACACTTGTTTCAGCTTCTAACAGTTGATATAATCATCTTGCCATGTTTTTTTGTCAGCATTTTTTTTGTTTGTTAAATATTTGGCTCAATTTCAGTAAAACATTTGACCCACCTTTCACAGACCCATGAGTGTAAACAAAAGTGCAAAGATTGGACAGTTACCATGCCACTTAAGCCTGGCTCACACTGCAGCAGTTTTAAAACCCTTCTATTTTGAATTCTGGTAGCATCACACACAGAAGGAGAATCTTACTCAATATTCTTTTCCATAATCTCAAGCATGCAAGATATGAAAATCATGGCACATCACATACTACAGGGTTTTACTAAGATTATTGGCCTGGCAGAGGAACGCACCACCTCTTGTGATCTCATGGAGCTGGCAGTTACATTTACGATTAAAATGCTTTGTAAAAAAAATGTTAGTGAAGAAATGTTGAGACAAGGACAACATGTGTTGTGTAGTCTTTTAGAGCCGGAGGTAAGATTTTAACTGTCACATGCATTTCAGTTGTCCAGCGCATATGTGCGGGTTGTATCACCACTCCTGTCCACCTATTACTGTCCTCCCTTGTCTCTTGTGGTTATTGTAGTCACACATGACTTAGGCCAGACCCTTTCATGATGTAATTGTCAAGATTTTAAATATTAAACATGTTTGAAATATACTGTATTGGGGATTCCCCGAAGATCTCCGAGCAGATAGGGGATGTTAAGATTAGGTCTTTATACCAATCACACTACAAGATAATCTGGAAAGATAATGTGTTCCGAGCAGCCTTGAGTTAGGAACGACCCTGCGATTGTTGGGAAGGGGGAATTAGTCCTCAAATTGGCCCCATGATCCTGTAGTCTGAGCCAGGCTTGAGGGGTAGCTCAGACTGGAGACGATGATAACAGTTATGGCATTAACATGCCGACAGCTGAAAAATGCTAATTTTGACGTGTTGTCTAGATTTTACAGTGATGTTGTCCTTGTGTTTGTTGTCTTCTGTGTGCTTCTATTGAAAAACAAATTTCCCCTTGTGGGACAATAAAGAATCCGAATCTGTGGACAATCGCATATCATCAATAAGAATAAATGAATTTTCCTGTAAATGTAAGGGAATACATCTTGGTGTAAGGAATATCATCTTTAAAATAATTTCTCATGGCATGTCCCAGGCTCTGACTCCCCTGTGTGAGGATGACAACCAGTCCATGGAGATCATCCAGAGGCTCCAGAAGAACCTGGACATCCTCATCCAGTCCATGACCAGGGTGTCCAGTCGCTCAGAAATGCTTGGAGCCATTCACCAGGTCAGATAATGTGTTCATTGTAGGATTATTAACATTTGTTTCACGTGGGAAGCACAATATTGGATTTTTGCAACTCTCAGATACACTGATATTTTTCAACAAATTTTGATTGAATGCAGATACAGGTTATTTTTTTGTATCATATTTTGTAAACCTATTTGCCTTTTTTATTAATACAATTATGCTTTCTGTAATTGTGATGGCCAGCATGCTGTTGCAGGGGGAAATGCAGTGATTTTTGAATGGACCAAAAAAAAGGAACATACTTAGGTAACATGTAAAACATGCCAGATTTATTGTATTGCTTTATTTATTGCAACATTTCTAAAAGTATAGCATACTGCCACCTGCTGTATTAGAGTGTGAACTGATCTGAATGATATAATCTGGATATTTAAGAATAAGTGAAGCATAAGCATGATTTCAAGACGTCTGCAAAAATGTTAATGTGGGGCCAATTAGTCTGTTCATTTTTAAGCCTTAACAGGCGATATGGGTGATTACTGCGATTCGTATTGTCATACATAGTTTTTGCTGTGCTTAAAGTAGGAATTTAACTAACTGCATTTTCTTGTGAATTTGATTGTGATGTCAGGAGAGTCGTATTGGTAAGGCTGTGGAGGTGATGATCCAGCATGTGGAGAACCTGCGGAGGATGTACACTAAGGAGCATGCGGAGCTGCTGGAGCTGAGAGAGACGCTCATGCAGAATGAGAGGTCATTTGGATCCTCAACTGGAGGAGGTAAGGAATGCTGAGCATAAAAACACACATTGCATGTTGTACATGTGGGTTACATTTGTAGACTCAATATTTAATATCTTCATTTTGACCGAGGCTGTGCTTATAGTTTTGCAGTTATCTTTTAAGGGGTACAATGGACATTTTCTCATACAATGTCTTCTAAAACCAGATTATTTCATTATTAAGTAGTAAAGGCACAAGTGACACAAAGCATTAACATTTAAAATGAATACAAATGTGAATGTAGATTCACATTTTTCTGCAGCTGTGATACGGTTTGATTATCACTTTAAAATCAGCTCACTAAGTTGAATTATTATCGTGTGTGTGTGTAAACAATCAGGATATACATGTGTGTGAATATCTGAATATGTTCAGTGATGGCACAGCAGATAACCCAAATCTATAAAACTTTCATTGTTTTTCACAGAAGAATTTCGTGGCAAGAAGCAGCCAACATCTCAGTACTACAAGGTCAGTTGTAGCAAACTAACATTTTAAAATCCAATGAATCTCTTTAAACCTGGGCTACTGGATAATGTTCAAGTTTGTTTGGAAGTCAATTTTTCTTTTTCCCCCAACCAACAGTCTTCAGCCCGGCGGGTCAGCATAGCAGCAATCCCTCGCTCTGGTGGAGGCAACATGCACTTTGACATGGTGAGGAATATGCTGGTATTTTTTTAGCCGCCCCCCCCCCTCCTAAAAAAAAAAAAAATTGATAAGATCATGTAGCATGCAGTTTGTGTTTATAGTCAGTCAGTCACTTTTTACTCTTTTAAATTATTAGAGTATATCTTTTTTTAAACCGTTGCCAGTAAAAGTCGTGTTTTTTGGAAGAAAGAAAAATCTTAAAGAGTGCTCACAGGGCAAGCTGTATGCAGTGCAGGTCAGAGATTGAATTTAGTAACATTTTAGTTCACTAAAGAACCATACCAGAGTGAGCCCAAACACATGAAAAAATATTAATAACAGATCTGATATCAGGACCATCCAAGAAGTGGGGATTCATCTAGTGAAGCTACAAGTAGTGAAGTATTATGAGTACAGATTATTTTTTTTACAGTATGTTTATTTGTTCATGAGAATATTCGATTTTTCGCACCACAGTCCAAAACACAAGACGGCTCAGAGACTGAAGCAGAGAGACTGACCAGGAGATCCCCATGGTAGGTATTTAAATGTGTTAATGTGTGTTACATTTGTCTCAATTGTAATATGTTTAGGGAAGTGAAACAAGATCGAGTCTCTATTTGGGGGAAGAGTGTGCAAAGATTTAAATCAGATGATTGTTATTATTCTTCTACCGTTTCAATACACCAGCATTTCTGGTTTGTGGGGAGATATCAACTCTGCATGCCCATAGCAAGTCACTGAGGCTTGCTGCACCATAATGTAAGGGTTTCTGTTGTTATGCTCCAATGTGATAATGATGGTTTCCAGGAATGTGGCAGGAAAGAACTCGGCACGCCCCCCACTCAAACGCTATGTTAGCTCTGCGGCCTGGGTTGACACTGAAGAGCCATCTCTCATGATGAAGGGGTAAGACAAGAAGATAGGTTACCACACTTCCTGCGACAAGTCCTTTCACAGTGGACCCAGATACATAAAGATGGCAGCTGTGTTACTAATGATGTGAACTCATTACTGCTGGTCTAACAATTCTGAATCATGGGATCTTTAAATACCAGTTTACTTTTCTCCAAAACCCTTTACAGTTAGAGTAATGTGAGATCATTTAAGAGCCAGGAAAAAATAGATTGCTTCCTCTGTGTTAATTGTCAGTAAAGATGTGCCCACTAAGAAATAGATTTTATACTGATAAATAAATTAATAAATAGCTGCCATGGAGCCTCAGTTGAATGACGGGAAGCAATGTGTCACATTATGTAGCGTTAGGTCAAATGAATTTGGATGAAAATAAATCAACTTTTACACAAAAATGAAAGTTTGCTAATTGTGAAAGAATCTTGAATTGTAGACTGCTGGAAAAACTCAAAACAGTATATTACCTTTGTGATGATTACATCAAACAACAAAGCAGCCATCTTTCCTGCGTCTGGTCCCCAATGGGAAGTGTTTAGTAGCAGACATCTCGTTTTGTCACTTTCCAAATCCAGCACACTTTTATTTTGTAAATTTTAGTCAGAGAGTGAGCCTCTTTTTTGTTTTGGACTCATAAAGCTTTCAAATGTTTGGACGACAACGGTAGAATTCTCTTTATTTAACCAGACAAGCTAAAAATGGAATTTAGAAAATCAAAATGACACATTATAATGCTCTCCAAATATCTGAAAGTTGTGAAACTGCGATTTGGGGTCATAAGATACTACCACAGCATGTTTTTTGCATTACTTGGCATATAATGAAGTTCTAACAAGATTTATCAAGTTTCTTTTAGAAATCATTATCTCTGAGGGGAACTGGTAAACGTCAAATAGTGAACATTCTCTGTCTGCATACGCCTGAAATGTGCATGTTTGCATGTGCACATACAGAATCAGTGTGGTTACATAGCCATGCTTGTATTTGAATGTGCAATTGAACAGTGTGTTTGTGAATGCCTGACCCACGCGTGCCAACAGGACGGCCTTCGACAACACCGACTGCCAGTCGGAAGAAGAGCAGAAGGAGGAGCCGGTGGCAGAGAGGAGGAGGTCCAGTCTCAGTGAGCTGGGCAACAAACTCACCTCCTTCATTCTGCCCCTCAAGACGTTAGTCCAATCAAATACCCACCACTAGCCTACTCTCAGCACCACTTTCTGCCAGCTAAGCTAGGAGGCTAGCTGAATGGTGGAAGAGGTCATCATTTAGCTGTACTGAGGTTCCAGAGGCTGCAAACTTAATCAATAATGTTACACACTTTTGGCTTTTCATCATGCTCTATTGTTCAAAACATTTTGTGAATATGAAACCTCCTAAATGATGAGACTCTTTCACTGAATGGGTCTGTACTGGACTAGCTTCCTCTTTGCTCCAGGGGTTACGCGGCTTTTTTAATCATGTTGACCAAGCATTTTACTTGTAAGCCTCAGAAATGAACCATGTCTTTTAATTTTGAACTGTCTTGAGATCTGTGTATGTCAGTATGACAAGTGATTTCAGAAGCTTTATGGTTTGTGTTGCATGCATGGATCTCAAGTTCTGATTTGCAGTTTGTGTCGAACAAATCATCTAACTGATAACTATCTCATCTTTACTGGGCTCACTTTTCTCTCACTCACTAACAAACGCCTTTCATATGTGCAAACTACTACACTTGGACCATTTCATTAATTTCAATGGGGCAACTGAGTATTTTGTGTAAGCAGATCATGGGTTGTTCTCAATTGTCTTTTGCTCTTTTCCTCCCTCCACATTGCTCAGGAGTCAGGATGAACTGTTTGTTATGCTGTAAGTGTGAAAGGGAGGAGAGTCAAAAGTTTCAAGTGCTTTTGGACTCTTTCAACAACAAAAAAAGAAATGCATGCAAAAGGCCTTTATCTATCAGCCAGGAGTGCCAATCATATGCCACTTGCAAGTCACACTAACTCAAATTGACTGAAAAGTGATTTTAAGCAGCACTCCTACTGTTGACAGATTCCAGGCTGAAATTGTCTGCTGCCTTTGTTTAGCCAGTTAATGCTCAATCCACCTCCATGCCAACTGCTTTTAAATGTGCTGCTGACAGCTTTTTCATTACGCTGGTGATGTCAATTAATTTGCTTCTTTGACGCTTTCTGATACAGGTTATAAACTGCTATTCGTTGAAGCCAACCTCAGATAGCACCAACTATTAGCTAAAATTCACAGCCTGCAAACCTTTGCATTTGTTACCATAAATGACCCACATATTTGCTAAGAAGACTTACGTGATTCTCTGTCCTGTGTGTCATTTTTGGCAACTGATCATTATCATGCTTAATCTTGACCATTTTTTTTTGTATGTTCATGCCTCTTTTTTTAATCTCCTGGTAACATTTTATTATCTTTCGTTGCCCATCCGCAGTCCAAGCCCTTCCTCCAGCCCTACATCTACAGAACCAGGAATGGCCCAATCTCTGTCCCATAGCCTGACCTCTTCCCGAGCAGCAGCAGCCGCAGCAGTAGCCAGAGGTGGCAGGGGTCTCTGGCTTTGGTTGGCAATGGTGGTGGTGCTAGCAGGTACACTCATCTTGTCCATGCAGTACTCACTTTAAGATAATAAGTAAACTATAAACAGTTTTAAACTTGGATTAAGCTGAAATGTATATAAAACTATGTTGATACTGTACTAGTTTTCCTTATTCATGTGCATTGTATAGAGCAGTGGTTCTCAACTCGTCTAGCCTCAGGACCCACCAGCAACACCTCCATTTGAAAACCGACCCACATTTCTGAAATGTTTTAACCGATCAGCTTTTTTTCTTTTTTTTTTTTTAAAGATTTATTTTTGGGCTTTTTGTACCTTTTTATTGGAGAGATAGGACAGTGGATAGAGATGGAAATCAGGGAGAGAGTGGGGATTGACATGCGGGAAAGGAGCCACAGGTTTGATTCGAACCTGGGCTGCCCGCGTTGAGGACTATAGCCTCCATATATGGGTCACACACTAACCACTGTGCCACCTGTGCCCCCGATCAGCTTTTTTGATGGAAAATTGTGCATTTTGGATCTCAGATGGTACAAAAAATGTGACGGATGCAAGAAACTGGACAAAACAAACACATTTACAAAGCGCTTGAAAGACTTTTGGACACTTTCGTGACCCACTGAAAACAGCTCTGCGACTCACTTTTGGGTCCTGACCCACCAGTTGAGAACCACTGGTCTAGAGTGCAGTTTGTTTTAAAAATGTCAGTTCCTTTTGTTCTGGTAAACAAATTCACAAAAAATCTCTTTACAAATCCTAGCACTTATTAAGTGTTTCAATGACGGCTGCTTCTCCTCTTTAAATGTACGAGCAGCTCATAGTGGACATTTGTCCAAAGCTGTTACATGTTTATGGTTGCTCTGCAGGACTCTTGGCTCTTCTGGCCAGCCTGGTGATGCAGCCAGCAGTAGATGCTGCCCCTGTGGGGACCGGGGACTCGTGGATGACGATCCAGCAGTTGCTTTGGCCTTATGCAGGGCTCCGACACAACGGACAGCCTCCCGTCTAGCCCCTGAGACCCAGGTGGTTAGTTCAACTGGCCATCAGTCCTCTGCAGAAATTATTGGTGCACTGGATCGATGAAGAAGAAAGTGTACCGATCCTGAGTGGAGGCTGTTGGATGTTTACTGGTGCCTGAAGATTCCTGAAACATGACTCGCCGTGACAGCACAGGCCTCAGGGGATAGTTAACCCTATGGAGGATTTTATGCATCACATCACGTTTGCTAAATTAGTCTGTTAGGAGTGTATGTGTGTGTTTATCTTTTATATCACAGTAATTACAGGCGGTGATCTGCTCAACATTCTTAACACATTATGATGCAGTTTGCTAATCAGTGCTTCTGGTAACTGCCTACCTGGACCCAAACCAACTTAACAAATCAGGCTTGATCAGTTATCAGAGCTGGCACAATACTAACCAATCATGTTAGAACTTCATCAGAGTGAAAGCACTGATTCACCGAGTCATACCATAGGCCACTGTGAAGTTTTCCATTGACAATCATCATGGACGATGGCTCCAAATTGTGACACACGGCTTTTCAAACACATTTCATGCACTTGAAAAGGGAAAGCCAGCCTTTTTAATGGACTTATCCATTCATTTCCTCATGGGTTTTAGATAACATTTTATATCTTTTAAGTCTATAAACACTGGTAATAAAACTTAAATTTTAAGTGTTTTTAAATGTTGAAATCTTATATTTATGAGTTTGTTAGCAATGTGTGGGGACATGTGAATATGTTTATTTTTGTTAAGTTATAATTCTGCTTTGTTAAAGTCTTAACACCAAAGGTTTTTTTTTATTATTTTCTCTATGTTCTTGCTGTGGTTGTCACCGTTTTCAACTTTATACATGTTCCAAAGAAGATGTGTGGAACTTTGCACAAATAAAGTAGCCAATTCTACAATAGAAGCGTGTGCTCTTATGTGTATACAAATGGACGTTTCAAATCAAGAAGGTTTCAAATGTTTGTGATTTGTAAAAAAAAAAAAAAAAGAATCAGTCCCCAGTGAACAGCATACAATTTATGAATACATCAGGGGTCTGGTGGCACAGAGCAGGCTCTGTATTGTATCCACAAACAGATTATTGGATTCTCTGGTTTTTGTTATACCATCAGCACTCATTTCATCCTGGAGCATGTGGATGAAGGTGGAGTGAAACTCACTGCTGGGGTAATGGTCTGGTGAGAAAGCCTCACTGCTCTCTGTGATTTCCAGCTTCTGGCTTCTCTGTGCGCCAAGAAGGTAGAGACTCCATGAGTCTCTAGGCACAGGTGCAGGGCCATGATGCTCGCACACCTATCACAGGTGAGGGGGGGGGGGGGGGGGGGTAAGAAACAGGTAAGTTAACAGATCACTTCACACTGGGAGGAAAAGGGGTAGAACTAAGCTGTGTGGGTAAAAGTACCTGCATGACAAGATGCTCAGCTCCACATTTGGCATTCCATTTGCTCCATGAAAAGGCACAGGCAGAGGCAAAGAGAGCCATCTGTTCATAGGCAGCATGTTCTGTCAGTGGGTCCTTAAGAAGGGGAAAAACAATGAAAATCTTAATTTAGTGATGCATAGACGTGTTGTAAGAAAAACTAAGCTGGCAGCAGCGTCAGTAAGTTTTTTCGCCTCTTTGGCTAAGACTGAAATATCTTTTAAAGAAAATGCAATTTCCACCTTATCTCGATGAGGTCAATAGTTAAAAAAAATTCCTGCAGTCTCTTGCCAATATTCTTTGTGTGCAACAAAGATTAAAAAAAATGTAATTCCAAAATAAGAATGCAGAAGATGTTATGGACGTGAAATTATTTTACAGCTTTTCGGCTTATTTGTAATCTCAACTGTAAATGCTCGAGTACATGGCCAAAGAGCTGCTGCACGTGCTAGCATGCAATGAATCCTGTTACATGTACTCATATCACTACAGTATGGCCTTCACAGAGGAATTTCTTCCATCAAATGACTACATTGACATCAACATTTATTTGAGATCCACATAAACTTTGTCAAACATTTACACTACCGATGAATTTGATTTTGTGCACAGGCATCTGTGAAAACCCCAGCAAATGAATCTACAAGAGATTTAGTTTTTTTCCTGGGTACATATTACATGCAATTTGGGGGAAATAAATTTATCACCACTAATGATCCATATATTTTTTGAAAAAATCCAATAGGTAAAAGATGTCGACCTTGGCAATTTTGCTGACATATTTGTCAGTGTACTCATTCACAAAGATGTTGATCCCTGCATTGATCATTGCTCTCTGCAGAGCTGGGCCACTCATCCACTTCTCTTTCAGGTGAGAAAGACCTCTCTCTTGCTTTGACTGCAACATGCACTGATTACCCTGATGGTCACATAGAGAAAAAACACCAAATTAGAAAGGACAGGCTTTATCTCCCGATTAATTTTTATGTTTATGCATGCAGTACTTTCCAGCCTGTTACCTTGATCATGATACTGATGTCGATGAGTGCCCCGTTGACTGTAAAAAGAGCTGAGTTTTGTTCCAGTGGCCTGAGCTCCCAGCTCTGGAAGGGAAAGTTGGCGTAAGTTTCCTGCATTAGCACAAAAGCCCGGAAGGAGTCCATCTTAAATGAGATCTTGGCCTCTGCCTCCTCGTAGGAAATGTCAGTGATGCTGTCCATCCTCCACTGCTTCTCTGAGTGAAACAACAATTTCAATGTCATTAACTCTTTGGTTCCTCTTCTCTCTATGCTGGAGAGGATTTTTTTTTTATCACATTTGTTAAAGCCTGCCCTACTGTACCTCCCGCATCCCAACAAGCCACTTGGGGAGTTTCCAATAAGACCACAGACTCAGGTAGTGTCACATTCACACCAACAGTAGAGCAGGTGAGAACGTTGTCATCTGATGTAGAGTTCTGCATAGGGTAGGGGAAGACCTGTAACCCTTTGTCCAAAAGCTAGAAAAACATGAACATGTAGTTGGTTTTGTTAAAACAACTTCAGCTTTTGGGCTGGTGTAAGTAGCCGGGACTGAACCCCCTTTTCTATTTACCTGTCTTATTTCCCAGCCGTTGACCTGGTTGGCTTGTGGTGGGAGATGAAACACATCATAGTAGAAGACCCCACCCAGAGGTGTGTACTGCATTAAGTCCACCACATGGACACTATTATTCACCATTGACACCTGTATAGAGGGATAACTTGAGTCCCCCTCAGCTGAAGAGAGAGAAAAGGGAGTTGGTGGTTAGTTCTATTTTTGAAAATGGGTTTTGTTTTTCTGTGTCTTGAATAATGATGAACTTCTATATTTATAATTCCTTATGTTGAAAAAAGAACGTTATGCTAATATATGTAAAAACATTAGTTTATTGATTCAGTTTTTAAGACCTGCAAACCTTTATGAGTGACTGCATGTTTGAATCTGATGTACTGGGGATGTTTTATTTGTTATCTCTGTCAGAAATTGTCAAACTGGCCATCTTACCATCGAGTGCCTCGATCTGTGTTTGTATCTGGCTCCCTCTGCCTCCTGCAGACTGGGCACTGTCTTTTCTTGACTGAATACTGGCTGCACTCTGTGAAATACATAGCCTACACAATGAGAATTAAAACAGCACATTGAAGTAAGTCAACAAATCCAAGAACTCATTTATTCATTTTACCTGCTTCCCTTCAAGTCCTGGCGTGGAATGCACCTCCTCCTCCTCATCTCTCTCCTGCTTGGTCTCAATGTCTTCTTTCACCTCATCTTCTTCTTTTGTCTCCTCCTGCTCTGGTACATCCATGTCTGCCGGAACCTCCTCACCACCTGCAAGAGACCTATTTCCGAACAGATAACAACACTCACCAAGAGGACATGTTAAGTATTACCAGCATTATTATTACTGCTGTGAATGTTTTTGCTGTAATTTGAGCATCAGCAGTGGGGAGAGCACTATGAGATACGTACCTGTGGCTTGCTGTGTTTATTCTCAGGTGAGCCATCTTGGCCAGTAAGGTCAGGTGATCATATTGTGTATGAAGGATCCTGATAGCGATATTGCTCACAGCCAGCTGTTTGGGAAGCCCAAAGCCAAGGCCTGCCTCTTCAAAGTTTAAACCTTTAAACCTGCATGGTCCAGTCACAAACAAGAGAAATACTACAAAAATGGACAAGTCCTTCAGCTGCCCATACACAAGACACAAGTTATTTTCTAATTAATTGTTAGAAGAAGGATGCTAACTTTCATTCTATGAAAATATAACTAGATGTATCATAGGTATATATTATGATAATAAAAAGTATTCCCTAAAAATAAAAAATCTTAGCTGCAAACCCATAGACTGGTGCAAACCCCACTCTTTCTGTTTATGCCATGTGGAGCCCCTTTAATCCATTTTCTCAGATAATACAAAATAAGTTTCTTCCACGAACCTCGGATTCTTTTTGAGGTTGGCCCAGAGACACAGTGTGATGTTGTCATCTTTGACCACAGTCTGCATGTTGCCTGTCTCAGTGTCGACGTTTGCACTGGCTCGCTATGACAATTCAAATTCAAATTCAAAAAACTTTATTTATCCCCGGGGGGCAATTCAAGATTACTATGACAATGGAGACAAACAACACAAAAAATAGGAATGGCAACCTACAAAGTAAATCTATGCAGTCTATATGATTTTTTTATCATCAGATCCTCACAATGTATAAGCAAGTATAACTATGCTTCTAATACCTTGAGGATTTCCTCAGTGGTAAGGTGGTGTTTGGAGTGGATTAGCTCCTGCAAACTGATGAGTGTCTCCTGATACTTCTTGCCCTCCTGTGAATCCGTAACATCTCTGAGCAGACCTTCCAGCTCCTCTATCAGCTACAAGACACAGCATTTATTAGCTCACAGGAGCTAACTATTATAAATTGACATTGCAATGATTACAATGGAATACATTGATATTTTGACTTTTTTTTTAATGGATTTACTTTCTGCACAAGGCAAAAAGGTCGTGGTTTTCGTCTTAAGCACTCCTTTGATTTACTGTAATTTTGGATTACCTGCCTTGTGGGAAGAATATCTTAGTGGTTGATTAAGAGATGATTGAGGCAACATTTTACAATTTATTTTAAACAGTCATAGGACTTCAACTCAGTCATAAAAACAACAATTGAACGTGTATCCTGCTTCTGAATTCCATCTTCACATAATATTTTTGCTCCAGCTTCTATTTAATTTTGTTATCATGTAATTGTCCCAAAGCTATATGATCGAGTTTCTTCCTTCTCTGATAAACAGCTAAAAACATAAATAATTAATATTTTTTTATATATGAAATTAACCCCTTTTAAATAAATAATATGTTAACTGGTCATGAAAACTGGAGTCTATTTACATTTCACTGATTCACCCAATAAGTTTGGAAACAAAAAGAGAAAATACAAACCTGTAGAGCGACATTACATTGTTTGAGCACGCGGGTGATGTCAACCTGTTGGTCATCTCTCCATAAGCTCATATATGTGTTGATATCCTGCTGTACTGCTGGGTCTGGGGTGCCATCACAACGCATGTATTTCTCCCACTGGACACAAACAACATGTGTTTATCATGAGAAAAAAAATCACCTATTGAAGGTAAGGAAGGTTATTTTAACTTAATTAAGCCCATATAAGGACTAAAAGGTTAAGAGGATACATTATAGTTTTGTCTTTATATGCTGTTGATATCATCATTGTTTTGTTTTCTAGTCACTATTAATAAACTCCCTTTCAAATTTGTATTATCTTTTTTTTGCAATAAAGAATTAAGACAGAAACACACCTTGGCTTTCTCAACAGCATCTATTTTCAAGTTGGTTACTGCAGTATGATTCTCCTCCAGTAGATGGCGCAGCTCGTTTAACTCATCGTCCCTGCGCTCACGGTCCTGTCAATCAAATCAAATCCCATGAACTGAGTTTAGTTTGAAACCATATGTATCCCCACAAGAACATAATTGAATAAAATACTTAACAGAAATTGAACTCTACTGACATGGTATGCTAATATATTCCACCTGGACATTGTACCTTTAACTCAAGCTTTTCCAGCTCCTGTTCTTTTTTCTCTCTTTCCAATCTCTCCTGCTCTTCTTTTTCTGCCTGCAGCCGTGCTTCCTCTATAGGGCGAAGAGAACATGGTATGTGTTTATATTATACATAAATATATTTCCCTGTTCTATGAATAATAGTATTACCTTCCTCTCGCAGCCTCCTCTCTTCATCCTCTTCCTGCTGCTTTGCCTTCTGAGCCTTTGTTAGCTTGCGTCCCTTTTTGGATGACTGTTATCCAGCAAAACATTTACATATCAGTGCGTGTTAGGGGTAATGGAGATACTAGATAGTATTTGTACAGATGGAGGGGATAAAGGAGAAAGTTACAAGACTTAAAAAGTGAATATAATAAGCCTGCTTAAATACATCTAACTACATGTCTATAATGATCAGATGCGTGTTATCATGAATGTTCTGACTGACCTTTCCTTGTTTTGGTGGCTACCATTCACAGGAGAAAACACAGTGAGAAAAAGTTAAAGGAAAGTCAGCACACAAGTCAAGGCACATGGCAGGAAAACAGTAGACCTAAGTATATTGAGATACGGAAAAATGTAAAGGTTAGTTATCCTTGCTAACTCGATAGCTACGCAGTATGGAAACTGCAGTAGCCTATACTCCTATATAGGGAAAGTAAGTAGGCTATATCTGAAGCCCTCAATATTCTGTGAATATAGCCTAAGATAGAAAGGAAGTCTGTGTATAACTCTACGATTTGAGGCATTTGAATATGACAAAATTAACCAAACAGTGGAACTTTACTCGGAAAAAATGGGAAACTTACCATACTTAAAAGCGCTAAAGCGTCCAGGTAACCATAGAAACCCTTGCGCATGCGTGGTCATCTGTTTGTATTTGCGACAAACATAAACGATATACGACTGTGTAGTAGAACAAGAACCTTCCGCTGACATTACTCTTTTAGAGGACAAAGTAAAGGAGACTTGTCTTCATACTTGCTCCGCTTGAGATAATCCACTCATCTAGACAACGTGTAAATATGATTGTAATTAAATATGGTCGTTCGTAGTGTCTGTGATATATGAAGTGTGTAAAATGCTAACGGACAAGCTGGCTAATTCCAAACTAATGCGCTTCCGAACTTCTTTCATTGGGGTTCTGGCCAATTATGTTGTATTAGTGGCAACTATCATCTTACACTCACACCCAACAAATGTCCCTGTCTCTGCTGTTATTTGAATAAAATGTCCCTTTCTCATTCGCATCGTTTCAGAAGTGTAAAGTCGTCGTTCCTGACATGGCCAACCCTTTACGGGGTGAGGTTATAAGACTATACAAAACTGTAAGTGAAAGAGTTAGTCCATAATACACATTCACACAAGGTTTCCTTTTGTCCCTTTGCATTATATGTTTAAATGTGTTTCTCATCCCCGAAAGCTGCTGTATCTTGGCCGTGAATACCCACAAGGAGCAGCTTATTTCAGGGAGCGTCTGAAGTCAGCTTTCATGAAGAACAAAGACGTGACAGACCCTGAAAAGATTCAGAAGCTGGTGGCCCGTGGCGAATTCGTCATCAAGGAACTGGAGGCTCTCTATTTCCTCAGGAAATATCGAGTCATGAAGAAAAGGTATTATAAAGAACCGGAAAAATAAACACACTGATATAATACAGGTCCGATTAAGCATTCTGCAATGAAATGCAGTCTGTGAGTACAATCATTGTGATTATATTTACATTATAAACAACGTACTGTATGTTTTTTTTCCACATTCATAAAGCTATGAATGTAATTGTGGCATACACAATTTTTCATCCATCCCAAAAGTACTATGCTGCTGTATTTTGGATCCACCCTTTATGTTCCTCTAAAGACACTTTAGAGTCAAGCACTGTTTGCAGCTCATATTTACACAGGCTAATGAAATGCATCTTCTATGAAGTCTTGGCAGGCATCCTTCTCTCTGCACAACACTGGTATTATTCATTATTTACCACCAGAACAGTTGGTACAGGTATGCAGACAGTAAGACCATCTGGGAAATCTTAACTGTTGAGTTGAATATGTTTTTAATCAAGGGAGATTAATGACGTGTCTATTTTGAAATGAATTTTCAGATCATGACTGCAGACAGTTTTTATAGTTATACAGCTGCAGAGCTGCACTTATTCTGTGAATGTGAGATTGTTATGAACTGTAAGTATCAAACCAGATATTGTATTTTGTTATCAGTGTTCTAATTGTATGGTCACACTTTTTTAAGACTGAATGTACATGACTATTAATGCACTATTAGAAAGGGAAAACAAGTATTTATAACTGACTTCCTGTGTCATAATAAATATCCCTGCACTGTTCAACATTTCAATTTGTTTACCACAATACTTGTCTAAAATTATACCATGAAATCATACATGTTACCGGTTCTGTCAGCCAATGCGTGACGTTGACAGAGAAATGAATCCTTCTGATACTTAGTGTTATGACGAATTTAATCCTGTGCATACATCTCCCTTAATGGTCCCATTCAGTTAGTCATCTTAAAGTCGACAGGTTAATTCACAGTTCTTATCAATTATTCTAAACAGCATTACATACATTAGAGTTTGCATTGTCTGTAAAAAACACAATCATTTCTTCTATCAGTTTACTTTTTATATTAGGGGAGTAAGAGGGATTATACTGGTGTCAACATGTGACAGGATCTTTGCACTTTTAACATTTTTTTTTTTACCATTAAGGTATACTTTAAATATGAAGACAAAATCTCCCAATTTCCTTCAATCCCGTCAATTGTAGCTCCTGCAACATGATTTTGAAATGCACAAGGGAAAAAATAAAAGGGTATTTATAGTCAGATATATCACTTCAGTAGAAGTTCCAATTACCTAAAAATTGCAAGTGAATAAAACCTGCCAACATTTCTGTAACTTTATGTGAAGTGATCACTCTTATTTAAATTGCAAAAGTCAAGATGAAAACACATTTTGTAATAAACGTAGTGACCTGGATGTTTACAGTTTTTGTTGAGGTAACTAACTAAAGTGGAACATATTTTCTACATGTATTTAGTGCATTTTTAAACTGTATAGGAAAATAATGATAACCTGTTCTGCTGTTTTGCATCTTAATTTGTGTGCTGCCAGATAAGCCATGTACTTTTATTTCATGTATTATCAAAGCATTGATGTTATTTGTTCCAGTTGAAGTTTTGTGCATAAAATATATCACCAAAAAAAATCATGTTAGAAACATAGACTGTAAATATTAATTTATTAGAAAACATAAATCAACACACTTGACTGGATAGAGAGATCTGTCCCTCTGTGACCCCTGACCCCTGGAACTTCTCTGATCCCTGTCCACCCAGGGGCAGTATAGGCCCCAACACAAGCAGGCAGCACCAGTATGAGAGCTTACTCTACAAATAGTCTCCGTCCACAGAGGAGCGAGTTACCAAAAGTCCCCTGACATTTTGAAGGAAGTTAAATCAAAGCTTAAACAGAATAAGTACATCCACTTGGTTCATTTTTTACTCAACAAGAAGCGTTTTGAAAAAACAGATCCGTGACAGAGCTCGTTAATATGTTTTGAATTGCTTGTGTCCTCATTTCAACATTCCAGAAAGATACACTGAGTCAGATATGGTACCAGGCCGAGAGTACACACTGTTCTCTCCTCATGTTGGCCACAGATACTTAAATCAGATATTAACTATAATAATAATACTTTATTAATCCCGCGAGGGGAAATCCGTTTTCACACTCTGTCTAATGACATGCTACACAAACATAGGCTGAAATACACACATGCACAAACAGGATCCTATGGACATGCATTAATGGAGAGGTTTCAGAGTGAGCGCTCCTGAGCTGGTGGGGGGTTCGGTGCCTTGCTCAAGGGCACCTCAGCAGTGCTCAGGAAGTGGACTGGCACCTCTCCAGCTACCAGGCCAATTTCCGGACTTGGTCCGTGCCAGGACTTGAACCGGCGGCTCTCCGGTTCCCAACCCAAGTCCCTACAGACTGAGCTACTGCCGCTACATAATAATGCTATGTAGTTTCAAAGGGAGAACAAATACACTTGACAAGTTAGTGAAATATCTGAGCTTTCATTTGTGTATCAGTTTTATATTTAAATGCATATTAAAGGGTCTTAAATACATTATTTTGATGAAACAAAAACAAATAGCAATATTTTTTTTAATGAAAATATCCTAGTTTGTAATGAGAATTCATTTCCAAATAAGTTGGGATGCTGTGTAATTTTCCCAATTGTAAAAAGAAACAGAATGTGATGATTTGCAAAAGATTTTAACTTCATGTTGGATTGACAATAGCACAAAGAGATCATATATACTATCACTGAAACTGAGAAATTTCATTTTTTGGGGGAAAATTCGATACCTCTTTTGAATCGGATGCTAACAACCCTCTTGAAAAAAGTTTGGACAGTGGCAAGAAAAGGCCAGAAAGCTGTGAAATGCTTGAATACAACAGCTGATAAAACATCTCACAGTGTATAAGGTTTACTGGCAACAGGTTAGAAACATGATTAGGGGTAATGAGCATCGCAGACAGAATTAATCTTTATGAAGTAAAAATTAGGAGGGTTTCACCACTCCACTAAAGCTGACAACTAGTGCAAAACACATTAAGAGTAATGCTTTTTAACACAACAAATGCATTTAATATGGTGGTTTTATTGTCTACAGAACATGATGGCATTAAAAGATTCTGAGATTGTGAAGAAATCTTTGTATGCAGGGGACAAGGCCGAGAACCAATATTGAGTGGTTGTGATCTTTGGGCCCTCAGGCGTCACTGCATTTGAAACTTGTTGTTGAACACAGTTTGTCGCCTCATTCATAAATGCTAACTGGATCTCTCCTGTGCAGTGAGAAAACTGTATATAAACCAGGTCCAGAAAGGCCTCTGAATACATGAAGCAAGTGAAACATTCCACTGTCAAAACTTCAGAGATTTGTCTCATTAGTTCCCAAAATGCTTCCAAAGTGTTTTTAAGTCATGCAACAGTGCGGTAAACATGACCCTGTCCCAACTTTTTTGAAACCTGTTACTAGCATCAAATTCAAAATGAGCATATCATTTTCTGAAATGACATTTCTCTGTTTCAACAATTGACACATTCTATTTACACAATGCCCAAACTTTTTTTTAAAGATGGGATTGTAAAATAAGATAAAACAAGATAATCCTTTATTAATCTCACAATGGAGAAATGTACAGTATTCCAGCAGCAAAGAGCAGCCAACAAAAGAAAAACAGTAAGTATAAAGTAAGTATAAAGTCTAGACCTTCACTTTTTTTAAAGTGTCTTGAGAAAATATTTGTTATGAATTGTCCCTACACAAATAAAGATTGATTGATAATAACAGATATAACAAAATCTTAACCCCCTCAGTACAAAACAAAAAGAGTTCAGCAACATTAAGTGAAACTGTAGCATGATTCATCTACACTTAGGGTGAAAGAGCACATACGATATAAAAAGCAAGTACATGTAATGCAACATGCAAGGTAAAAACTGTTACAAGAAGAAGAAAAAGGACACTCGAACTGCAGCTTACATCACAACAAAAGCACATGATGAATAGTAAAGTATTATCTTTTAATGTAATGGCCAACATTCATTGTGTTATGGGGATACTGCTTTTTAAATCCATCTCAGTGTCACAGAAAGCAGGATTTGTGGCCCCAAGTTTCTTCTTGGGGTTGAGTGGGGTAAAGGGTCAGTGTACGGTCCGTGTACGAAGTACAATTCATTTGCAATAGTTCATGATGTATAATGAAACATGCCAGTTTAAGGGGTAGGCTACAAGTTGGATAATGCAACAAGCTGCGCTGAATAGCTTTGGACATCCTCGCTCAATGAAACAATAATAGGCTACAGTCAAAGCGTTAACAACGTTAGACTGAGTCAGCTGTGGGAGAATGAGTAAACGTGCGAAAACGTGTCTTTGCATTCGCCAAGTTGGACATTAAAATTAGGCAATACCCCTTAAACTGGCATGTTTCATTATACATCATGAACTATTGCAAATGAATTGTACTTCGTACACGGACCGTAAAGGCCCCCTTTTCTTCTCATGACCTTAAAAAAGGAAAAGACAAGACGTCAGCAGATGTCATCAGTCTGTAGCTTTTTATACAGTAGTTGTCCTTTTGCACCACTCACTTTGTTGAGGAAAAGCTTGAAGAGGTGATAGGAAATTGTATCTTCTTTTAATAATGTAAGCTTGGAATCCACCCTCTCACTCAAGCCTCCTGAAATAAATAACAGAAGGTCATAAAAAATAAAAGGACAAGTTCACAGACAGATCTGACTTCAATACTCCAATCGATGAGAAAATGTATATTCACCTAAGCAGGCTGACAATCAGCCCCACATTGATGGCTGCTACAGTTCCAATTAGACTGAAGTACAGATAAGAAGGAGAGTGCCAGTTTCCTTCCACTGGATGCATGTTGTGGGGAAGAATAGTTCATGTCATTGTAGTATAATAAAATAAGTGATATCATCATTGTTTTGTTTTCAAGTCACTATTAATAAACTCCCTTTCAAATTTGTATTAGTTTTTTTTTGCAATAAAGAATTAAGACAGAAACACACCTTGGCTTTCTCCACAGCATCGGTTTTCAAGTTGGTTACTGCAGTATGATTCTCCTCCAGTAGATGGCGCAGCTCGTTTAACTCATCTTTCCTGCGCTCACGGCCCTGTCAATAAAAAAAAAACCCATGAATTGAGTTGTGTTTGTACGACGGAGGATTAGGGCCACGTTAAAGAAGAAAAAAATCAAAAAATTCTAGATTAAACTCGTAAATGTACGAGAATAATCTCGTAATCGCGATAAAATTAACGAGTTCGAGACCAGCCTGTGCGAAAATGATGACACGAGAACTCTTAAAGCCTTTTCCCCCTGCAGACACAACTTCCTCCAAGTCAGTGTGGTGCTTTCTTGGAAAAGCCACAGTTTCTTGCAGTATCTTTTCAGGGGTCTGATTTTTTAAGACAATGTGATGATGATGATGTGCCAAAAGCATGTGTAGTTTCATATCTGCATAAGTAAAGCCCCAACACAACTATCGGATATTTTTGTCTGTTATCTAGGCCTACACTTGTCTGCCTTGTTAAAGTGTCTAGGTTATGTGCAGAGACAGTTTGGCACATACATAGGCTACATCATTTTACAGATATACAAGTCCTGCAAGGTCAAGTGAAAACTTCTCTTGAACTAGGCCTAACTGTTTTTTACCGACTACACAAGGAAGTAGCCTTTCCTTATTTGTGAAACCTTTACTAAAGTATAAAAAGATGCTCCACGTTTGTCATTTGAGAACAGGCTGCTAAAATAACGACTTTATCCTTTCATCATTATCACGCAGGCTGGTCTCGAACTCTTACATTTTCAATTTAAATCTTGTAAATCTACTACTTTAATCTCGTAAATCTACGACTTTATTCTCGTAAATTTAGAGATCAATCTCGTAAATTTTTATTTTTTATTTTTTTACGTGGCCCTTATCCTCCGTCATACAGCCATGACTTCTGTTTTGAAAATGTCTTATAAATCCACCTCAGTTATTCAAAGGTATTTTCTGTCCTATTTGGCATTATTCTTAAAGTGTTTTGTAATCCTGTCGACATTTTAAAAGATGTTTATTATTATTTTAAATTTACCATACTAAAAAGCGCTAAAGCGTCCAGGTAGTCATAGAAACGTTGCGTTTCCACGCGCATGCGTGGTCATCTGTTTCTATTTGCGACAAACATAAACGATATACGACTGTGTAGTAGAAGACGCTGCTGCCTGCTGCTGACATTACTCTTTGAGAGGGCAAAGTAAAGTAGACTTGTCTTCAGTCTTGTACTTTTAGTAAATCCACTCATCTAGACAACGTGTAAATATTATTGTAATTTAATATGGTCGTTCGTAGTGTCTGTGATATATGATATCATGTGTAAATGCTAACGAACAAGCTAGCTATTTCCAGACTGAGTTGGTTTAGTGTAACAACACTTCTTTCATTGGTGTTCTGGCCAATTCTGTTGTTTTAGTGGCTGCTATCATCTTACACTCACATCCAACAAATGTCCCTGTCTCTGCTGTTATTTGAATAAAATGTCCCTTTCTCATTCGCATCGTTTCAGAAGTGTAAAGTCGTCGTTCCTGACATGGCCAACCCTTTACGGGGTGAGGTTATAAGACTATACAAAACTGTAAGTAAAAGAGTTAGTCCATAATACACATTCACACATGGTTTCCTTTTGTCTCTTTGCATTATATGTTTAAATGTGTTTCTCATCCTCCGAAAGCTGCTGTATCTTGGCCGTGAATACCCACAAGGAGCAGCTTATTTCAGGGAGCGTCTGAAGTCAGCTTTCATGAAGAACAAAGACGTGACAGACCCTGAAAAGATTCAGAAGCTGGTGGCCCGTGGCGAATTCGTCATCAAGGAACTGGAGGCCCCTCATTTCCTCAGGAAATATCGAGCCATGAAGAAGAAGTATTATAAAGAACCGGAAAAATAAACACACTGATGTAATACAGCTCCGATTAAGCATTCTCCAATGAAATGCAGTCTGTGAGTACAGTCAATGTGCTTATATTTTCATTATAAACAATGTATGTTTTTTTTTTCCACATTCATAAAGCTATGAATGAAATACTGTACAGTGCACATTGCACTGCTCCAAACATCTGCCCTGATATGATAAAAAAAACTAATCGTGCCATGCATGGAAATGGAAAATCTATGTGTAAGAAGTGTGCCAGAAAGTGATGTTAGGGAAGTTGTTACAGAATGTACTTTGTATTTCATTGCACTAAATGCAGGCCCAGTTCTAGAACAAAATGACTTTAATCTGAGATTAAAGGGGGTGCAGCTACAGTGACCAGAAACAGCAATGAAAAATAGCGTAGGAGTTATGGGTCCATTATGTGGTTCCTGGTGAACAGACGGGTCATGTGCACCTGTCATGACGATCAAATCATGGATGTTGTAAACATGATCTTTCTCTCTGTTGTCATTTGAAAGCCTTGATTACATATTGTAAAAATATATACCGGTATATATTGTTATTTTTTGCGTCCATTCAATTGAGGGTGCATACATTTAAAATGAGGGTGCAATGCAACCTTTTGCACCCTCTTTGAACCGGGCCTGACTAAATGTCTTCTCTTAAGACCAGTGTTATAAATTACAACTTTTTTATACATGCCGGTGTTATGCCAAGAAAGGCATGCCTGCCAAGAATTGCATGCACCTCACAGGACAATGCAAATATGGCATACACAATTTTTCATCCATCCTAAAAGTACTATGCTCAGTATGCTGCTGTATTTTGCATCCATCCTTTATGTTCCTCTAAAGACACTTTAGAGTCAAGCACTGTTTGCAGCTCATATTTACACAGGCTAATGAAATGCATCTTCTATGAAGTCCTGGCAGGCATCCTTCTCTCTGCACAACACTAGTATTATTCATTGTTTACCACCAGAACAGTTGGTACAGGTATGCAGACAGTAAGACCATCTGGGAAATCTTTACTGTTGAGTTGAATATGTTTTTAATCAAGGGAGATTAATGACGTGTCTATTTTGAAATGAATTTTCAGATCATGACTGCAGACAGTTTTTATAGTTATACAGCTGCAGAGCTGCACTTATTCTGTGAATGTGAGATTGTTATGAACTGTAAGTATCAAACCAGATATTGTATTTTGTTATCAGTGTTCTAATTGTATGGTCACACTTTTTTAAGACTGAATGTACATGACTATTAATGCACTATTAGAAAGGGAAAACAAGTATTTATAACTGACTTCCTGTGTCATAATAAATATCCCTGCACTGTTCAACATTTCAATTTGTTTACCACAATACTTGTCTAAAATTATACCATGAAATCATACATGTTACCGGTTCTGTCAGCCAATGCGTGACGTTGAAAGAGAAATGAATCCTTCTGATACTTAGTGTTATGACGAATTTAATCCTGTGCATACATCTCCCTTAATGGTCCCATTCAGTTAGTCATCTTAAAGTCGACAGGTTAATTCACAGTTCTTATCAATTATTCTAAACAGCATTACATACATTAGAGTTTGCATTGTCTGTAAAAAACACAATCATTTCTTCTATCAGTTTACTTTTTATATTAGGGGAGTAAGAGGGATTATACTGGTGCCAACATGTGACAGGATCTTTGCACTTTTAACTACAAAAACTCCCACATTTCCTTCAACTCCATCAATTGTAGCTCCTGCAACATCATTGCATCATGCATCAGGGAGAAAATAAAATAGTATTTATAGTCAGATGTATCACTTCAGAGATGTGTCTCCTTAGTTCCCAAAATGCTTCCATAGTGCTGTTAAAAGAAAAAGAATGCAACAGAGCGGTAAACATGACTTTAGACTTTATTGTCCCCATGGGGAAATTCTTTTCCCTGTTCCAACTTTTCTGAAACCTGATAATAACATAAAATTCAAAATGGGGATATCATTCTCTGAATTTTTTTTTTTAAAGATGGGATTGTTAATATTAACATAAACATGCTTTGTCTTTTTAAAACAATGTTGCTTTAGGACTGTTTTCTGACCCAGGACCAGCGGAAACTCAGACTGCTATACGGACTCGTACACATTGTGTGCTGTCTCTCCAGTCGATTTGATGTTCTCGTAACTCAAGTTGCTGCTACTATCCATCCACAGAGCACTTTGTTGGATGGTATTTGTAGTTTAAAATCTAGACATGCTCTTTTTGTAAAGTGTCTTGAGATAACATTTGTTATGGTAAATGGACTTGAGCTTATATAGCGCTTTTCTAGTCTTCTGACTACTCAAAGCGGTTTTCTACAGTTATGTAGTAAGGTAAGGTCAGATGTAAATAATCCCATTCATACGCCACCGACGAAGCAGCGGGAGCAATTCGGGGTTAAGTGTTTTGCCCAAGGACACACCGGACATGTTGTTGCAGCAGCTGGGGATCGAACCCCCAACCTTCCGGTTGAGAGACGTCAACTCTACCACTGAGTCACAGCTGTTATGAATTGTCCCTACACAAATAAATATTGATTGATTGATTGCTTGATTGGTTAATAACAGATACTAAAAAAAATCTTGGGCCCCTCAGTGCAAAACAAAAAGAGTTCAGCAACATTAGGTGAAACTGCAGCATGATTCATCTACACTTATATAGATAGGTACCCAACAAAGCAGCCTCACTGACCTCTACAACAAACATGTTCAGCAAAAGGCTAAAACCATCCTGTCAGTCAGTGCTCACCCCCTTCTTTATGAGTTTCAGTTGCTCCCTTCTGGTTCTCGTTTCAGATTTCCCTCTGTTTAATCCAACAGATACAGGCACTCTGTTGTCCCAAGTGTCATTTCCCTCCTTCATTCAAGTCAGGGGGGAGATAGTTGTGTTGGGTATGCTGTCAGTGATGCTGATGCTGTTGTTGTATTTCAGTTTGTATCTGACCTTGGCTGTGTCTCTTTGGTCAGTTTCTGTTGGAAACATTGTCTGCAGTTCAAACTTATATAGGTTAATCTTATTGGGGTTTTGTCTCAGTGTGTATTTGACTGTGCTGTAATGTGCACTTTTGAATTGTATTACCAGCTATCTATATTTAACAGTGACCTGTTTATGTTCCATGTTGACTCAGCACTTTATTTTAATCAAAGTTGAGTTGAGTTGACGTACAGTGCAAGAGCTCACACAATATAAAAAGCAAGGTACAAACATGTAATGCAACATGCAAGGTACAAACTGTTACAAGGAGAACAAAAGGGGAGAAAAAGGACACTCGAACTGCAGTTTACATCTCAGTGTCACAGAAAGCAGGATTTGTGTTCCCAAGTGTCTTCTCTGAGATCTTTGTGGGGTAAAGGCCCCCTTTTCTTCTCATGACCTGAAAAGGAAAAGAGAAGACGTCAGCAGATGTCATCAGTCTGTAGCTTTTTATACAGTAGTTGTCCTTTTGCACCACTCACTTTGTTGAGGAAAAGCTTGAAGAGGTGATAGGAAATTGTATCTTCTTTTAATAATGTTAGCCTGGAATCCACCCTCTCACTCAAGCCTCCTGAAATACATAACACAAGGTCATACAAAATAAAAGGACAACTCCACAGAAAGATTTGACTTAAATACACCTCTGAATTTAACTAGACCCTTAGGAGAAAATGTATTCACCTGTAAGCAGGCTGACAATCAGCCCCACACTAACAGCTGCTACAGTTCCAATTAGACTGAAGTACAGATAAGAAGGAGCGTGCCAGTTTCCTTCCACTGGATGTCTGTTGGGGGGAAGAATAGTTCATGTAAATTTAGTATAATAAAAGAAGCTGTATTTTGAATATTTCTATACATGTTATATTCAAATTGAGCACTCTAGCAGTGATATTCACAAACATATAGGATTGTTTAAGGTTGTGCTCTGGAAGGAAAATCTGCAGTAATAAGAATTAATTAGACCTCAACCTGTTGCACCGCATTAACCATTTTTTGGTCCTCTCTCTTTTACAATAGTCTCATGAATTTGTGTTCTAAATAACAAGGAGATCACCATGCTAAGTTAATCTGTGCCGCTCCCATATTTGTTCAGTTAAGAAATCTACAAAAGGACATGAGTAAAACCATGAGCGAGAAATTCTGATGAAAACTGCTGTGTGGAGCAAATATTTAGGTTGAGATTTTTGTGACTTTTCATCAGAATTTTTAAGTGTTATTTGATGCAGTGTTTTCATTTCTAATTTCTTGTTTTTTATCATTGGTAGTTCAAACCTTGATTACAAATGTTACATTCAGTAGTGGTGTAAGTGGTAGCATGTACTGTACTGTGACACCACATTGGGTAAGTCAGTGTCCACCAGACTAAAGACAGAAAGCTGACTGGTGTTAATGTAAAACCAAAATAATTGGTTGTTCCATCTGATTTTACATATTGTCATTCAATCAGTCATTACAGTCAGTAACACACTTACCCGCCATCACTGTTTAGAGTAGTGATGCTAAAGCTTGGTTCTGTTGGTGGAGCAGTGCTAGTCCAGTTGAAGCTTTCTGTAAAGTTACAACCCTCAGTGGACAGTAGCAGAGGTCGGGTCATGGAAGGTGGTGAAGGGTAGATAATGGATCCAAGACCTACACATAAGGACGCGACCAACCCTGACACAAGACCTAACAATCCTCCCTTTGGAAAAATGTAAACAGGTGATTAATTCAAAACTCCAATCAAAACAAAAGAATCCTAACATTTATCGAAATTATCAATCACCAAATTTACTGATATGAAAAAAGAACCACACCTACACAGTTGTGGGTGAGTTTTCTTTAAAAGTGAAACAAAAGCTCATGAATCAAAGTTTCATGACCTTCAAGGTACCAGACATTATCAGACTTGGGTGGCCGATCTGGGCCACTGACTTCTGCAGGGGTGGCTTGAGGTATAAATCGGCACACACACAAACACACAAACATATAATATGTACCCTCTCTATCTCAACTATCACAACTGCTTAAACTAGTTGCATTCAAGTAGGGCCTATTAAAAAAGGTGTTATATACCCTTTGAATAACTTTTTAACTAACATTAAAATCCTCTCAGCTTAATTTTTTAAGGAAGAAGTAAAGTATGTCCAAAGTCACAATTTATATTTCTAACAAAAGGAAACTCCACATTGAAATGTAAAGAAAGCTCCTAACCGCCTGTTGCAACACAGTTACAATTGTTGATTTGAACATCAGTCCCACCTCTGACAAGGAAAATAGTCAATCAGTTCAGTAGTTTGGTGGCCACTGGGGTTGCCAATCAGATTTCTATGCTGGCCCTGGCCCCCCCGTGCTCCGCTCGAAGACATAGTCAGGGTTGATTCTAAATAAATGCCTACATTTGCCAGTTTTTATCACATTTTATAGTCAACTTTAGCCCCAAAGTTGACAAACACGAAGAAGAAGAAGACATACTTTCTAATTCTCGATGGGTAAACCATTTTGTTTTATATTTATTATTTTGAAGTTTAAATAATTGAGCTAAAAGGTAAAAGTCAATACAATAAGAATACCCTTACTTTTGAATTGGCGAATGGGAAAAGGATACCCAATAGGAATACACCGAGTACAGGACCTTGAAGGATACCACTGATACTGGCACCTGCCTGTTAAGGAGACACACAGTTCAGCCTCATAAACACATAATAAAAATAATCCCCAAATGCGTAGTTAGGACCTTAGCTATATAGACCAGGTGGTTTTGAGTTAGACTTTGTATAACACTAAAGTTTTTAATATCCAAAGAAATTGTTTTAATTAGTTCAAAATTGGGATGGCGGTGTATTAAAGGCCCCCCTACCTGCATCATCCCTCCCATGACTGAGGCGAGTCCAGCAAAGCAAATACATACAACTCCATAGAAAAAACCTGAAACCACATCATGACAGAAAATCTGTTTTTTTCCTCATTTTAACTTGAGATGAATGATATTCAACTGATAGTAAAAGCAAGGACAATCTATTTACTCAGTCCTTTGGACATCCAGTACAGGTGTTTCTCAGACATGTTAGTGTACGGCTTGATCAGGTCCTCCAGTGTGACTGTAGCGAGTGCATTGATGGAGGAAGACACTGTGCTGGAGTTGAAATGACAAAAAAAAATACAGAAAACAAGCAAGAACCATTATCTTATGACAAAAACCAACACCTTAAAAGTAATTAATTGGTGATTTATTACCTTAGAGCGCCACTATATACTGCAGCAAGAAATAGTCCAGGAAGACCAGGATGGCTTGTCAAGGTGCCCATCACCAAATATGGAATCAGCTGTAGAGAAAGATGACATGTTGAGGAGTTATGATCGTTAAATAGAGACGCAGAAAAATGACACCGAGCATATTTTTTTGTTTCTGTTTTCTCTGCAGTTCTATGTGTGTGTGGTTGTGTGTGTACCTGATCAGGAGTGGAAACAAGTCCAGCAGTCAATGGGTCACAGTTCTTAAAGACTGAGTAGAGACATAGTCCTGCAAATACTGAAGACACCAAAAAGATGCAAAGACCGAACAAGTTGATGAACAGAGCTCTGAAATGGGAGACAATACACATTACTGACACATTTACATGACAAAACTACAGAAGCTAATGCAGTGTTTAGTAAGTATGGATGCAGAGAGGGACCTGCTTGGAATATTTAATTGGTTATGCAATGAATCAAGACTGAACACTCATACTGAGTGTTGTAGTTCAGGATTTTTATTGAAACTCGGAGGCTGACACGGTTACAAATTAAACTCAAGATTGAACATTATTACAGATTCAAAGAAATCTAATATATCACTTTATGCTGATGATGTGATTCTATTCATTACAAAGCCACAGGTGTCCTTGGACATGACCCTTAACCCCAGATTTCTCCCGCTGCTGCTTCAGTGGTGAGTGAATGTGTATAAATGGGATTTGTTATCCATTTTTCACAATTGTCTTTTTCAGGCATCAGAAGTGATTAAAAATCTGACAAAATCAAACCATATGCAAACAAGACATAATTTCTGACAAAGCTAAATATTAAAATTTGACTCACACTCTGGCGTGAGTGATGCTTTTGCAGGCGACATATCTCTGAATCTGGGTTTGGCTAGTCCCATTAACAACAATCCAGGCAAATGTCCCTCCAATCGTTATGGTCCAAAACGTGTGTCTTCTCAAAGGGTTTATGTCGAAGCTGGTGAAACACAAAACGAGCATGGTTTCCAATATAGTACATACAAAAGTTATAGTCCTGGTTTGATGTTCAGAAGCATTGCCTTCCCAGTCCAATTTCAATGTAAACATCATACCCACTGTGTCTGGTAATGTGTAAAGACGATGTAACTTCATATTACTCTCTTTATCATACTTACTCCCAAAAGTTGAGTCTCCCTCCCTGTTGTGCATCTGAAATGACGGTGGATACTCCGCCTTGTAAGATCACAGCTTTGATGATCAGAGATAGGTAGCCTGAAAGCATTATTCCTATCTGGGGAATAAAATCAAGCCAATTTTGGTTTAGTAACAACTCCTCAATTATTAACTCCACTGAGCAATTTCTAGGTATGTTACAGGGCAGATTTTTTAGGTATCCTCTCTATATTCAGTTAGTCAATATGGTTGTGATTTGGACAGATTCTTGCTAATATGTCATCACTTTTTGTTTTTATATTTCTGTCACGTTATGCTTTCATTGCTCTCACTTGCAAAAGGCTGCATTGTTGTACAACAAACACAGATTTACAGTAATAACATGACAATCATTCCTGTGTATTTTTGTCATCCAGAATTTTACCTGAAACACATCAGTCCATACCACAGCTTTCAGTCCACCCTATAAAAATGTAGATAAAATGATGTTACCATGGTACCCCCTTTAGATAGGGGGCTATGCCCATTTCTGCTTACAGTCTATGAGTAGAAATCAAGCTTTGTGTTATTTGTATACATTTACTAACCAATGTGCAGTAAAGAGTACAGACAGCTCCTGTGGAAATAATTCCACCCCATAGATTTAAATCAATAACTGGAGAGAGACAGAGAGAGCAGGATTTCACACAATGTTCGTTATTAGTGTCGTCATGTTGGAATCGTGTATGAATTCTGAACCTGACTGACTTTGTCTGACTGCTGTGATAAAAAAAAGAACAACAAACCTTGGCTTAAAGCTAGAGCTGGGCCATAAATGACGATTCCAGTATAGAGGATCTGTAATTCAGACATATAGAAATACAGACAGAAATAAGCCTTAGATGCAAAATTAATGAAACCCAGAGTACTAATATTTTGACCATCTTCTTACTTACTGCCTGAACAATAAAGATTATTGTTGCGATCAGACGTGTTCCTCTATTGAAACGCATCTCCAGGTACTTCGAAAAGATAAACAAACATATAAGAAACATTTTTAATACCTTTATATATATAAATATATGTACAATTTTATTTCAGCCATGTTCAAATGTAAAAATACTTAGTCATAATCAAAGGAAATTATCATGTGACATTTGATCAGGTGAAGCACACTTATCATAAGTGCTATTATTTTTTAATTCAAAACAGTATCGTATGAAATGTAATGCACTGTTATACAGCAAAATACACCGCAGAGTTTAATACCTCAAAACTAAGCTCAACCACAACAAGCTACAGCAGCTAAATGTGAAATCAGTAAGAATGAAGTATAGTGGTAGAACACTCAGAATGCTTATTTCTGCAAAATAAATCTAACACTAACTTGAAAACAGAACCGCTCTTACCTCATAGGCACTGGTGATGGACAGTCTGTAGGAGACTGGGAGAAAAACCTCAGACACGACCATCATTGACAAAATATAGGCTATTGAAAAAAGAACAAAGATGGCTCCAAAGCAGTACACCTACAGAGCAGAGATGTTTTCAATTAGTAAAGTTGTCTATGGAATATTTTAACACAGAGTAACACGTAATAGAAACTTAAAGTGTAATCAATGTCGTACTGCTGTGATCCTGGTTGCAGGTCTTATAATTCTAGGTTATCTCACAAATGGTAAGTTTACCAGTTCAGTGACCAGCGAATAGAAAAGCAAAGGATTGTAAAATGTTTTTCCATATAGTTATACAACATTTATCAAAGTTAATGTATATGTGTATCGTGTTTGTGTGAATGATACTAATCACATTTTGTCAGATTGATGAGATTTTCAAGGACATGCTATATGTTACCTTTGAAGCACAAAATATAAATCAGTTACAAACCTTGTGGTTATTAATGGAAAGCACAGTATTGTTGAAAAAAGTTGATTGGATTTTTGTATGCAATAGAAAGGTGCACATTTCCAGCACCTAGGTTAACATTTGGGTTGGGGGGGTCTGATGGCTATTTGTCATATTCCCCTAAGCCATAAAGTCTGAAACATAAGAAAGCCAAGGAATCGCCACACAACATCACTTTTAGATAACATTATGTGAGCTTCCCACACTGTTTTTTCTGAGGAAAATATCAGCTCTGTAACAGTGAATGAAACTGGGCACTTTCTTTATTTATCAGCCACAGCTGAGTTGCTAAAGTGTATTTGTTTCAGTGCATGTTCGAATATGGTATTTAGGGTAAGCAGTTTCTTTCAATGCTTAAAAGTTATCATTAAAAAAATATGAAAATTGAATCTATCTATCCTGTTAAGTAAGCATGCCTTGTGGAGTTATGTTTGTAGAAAGATTTTTATCACAGCAGGACTAGCAACATTTACAAGTTTGCCTAGGTCACATATTATGCAAAATGCTTTTCACCATGGTTTTCTAACACTAATATGTGTCCCTAGCCTGTCTACAAACCCCAAATTACGAGTAAAGTCCATCCTTATGTCTTTTGATTGCTCAACTTTTCAGAAAATGTGTCCTCAAACAGGCAAAGGGCTGTAACCCCTCCCCCAGGTGGGTGACACTCCAACAGCTAGGTGTTTCTGACCTTTGAGTCTATCTTTCCACTGTAAACAATTGTGCATGGAGTGAGAAAGCCCAAGCCTTCAGGTACTCATATGTTTACTATGATGTCTGAGGGGCGTGGTCAGACACTGCTCACTTGCATTTAAAGCTATAGAGACAGAAGCCTGTTCTCAGCAGGGCTAAAAAATAGAGGGGTTTATAGGCATGCTAAAATAAAGGATAAGAGTGGATTTTTATTAAGAAGACATGCTTAAGGGACCTCTGAGACTTTTTTTTAAACTTTTTAAAATGGAGTAAAAAGCCTCAAATCATCAGTCAGATTTGGACCTTTATTTTTAAAAGGCTAAAATCCGGTTTTCAGTTTAATCTACAATTTATTACACACCAAATGAATAAAACAAGTCGTTGTTTAACATCCTTAGAGGATATTTACAAAGAAACTGCTCAATGAAGAGCAAAGAAAATGGTAAAGGACATGTAGAAGTGATAAGATAACAAAGCAAAATAATATGTTGCTGTGTCTTTAAATGTAGTGAATATGGTGCAGTGTATCAACCTTACATCAGCTGGGTTGGACAGCACTGTGATGGATGACATGAAGCTGGCGGTCAGCGACAGGGAGACAGGCAGGGCGGTCAGTCTTCTCCCGCCTGTTAAGAATTCCCTGGAGCTTTCCTGTCCTCTGCTGTCCCAGGCGTAGTAGAACCCGACCGCAGCAGACACCACCAACATGAGAGCAAACACCACATAGTCTGCTACCACGAGGGAGCCAGCAACCAGAGAATCCCCGGACATTTTGGTATGAGCCAGACTTAAACCAGAAGTACAAATTATTCAGAGTTATCCATTTGTGAAGTGTGTGAGATTTCAACCAGACAGTCCTCTTGAAATGATTAGATTTCTTGCTACATCACCTCGTAACATGCCAATATTTCAAGGTTTAAGGTTCAACTTTATTTACAACAGAGAACTGCACAATAAAAAAATGAAGTAAAGGGAAACCAATTGTGAAATACAACTTTGAGACTCAGACATTATTTGTCCCCTGATTAAATGCATTCTGTAGATAGACTGTTTTTGCTTGCATCCTTGTCTTAGCATTACAGAGAGATGCATGAAGCACGTAAAGTGTTACAGTAATTCTGTCTGGCTGACATGATTTCTGTTTTAGACTGCCAAATTCAATAACTTCAAGACACAGGGAAAAAACTCCACACAGATGGAAGATGGATTTGAACCTAAGTACACAAATAAAATAACAAATTTAGAGATATTTTCTATTGCGGAAAGTTTTGTCAACCATTTTATTTTGTAATTCAACTCCTTGATAGATGCTTCCGGTGTTAGTGAAAACAAACAAACACAGAAAAGTCTGAAAGAAGAGCTGCTTTTCATGTGTGAACGCTGCTTTTCGTTATGTCCAGTTCAACATCACAGAAAGTGGGATTAGTGTTGCCACACAGCTTCTCTCTGTTCCTTGTCAAGTCCAGCCTTCCTGTTCTTCTTGTCACCTCAAAAGAAAAGAGCACAACAGAAGAGTCAGCACCTTTATTTGTCGATTGCAATTACCATAGTTGAATGTTGTTGCACCGACCTTGTCTTTAAAAAACGTGACCAAATGACATAAAGTCGTATCATCTTTCATTAACGTAAGCCTTGATTCCAGCTTTAGATTCCAGCCTCCTAGATTAAAAAAATGATCTATAACAATGTATTCATCATCATACATGAACATCAACTTATTTGTAAAGCATAAATGTACAATTACGCGACAGCATATATGCTTTTTACCTGTCAACAAGCTAACTAATAGTCCCACACTAATAGCTGTAATTGTTCCGATAGGACTGAAGTAAAGGTACGACAGAGAGTACCAGTTATCAGCCAGCAGAGACCTGAAGGAGGGAGTAAAAAGCATACGGCAAATGAAGTAGAAGTCTTACACATATAGACAAAACATCAACATCAAAAATTCTGTAATAGTGTCCCTGCCGATTTTTAGATAATTCATTTTATTCATGTTTGGGCAGGGTATTTGTAATAATAGAAGATTAAGCTGCTGTTGTAAAATCAGCCCTTGCTCATTGTCACACACACTCAATGCTAAAATACAACATCTACTAAACTCTGTGATTTAGTAAAACGGGGGTCCTGAATTCCCCCCCCCCCCCCCCAACTAAATTCCTACTACTTCTATTCCTGTTAAAAGTGGTTGAGGATGAATTATAGAGGGAAAAAAATACTAAATATGGCAAATAATCCCAGCCAGTTAGAGACTTACTTGCTGTAACTGCTCTGTATCGAGGCTGTGGTATTGGAACTGGGAAGTGTTGGTGCAGCAGTGAAGGTCCAGTTAAAATTGTTATCAGTGGTGAAGTTACAACCCTCAGTGGCCAATGACAGGGGTCGTCTCATCTCAGGAGAGGGAGGGTACATCAGGGCACCAATACACACCCACAGAGACAGAACCAACCCTGACATGAGACCAGACAAAGCTCCCTAGAAGACATTTTAATCATCGAAAAAGTTTAAATGTGCATTTTAAGGAAGTACGTAATAAATTGTGTATAGAAGTTTAAAAAAGAATGTGCGGTTAGGTCTTGTTGAGAGAGACATACTGCAAATCTGTGTTAGAAGAGGAAGATATTTCAGACCAGAAAAAGACGACAATCGTCAATGGACATTTTAAAGGATTAATACTTTATTTGAAAGGGGAAATTATTATCCTTGGAGAGTAATTGATTTGTAAAGCTGTAATTTTAAATGTTAGTATTTGTTTCTGGGTTTCAAAAAGAATACAAATCTTCAGTAAAATTAGTAAAGACTTACTTTGGAGTTGGCAAATGGACAGAGGATACCCATTGAAAACAGGCCAAGTAAAGGACCTCCAATGACCCCGAGTATACTGACGGCTGCCTGAACAAAGAAATGTAGAGCACTTGAGTTGCAGGTCATGGACTCCAAATAAGTTATCTTGCTAAAGCCTATAAAACTTATTTTGCTTCACAGTCATAAACGTCATCCAAAACGTTTGATTTTGTGCAACTAGCAGCAATAAAACAGACACTCTAACTAATCCACTCCACCTGCAAGATCCCTCCCATGAGTGAAGCCAGACCAGCCATTCCAATGCAGATAACCCCATATATAAGACCTGCAAACAGCATTGGGAAACAATTTGACATTCAAGTTCAGGCACCATAATGTTAGACAGACAACTCATTTTCCTTAAAGGTCACATATTATACGCTTTTTCAACAAGCTTAACTAGGTCTCAGAGGTCCCAAAAACATGCCTGGGAAGTTTCCTTCCAAAAATCCACTCTGATCCTTTATTTTAGCATGCCTATAAAGAAACAGGCTGTTTCTGCGTCTATAGCTTTAAATGTAAGTGAGCTGTGTTGACCAGGCCCCTCTGGAAGGGCTGGGTGGCTTGGGTTTTCTTGCATCATGCCCTCTATTGTTTACAGTGAGAAGGCAGACTAAGGCCCCGTGTCCACCTAGCGTTTTTCAGAAAGACAGAAAAGCACTGGCTGTGCGCTCGGCAGTGCGTGCATGAAGCGTTTGTTCGCTGAGAAGAAAAGCGCAGCACGTCCGTTCTGTCTCTATGACAACAGTTTGTTGACAACGACCGCTTTATGACCAACACGGCTCCGTTACGTTTTACTGCATGTTTTATATTTGAAATTGTTTTTTACCCCAGCAGACACAGAGCAAAGAGGATGCGGGTACAAGATACGATCCGTAGGAGGCTAAAATACGGGGAATATCATACATTTTGAAAAGAGCGCCGGTGACGTCAACAGCGCCTTTCTGAAAAGTTGAAAGATTTTCAACTTGAGCGCTCGGAGTGGCCGCACAAAAACGGCAGAGCGCTTGTTCAAAAGACGCTGGACGCTGCGCTTTTCATCCAGGCGGCCACTTTCTGCTACAAACGCTCTCTACCCAATAAAAACACCTTAAAAAAGACGCTGGCGCTTAGAAAAAAACGCTAGCTGGACACAGGGCCTAACAGGGCAAAAAAACCTAGCTGTCCCCAACCTAGGGGAGGGGTTATTGCCCTTTGTGATGTCATGCGGGGAAAATCTCCAAACGGCCTATTTGAGCACACATTTTTCTGAAAAAAAAGAAATAGACAGAGAGGATGGACTTTTCTCATAATTGGGGGGTTTGAAGACAGGCTAGGGACACATACGTGTAAGTGTAACCATGAAACCATGGTTGAGTTTATTTTGCATAATATGTGACCTTTAAATACTGCACACTTTACCCACTCACTCAGTCCTTTCGAGATCCAGAACCAGTGTTTCTCAGACATGTTAGTGTACGGCTTGATCAGGTCTTCTACTGTCACTGCAGCAAGTGCATTGATGCTGGAAGACACAGTGCTGGAATGGACAAAAAATATACAAGTATAAAGGATAAGGATCGAAAATTACATCTTTATTTTCTGTCAAGCCCATTATGAAGTATTGAACATGAGCTAAAATGTAGATCAAAAATATATATACCATATTGGTCCGAATATATATGATGACCCTGATTGGAAGATTTTTATTGCAGGGCTTTGAAGCTTTTAATGTAGGTAAGACAGCAAATACAGTCAGATATGGGGAGAGAGAGAGTGGAGAATGACATGTGGTAAAGGAGCCACAGGTTGGACTCGAACCTGGGCCGCCTGCCTCGAAGACGACAGCCTCTGAACAAAGGGTGCACAAAAAAACCCATGACTAGGCCAACCTGCACCAGCCGAGCCTTGATTTAAAAAATATTTGTAATTAAAAACAATAATGACACAAACACAATGAATGAAACAAGAAAGATTGTTTTTTTAACACCTATCAAATCAATTAATATTTTGAACATCTTAAGATTAAATTGTCTTATCTAAATTCTAAATGTATTATAAGTGATGCTGGCCTCAGTCATGACAAGAACACTCGCTTTACTGACAATGAATGAATGAAATTTTAGGATACGGCTAATTAGGAAACGAGATATAATAGGGTGATTCGAACAAAGTCATTATATATCCAAAAGATGGGTAAGATACACTGTAAACATTTAAAATACTTTATATGTGGGTTAAGTGTGCTATAACTATGATGTTAGGTATTATATTCACCTTAGAGATCCACTATATACAGCTGCAACAAACAGTCCGGGAAGGCCAGGATTGTCTCCCAAAGTGTCCATCACCAAATACGGCATTAACTACAAAGGAAGAGGGACACTGGATTATTATGTTATCAGGTGGGGTTGGAGGAGAGTAATGCATGCATTTATTCAAATTTACAGGCGTACATATACTGTATATATTAACTGAACATATATACATACAAGTTATTAAGGTATATCATCTCGAAGCCCAGTACACTCTAACTTTAATTCTCATGTATTTGTAAGTGTGTTTTGTCAAGACATGATCACCATGGTTTCAGCTATGCGTCTCTCCATCATACCTGATCAGGAGCAGCGACCAGTCCAGCTGTCCATGGGTCACAGTTCTTATAGACGGAGAAGAGGCACATTCCTGCCAACACTGAGCAAAACAAGATGGACAAGAGGCCTAACAGGTTGATGTACAGAGCTCTGAGAAAGAGAAGAAACACACATAGAGCTGTTGTTGTTCACAAATAGGTTATGATTAATATGTTATGAATACAATCACACAGGATAAATGCTAACATGTATATGAAGTATGTATGTGTGTATTCATGTTTTATATTTGAGGAGTCATAAGTGTTCAACCTTATAAAGTATATAACCAGCTCATTTTAGAAACTGAAGTTCAACCCTCCTGAGATGACTGGAAGCAAAATAAGCAATGAAACACCTAAACGTTATCACTGATTTCTTTCAGCAGAAATAGGATAATATGAATATCAAAGGCATTACTGTAAATGTATGTTTATCAAACAGGACTCACAGTCTGGCATGAGTGACGCTCTTGCAGGAGATGTACCTCTGAACCTGGGCCTGGTTAATCCCATAGATGCTGACCCAGACAAATGTTCCCCCAACGGTTATGGTCCAAAAAGTGTGTCTCCTCAGAGGATTTGGGTCAAAGCTAGAAAGAGAAGAGCGAGCCCCATGAATGTCAGTGAAATCTTTTTTTTTAATTGTTGTCAGAAATGATTCATCTTAGCTTTGCATGAGAGATGTCTTTTTTAATTTCATATCGTTTTTAACACTTTTTATTTTCCTGTTGTTTATATGTTGGTCTTAATGTTTATTATGTTTTTATGTTTGATTGTACAGTACTTTGACCAACTTTTGTTGTTTCAAAATGTACTTTATTGGGATAGGATAGAACATAAAATAATAAATTCGAATGGATTGGATGGGAAATGTGGATGCACCGATGCATCGGTTCAACATCGGTATCGGCCGATATTTGCCCAGTTGACAGACATCGACAAATAATGTGGCATGAACTGATGTCAGTAGTCGATGTTTATTTGTTGTGCCAAATCAATTTAATGCTGCCATCTTGTTCACCAAACTACTGAGTGAGAGAAGAGGGTTTTTTATTGGGCAGATGAAGTCACCTGTTGAACAAACTCTCACTTGTTTTCATTGTCAAACATGGGAGAAAATGATGCATTGTGGCAGGTATCGGAATCGGCAAAATTGTTTTTTCGAACATCGGGACCGGCCTTGATTTTCCCAATCTGTGCATCTCTAATAGGAAATGATTGGATTGGATTGGATTGGATTGAGTCAGAATCCCTTTGTTCAGGGTTTAAGTCTTTGACTGACACCTTTCACAAAGATGTTCTTTAAAAAAAAACAATTGCAAGTCTTAAGCTGAGCCTTAAAAGAAAAAAAAGAAGATGGTCCAGGGGCCCAAACTAATGATGTATTCAAATAGCCCGTGTCAAATTATAGACTTGTTCATAAAATATTTGTGGGAGTAATCTGGTTTATTTTAGAAACACAGAGAGAGAGACTGATCCAAGGCTTTGAATCTTTCAGCATCGTAAACACCATATTGTAAAAAATATGACTGAGCTTTTAGCAAATGCATTGTACCATTTTTTTTTTTAAATCAACTTAATTACATCTATTCTCCTGAGGGTCCGTAATAGGCTTATTGGCACACTTTGTCAAAGCTGTCAGTACACAAATGTGCTGCTCCTGAACCCCTGCTGGTACGTGTGTAATCTCTGCCCACGGTTAAATAAAGCCTTCCACTGCTCACACCCTGATGATACTCACTCCCAAAAGTTGAGTCTCCCTCCTTGTTGTGAATCTGAAATGATGACGAGGAGTCCTCCTTGTATTATCACAGACTTGATTATGACAGACATGAAGCCTGCAAGCATGACACCAAGCTGGAAGGAGACATTTGGATAATTAAAGTTTTTTCTTTCTTTCTTTACGTGTCTTTTCCACAATTGTTTCTCATTTACTATTGGGGTACGTTAGACATAATGTGCAAAGGCTGGACATATGAAGTATAAAGCGTAATTCTAAACCAATTTGAAGTCAAAATCTAAATGCTGACATTTTAATATAATTTGACAAATGCGTTAAAATAAACATGTTCCATTTTACAAGTGTAGATAATTTCTTGTTGTGGTGGCTGACAGCTACTGTATTTCAAACACTGTAGTTGTTGCTAACATAAAAAGCCCACAGTTGTGCATGGCTACAAATAAAATGATTATGATAGATGCTTAGTAATCCCTGACATGGTCACACATAATTACTGTAAGTACCTTCACTAACACTATCAGTCCACTGGTAATGACTTAACCCTTCCAGAAGCCTACCTGAATCACATCTGTCCACACCACTGCCTTCAGACCCCCCTGTCACAAAGTAGATCAAGAACAGGTGTTGTCTACTGTACATCAAAGAGTTACAAATCACATGTGAGATTTGAGTGCAAAGTAGACTTCTTCTGAGCCTCTTTTGTTACATACCACTGTGCAGTAAAAGGTACAGACCACACCTGTTGAAATAACTGCGCCCCACAGATCCACACCGGTTACTGCAGAGAGAAGGAGGGTTTCAGGCAAACTCAACGGAGCAAAAGCAAGCAGCTTCAAGTGCCCTCAAGCAGGAATGTTTCCTGAAACGGACAGCTGTTTGTGAAACCAAAATAGGCCTACCATGATTTAAAGCAAGAGCCGGGGCATAAATGACGATTCCAGTGTAGAGAATCTGTTCCAGACATACAGAAACAATACAGACATTAAAATACCCTCTGGTGTCTGATTACCTGTTTTTACCCTCAGAGATTTAAAGCTGGGCCATTTTGTGTTGACTGATTTCTAACTCACTGTCTGGACAATGAAGAGCACAGTCCCCAGCAGACGGGTTGCTTTGTTGAACCGCAGCTCCAGATACTGGAGAGTAATGACAATATAAAAAGTCAGTATATCAATAAGATTTCATTAGCTTCAACGTTATTATCATTGCAGAGACTACACATACTGAAACATCCAAATATATAGTATCCAGCCAGGATTGCAAAAAATGCCAAGTAATGTTTCACCTTGAAGAGCATATAGAGTAAGGGGTTGACGGAAAACTCCACAAGATAAAAAAAAAAGCCAACAGTATGAACAGTATAGGAGGGATGACAAGACCTGAAGATATATACAGTATGAATTAAGAGTTGCAATACAAAGAACCAATCACTGCTGCTTATTCAACTCAGGTTTTATTAAACAAGCAATTACTTCCTACTTTGCTTCAAACCTAGAGCAGCAGTGTTTGAGCACTTTTTCATCCAATTGAACTTGGGAGATTTTTTTTCTGTACCACTTCCAAATTCCTTTATCTTGCTGCCCTATATGAAAAACCTGCTGCTGAGCCTTTAAAGGATTCCCCATTTTTAACAGCATAGGAGTGATCTGTATAGTTAAACTATACAGCAGCCGGCTGCTCTTTATGACCTCACTAACCCATACCTATAAGAGTAATGTTACCTATTTCCCATTACCTATACGTTTCTCTTGTGTTTAAAGGTAAATAAAACATTAAGGAATATTACATTTTTGAATAAAGCAGAACACACAAACGTAAATCTTGATATAAAAGAAAACACTTCAGACTCACCTCATATGTGCTTGTGATGCCCAGCCTATAAAAGACTGGGAGAAAGACTTCAGACGTGACCATCACCATTATAACATAGGAGAGAGAATAAAATCCAATATTTGCTCCGTAGCGGTACACCTAGAATGATGATATGAATTTAAATTATTTCAAGCCATCCTTGAAGATTGTATGATGCAAGGTGTACTTATTTCTTTTTTCATTGTATGCAGAATATGGGATTATGTTTACATGAGTCTATGATCAAAACAATGAAAATTGCTTTGGGTGAATAAGCTTGCATCCCAGTTTTAAGCTTATGTCCTCTGCATGTCTCGTTGATTTTACCATTATGTCTTTGCTACAACTGAAAGTCATGAAAACTCATTCTGACCAGTTTATATACTTGACAAAAATACATCCTGCAGATTGAAAAAAAAAGAGATGATGCCTTAAATCTTACCTCAGCTGGGTTGGACAGCACTGTGATGGCTGACATGAAGCTGGCGGTCAGTGAGAGGGAGACAGGCAGAGCTGTCAGTCTTCGCCCCCCTGTTAGGAAGTCTCTGGAGCTTCCCTGGCCCCTGTCGGCCCAGGCATAGAAGACCCCGACCGCAGCGGACACCACGAGCATGAATGCAAACACCACATAGTCTGCTACCATAAAGGAGCCAGATGCTTGAGAGCCCCCTGACATTTTGTGTAAGTAAGACCCAAACTTAATATAAAGCTTAATAGGGGATACTATATGAATGAACAGGAGTCCTGATACATGAGCTTCTCTTTCAAAACTGAGACGAGAGCAGGACCACTGACTGTAACCTCTTGTATGCATGAATGTGTGTGTGTGTGTGTGTGTGTGTGTGTGTGTGTGTGTGTGTGTGTGTGTGTGTGTGTGTGTGTGAGAGAGAGAGGGAGAGAGAGATAGAGAAAGAAAGAGCATTCCAGGTATGTTCATGTGGAACCAACGGGCTTGTTCACCTGACCACAGAATAAAGTCATCATCAGTCCAGTCTCCAGACCTCCACACATACATAACACTATAGTCCATATAATGGCACATTGACTCGATTGGTATATTTAACAATTTTACAAAAGTACGAATTCTTAATGCTATACAGTCACTCTGTCAGTTTGACTGCTACTGGGGTTTGCATGTTAGTCAGAACTTTGTAACATGTTTGTATGATTTCCTGATATAACGAAACATGGTGTGGGTAGGATACACTTTTTTATTAAAGCGTTTTAAGTTCTCTGGCCAAAGTTTGCAAGCACCACCAGCCATCTTTCCCCTTGTCCTTAATATGACCCCCCTATTTTGAATGACTGCTCCAATATTCCTATGAATCAAGTGTAAAATACCTTTACAATCCTTAAACCTTTTGTAAGTAACTAAACGTATTTAAGTAGAGTTAAGTAGAAAACACCTACAGTACCTACTACAGTATATGGGTACCTTTGAGTACTACAGGCGGTAGGCTAAGATTACGTTTCTGACATGTCTTCACACATTTCTAAAAACTGAAGGCCATGGTCTTCACAATCTGTGCACTGTCATCTGCACTTAGTTTCTCAATGTTTCTGAAATGTGAGCAGTTGCTACTGATAAGGGATCTGCACCAGAAACAAAAACTGTTTAATCAAGGCAATTCAAGTAAAAAGTGGTTAAACCATCTTTATGTTGGGGGGGGGGGTGTCAAATAAATAATTAACTGTGAAACAGAACTACACACATTTCGGGGGAAGTCAAGTTTCTGCATTTTATTTCTTTGCTTATCCTGCTATGACATGCAGGGCAGGCAATTAAGTAAATTATCATCCTGCGTAGTTTTTACTGCTAATTTTCCACTTATAGTTACACTTGCTCGAAAAATAAAAACATAGGCCTTGCTAGACTTCATGTCATGAATCATATTCTGATCGATGAAGAAGCAGAGACTGGTATTAAGAATAACTTGTTAGAAATAGCAGACCATAGTCCAATTCTTACACAGAGCGTACCATCTTTCTTTAATTTATTTCATAAACAAATGCAAATGCTGACCAGATTAAGATCTCTATATCACAAGGTGTACCACTTTAGTCCACACGGCCAGCCAAAATCACCAAAAAAAAAGATCATTTCTCAAAGTTGCTTAAATTTGATACAAAACATTTAATATGTCACTTTGTTTTTAATGCTGTTTTTTTTAAATGTGTGTTATTTCTAAATTCACTGTTTAAGCATTTAAAAATGTGTGGTTCGTTATCTCTGATCTTTCTACATTAAAGATGATAATGCTTCCTGAAATAAGGGAGCTGGTTTGAGCAGCATGTTTTTTGTATGTAAAGTTTGATTAAGCTTTGTCCAACCATTGCCACACTTGAGAACATTAACTTAGAGGGAAAATAAGGGAACCATTTATAGCCTCACCCTGTAGCTACAATATAACTAAATGAAAGATGATGGGAACAAACAGTGCTCAAGATGACAGTCTGCATATCTTGAAGTTAGCTTGGCATTTAATTACAGATTAACAGTGGCATATTCAGACTGTTTGAACTCAAATAAAAAAGGCCACCAATTGTTTGCCATGGGTTACCAGCCCAGAGAAAGTTGTGATGTGAAAACTGTGAGTGGTGACACCAAACCATTGTAAGAGAATTAAAAGTGATATTGAGTATAACTGCTGCCCCTACAAAGACATTTATCTCAGAAAACAACAGTGTAACCCAAATGTATGAAGTTAAAGTGCAATTTATTTTTTGTTGTTAAAGGGATACTTCACCCGTTGAAACATGAATCTGTAGTGACATTGGGTCATATATGTAGTAGAAATGTGAAATACATTTTGAAATTGGTGCCTTCTTGACCGAGAAAAAGGCAAAAAGTGTATTTTTGCGTTTTCTCTGCAAAGACACATCTCCCAGAATGCACAGCACCGCAGGACACTCCCGCTGAAGGAGAGGTGCATTCATGTGGTATCGGAAAAATGAGATTCCGAGTTGTAAAATGCACATGAAACACCTGCTCAAGTCGGTTTTGTGTTTTGTTAACATACTTTTTATTCAGGCACGTATTGCACACCAACTTTTTGCTTAAATATAACTTGACAATAATATTTCTCCGAGTTGGGAAGTCGGAAGAATGACTTCCCAACTCGGAAACTTAAACCACCCGAGCAGCACCTGAATGCAGCATTACTCGCGGACATTTAATAATAATAATACAGCAGTTTCCACAACTGATTCAGAGATTTCTTCCATAAGGAATTGGGATCTTGGAAATTCCTGACAGAAAACAGACTCTATGTCTGTGTCCAGGCAAACAGTGACAGCACCGACACCACAAGTCTGCCCCGGCTCCTTCTTTTCTCTCACAGCCTCGGACCTAGCATGCTAGGCTAGCTAGCCTGTCTGTCGGCACTCAGCAGCCAGCTCGCCGCTATATTGCGGCTCGTAGAAAGAGCCACACACATCCGATTCAAGCACAAGACCTTCAAAATCCCCTTCAGTCATATCAGTTTGAAGTTGAAACATACGTTTTTCTTCATTCTCGGTCCATATTAGCTTATCCGTAGAGACACCCAGCTTGAGCCCGGCTCAGGCTCCCTGTCTCACAGCCGCTGTCTGTCTGCAGAAGGCACCTGGCAGCAATATTGCGGGCGGCTCGTAGAAAGAGCCACGAACATCCGATTCGAGCACAAGACCTTCAAAATCCCCTTCATCCATATCAGTTTGAAGTTGAAACATACTTTTTTCACCATTGTCGGCAGATATTAGATTTCTGGTAGCATAGCCTTCAAGCAAGATGGCGGATGTTAAGTTTCGATTCTAGCAGTGAAGCCCCGCCCACTGATCTGTGATAGGTCTGTAGCTTCAGTGGTTGAAAACATGAGGAAATAGCAATGTAGTTTTAGCCTGCTAACCCGTGCTAACCATAGCCTCCGCGAGTGACGCAATATGACGATTTTTGCGTCTATTGAGGAGGCATCTCAGAAAAGAAAATACAGATTTTTCCCGTCTCAGGGGGAAATGAGGGCTGGATGCAAAACCATTCAATAAAAACACAAGTTTACTACTGATACAAAGCTTAATGCAAATGGGTGAAGTATCCCTTTAATGGGGTGATATTGTAAAAAAGATTTAGGAAGTAGCCTATAGCTAATGCTGAAGTCATCATTGAATGTCTTCACAAACATCTAGATTTTAGCTCTGTTTTTTTGGTCTTACTTTAAGAAATGTAACTTTTATGAAATCCCAAATTTTACCCATTTATTCTCTCTATCTTTTTTCCCAGCGCTGGACAGGCAATGTAGACTTTAGTTGCTCACAGATAGAACAAAAATATTACATACTACTTTGGAGCAATTTACAGGAACAGGAGGTACAGTGTTTATCACTACACAACTGTTAGGTGATTCAAAGTATCTATGGAAATGAATCAATCTCGTCACGTCATATTGAGTAAGTCCAGTGGTTAAAGTTCTATCATATTACAAGGAAAAACAAAATAGATTTACCTTGATTGATTCAAGTGACTTTTTCTGCAAAATATCCAGGTCTGTAATTCCTTCCAGTATGGAAAAACACTGGTAGACAATATAGAATGAGATTCAGTCTGGTGTTATAATGGTTAAACACGTCTTATTAATAGGTAACAGAGACGTCCCCTATGGCCCCACCTAAGTCAAGCAGTGACAGAAACATGCCAGCAAAGTAACAATAAATCGTTGGGTTAAACAATTACTTATTACAATTACCCTAACCCATTATTTGTTTCAAAGTCTCACTTCAATATCAAAAGTATAAAATAACTTATTTCGAGGCATCATTTTATAACCAGTGATTTTGTAATAGGCTTATTTATCACGATATATTGAGATCGCACTAATTCAAAACAATCCTTTTTTGTGAAATGAGGCTATATATATATTACACAGTCTAAATCTGTCTTCGTTTGTTTATTTATTTGTCGTATGTAATTACTTAAAATGTTAAACATTTATTATCACTACCGTTTCCAACTTTAAACGAAGCCGGAAGCACGTAGGGGTGATGCTCAAACGAAGGCGGAAGTGAATTCACGATTACTTTTCAGACCTCTTCGGTCGTCTTCCACTGTTCGACCACCATGTGGAGCGAAAATTTCCCACAATGCTTTGTTCAGCATGGCTGCGCCCTGGTGTCGGCGTGTGTGTAAACAGTCGTAGTCGATAGAATTAAGAAATCGTAGTTTTAATGAATCATTTTACCGCGACACGATCCTTGGAATACAATTAATCCCTGAACAAGCAAGACGGCAAAGATGAAGATCAAATCCAAGTCTTCGTATCATAAATCTGAGAACACTTACAGGGTGAGAGTCCAGAAACTTACTGTGAAGCTAACAGAGGCACAGGGCTAAAGTGTACAAACACACCTGCATTAACGGGGAATAAGAGTTAGTGAAACAGATATTTTAAATGCAAGTTATAGCAAAGCAAGTAAAGGGATTCTGTGTTAATTTGATGTCTAATATGTTAGGATCAGTAAAGCATTTAACCTGAACTCCAAGTAAAGTATTATTACCATTGTCGATTTATCTAACTATAAATGAAAACCTCTCTTGTTAGTTTCTCACGTTTGCAGAAAGACTCGCCAATGTAAACATCAATGTTATCCATCGCATTGACAGGACAGGATCTTATGCAGAGGTAAGTACAGTCAGCCATTTCGCAATACAAATCATTCTTTCCGTATCTTGTGCTAAACATCTAGATGGTAACACGTTTTCTCCCCATGTAGGAAGTAGAAACATACTTCTCTGAAGGACTGACCAAATGGAAAGACCTCAACTTGACAGAGCATTTCAGTATGTATATATTACACAAGTGGCTGTGTTGTCATCTTGTAGTGCCCACGTGAGGACCAAATGTAAACCTGAAGTGTGTTTAACAATACCTTTTCTCCACAGCCACATTTCTAAAAGATGTTTCCAACAAGAGCCAGTCTTTCAACATGCTGGTTTTCCATCAGGCAGCAATAGTGGAAAGTCTGAAAATGCACCTCAGTGTGAAGAACAGTCTTGCCTACCAGCCACTGCTCGAGTAAGTTGTGTTTGTTGTTGTTGTTTCCTAAAAAATAATTCTCGCTGACTTACAGGTTGATGTACGAGCTGTAGTGACTTAAATTGTTAACTCCAGTTGTGTCTCTCCTCTCTTTCTCCCTCTAGCCTGGTCGTGCAGTTGGCCAGAGACCTGCAGACCGACTTCTACCCCCACTTCCCTGACTTCTTCGTTTTGATCACCTCACTGCTCGACACCAAGGACACAGAGATCCTGGAGTGGGCGTTCACCTGTCTCTCTTACCTCTACAAGTACCTGTGGAGGCTCATGGTGAAGGACATGACCAACATTTACAGGTGAGATATACGTAGTGAGGCTCTGTTGATGCTTCTAGCATGGTGGTTGGTATTCGTTCCTTGTTGAAGTACAAACCCTTTTTGCCGGATGAAATTTAAGGCCTGTTTTCACCACACAGTTTGTACAGCACACTCTTGGCGCACAAGAAAGAGCACATCCGGAAGTTTGCTGCAGAGAGCTTCTCTTTTTTGATGAGAAAGGTGAGCGATTTGCATCTGGAAAGATCACAATCATAAACTAGCCCCCTCTCTGTTTGTGTGTCTTGAAATAAAAGGATTACAGTACATGTTTTGTTTGACTAAGCATCAATATTGAGCATTCGTCAGTGTGTTTAGCTGCTTTCCCTGATGAAATGTTGTCTCATTGTGTCACACAGGTTCCAGATCTTGATGGTCTCCTGAGTCTTATGTTCTTAGATCTGCAGCAGCACCCAGACAAGGCAGAGGGAGCGGGTCAACTACTCTTCGAAATGTGCAAAGGAGTTCGAAACATGTTTCACTCCTGCGCTGCAAACGTGGGTTCCCTGTCCAAGGATTGATTCCTGACTATATGTGATACTTTTAATTAAAGTAAATTAGCAGAAGGAGTTGGAAGATTAAATACAATTGAAATAAATGAAACAGACCAGACTTCCATAATGAATTATTTTGTGGTGATTCATTGGCCTGTTGTGTAAAAAAGAAAAGGAAGTCAGACTTGTGAACCATGGTAATGTGAAAAAGGGCTGAACAAAGCTGTTGTTTTTTTAGACACAACAAATACTGAGATTTCTGTTTTCCTCCAGGCCTTCCCTGTAGCTCTTCGTAAACTTGGACCCTCAACCAGCCCAGGGATCTCTCTGCCATGGGACACTGTCCGGGACGCTCTGGATCAATTGGCCCAGGCTGCAGCCAATCACGTTGACAAAGAACACTTCCTGGTTTTGTGGGAGTCCTTGCAGGTGGGCAAGATGTCTGATTCTGTTAATTTCAGTCCAATCATAAAAAAATAACCTTCTCAGTGAGTTGAACTTCCCCTTACTTTTTTTTTATGTCTTCATCTACAGATCAGTGTGGTGGAGGTCTTGGGTGTCATGGAGGCACAAGGGAAGGAAGCAGATGAGGCAGCAGAGCAGCTGGAGAGGCTGCTGTTCATTCTCCACACCTTGGTGTCCCATAAAGACGGAGTCAAGATCACCAAACCTGAAGCTGTCTGTCAGGTACAAGGAGAACGCTAATTTGTGAAGTTTTGTCATACACAAAAACCTTATGTCACCCTTCATTTCAAATCATTGCGACTTTTTTACTGTTTTCATCATCTTATTCTGTGTCTTTAGATGGTGCTGCGTCTGATTCAGAGCTCGTCTCTGTCAGCGTCTTGTTCCCGTCTGCTCCTCCAGATCACCTCCTCTCTGCTCCTCGGGGAGAACATTACCCTGCCTAAAGCGCTCATCCAAGAGACAGTCCAAAAGGTGTGTGTTTTTGCAAAACAAACAACATGATAAGAATATCTGTATGTACGTACAGTGTCAATATTTATGTACAGGGAAAAGAAAGTTGATCTTGAAATTGATTCATTTGTATGACCAGATAAATGAATGTCTTCTTCACCAGGTGTTTGGCAGCACGATTGGACAAGATCTGATACTTGAATTCACCAAGGAGATGTTCACCATGAAACAGTTTGAGCAGGTGAGTCGTCATTACAGATATTTATCATATAACTCTGTCTCTGTTTGTTTTCCCCTGTACGACAAACTGACACTTGCTTACCTCTCCCTCTCTCTCCTCCAGCTCTTCCTTCCCAGCTTGTTGCGCTTTACTGCTGGGTTGTTCGGCTGCGGTGATCCCCTGTCCCACCACAGTGGGCTGGATGTGCTGGTCAGCCTGATCCTGGCCAAAGCCCCACCCCCAACAGACGGCTCCATGGCCTTTGAAACCTACCCACTGCTCTTCACCGGACAGACGACAGGGTGAGATGTGATAGTGTAAATCAAATTGTTAGGTGTTCAATTACTTTGATTTTTAATGACTTTAAAAACAGCCCAAATACGTCTCTGGTTGTTTGATTTGATTTCTCCTTGTACAGAGTGTTCAGCAGTAAGCAGACCAACAGTACAACATCAGAGCAGCCTGCAGTGCCAGAGCTGGTGCTGTCGCTGATCCAATTTTCTGAGGAGAAGAACAAGTCCATCACTGACCTCTCTCTGCCCTGGGCAGCCCTGGTGCTTCTTCCACACCTCAGGTAACAGCACATGTTTGATATTATATAAACAAATGAATACTGTCATGTGAAAAAGAGAGAACATGTGACTAATAATACAGTACTCTTACTGTGATTAGTAGACACTTGCTTTCTCATTCTTGCATGCATGGATTGCTTAAATGTCCAGCTGGTGAATTACATTTTCCCCCCTGATCTACTATATTGACGGTTTTTCATTTTTCAGGCCTCTTGCTGCAGCTAGCATTGTGCCTGCTGTGACTGCGTTCTTAAACCATGTGCTGTGCGAGATTGAGACAGAGAAACTGACTAAAGGTTTGACGCTTCTTTTTGTTCTTCTGGTCTTAAAATGTTCATATTGTATATTGCAATCGAGAAGCTTCAAAGGCATAAATGTTCAACCCGGTTGTGATTTATTAGAGTTGAAATGGACATTTAAGCTGGTGATGGATGAACAGTCGCATCAGTTAGAGGCAACATTTTAATTGAAGTACATAAAGTTTTATTCTTCTCAAGACTGACCTAAGTCACTCTGTGCTGTCACCATTACTCCACCCTCCAGCTGGTCTGTTTGTAGCCAGACAGGCTCTGAGCTGCCTCCTCACTCTGGACGGCTCTGCCCAGCTTCTCTCACTGCTCACCGTGGACAAGATCAACTCCATCCTGCGGTATGTACAGCAGTTTCTGCTGATGAATGTATTGAGGAGTCTTCAGTTTTCCATTAAAGGTTTTAGAGCATCATGTTTATTATGATTATAGGATGTTTCCCACGGACCTGTCTGCCCTGTTGCTGGGTGACATGTACTACACCTGCCTGTCACTCAGCGGTGTCTCAGAGCACCTCTCCCACAGTGCACTGCTGGAACTCTACCAGATCCTGCACCCTAACCTCTCCTCCAACATTTCCAAGGTAGGACAAGCAGCTTCAAGTGTTAATATGTTCATTGAAACTAAAAATGTCTTCTTCAAAGTAATATACTTTTTTGGAACATATTTTTGAAACTTTTCCCACTATTTTCTCTCTCAGATCCGCCTTTTGACTCTGAGGATTCTCTCCCAGTTTGAGGCAGAACTCCCTCCTCTTGCAGAGGTAAGGACGTCAGTCCAAATGTTAATTATAGCTTAATGAATCAAGAAATACTAATGTCATGTTCTTATTTATGGGGTGTGTCTGCGCCTCTGTGCAGGGTGAGGAGAATGTGGAGGTGCAGCCGGTATTTGCAGTGTGCCTGCAGGCCGAGCTGGTGCCGGCTTCAGTTCAGGACTACAGAGAAAAGCTGCTCCATCTGCGGAAACTGAGGCAGGACCTGGTGCAGCGCAGTCTGCCACAGGGGCCAGCTGACACCTTCCAGCAGGTACAGAAAAAGAAACGTCTTGCTGTTGTTTTCAACATCATGATCCCCTTGTTACATAATCTTTGAAGTAGTTGAATGCCTGTATTGAGTCCAAGTACAGATTAAAAAGGAAAGGTGTTTGAGTTTTAAACATGAACGGCTTCTATATTCTGACTGTTTTCCTGCAGGTACCTCTACGTTACCTTATTGCAATGCTGTTTGTCAACTTCAAGCCACTTTGGGACCCAGTTATTGAACTTCTTGTGTGAGTATGAAAGAACACTGAAAAACTTCATTTACCTTAAATCAATGCACTGATGATGTTTTGATTAACTTTATTGTTTACTTTAACTTAGAAACCTTTTCTTGTAAGCTCAGATTTATTTAAAAAGGGATCGTTGAGATTTCCTGGGTTAACGAGTACGCATCCATACAGTGGTGGTGTCGTTAGTCTCTCAACCGGACGGTCGGGGGTTCAATCCCGAGCTCCTGCAAGCATGTTTGCGATGTGTCCTTGGGCAAGACGCAGCGGCGTATGAATGTGTATGAATGGATTAGTCAATACTGATGGACACTTTACATACTAGCCTCTACCATCAGTGTGTTTATGGGTAGGTGTGGCCTGCGTTGCAAAAGCCCTTTGAGTAGTCAGAAGACTAGATTAGGGCTATACAAGCTCAAGTCCATTTACCATTTCCATAATGTATTTTCTACCGTAGTAGGTGGTGAAAAATGAAGAATGCCAACAACTCTTTGCAAACCTGATTAATTAAAACTGTACGTTTCCCTCTCACAGGAGTCATGCTAGAGGGATGGACAACAAAGAGTTCTGGAGGGTCTACTATGAGAATCTGGAGATGGTGGCAGGGATTGCTGGTAAGACTGCCGTCTAGATTTTAGTGCACCATAAGTAATATTCAAAATGTTTTGTTCAATGTCAGGTTTTACTCGATGAGATCCACACATTTGTTGCATCTCCTTAGACATGAACGCACTGTTGCGACCGAATATTTACTAAGTATTTAAACTGCCTGTGGAAACATGCAGAGGAAATGTGACTAAACCCCTTTCCCCCGGTTCCTGCATGCCGTAGAGAAAGAATTGCAGGAGAGTGAAGAGGATGATGACGAGGAAGAGTCTGGTCTTCAGGGAGAGCCGGGCTGTGAGGTGATTGAAAGTGGGGACTTGGGGGTGCTGTTCCTTGAGCAGGTGAAGTTGACATTAAACCCCAACGAGAGGACCGACTTCCCCAACTTCCGCAGCCTGCTGTGGCGTTCCATGGCCCAGTTTCCTGACAGGGTGGAACCGCGCAGCCGAGAACTGAGCCCTCTGCTGCTCAGGTTCATCAGGTTAGTAACTACAGTGTTGTTGTTTTTTTATGTATCTCTATTGACGTTCTTTACCAAATTGATTATTTTAAATCAAGTGTGACAGGTAGATATATCTGCCATCTAAGTTCAAACATCAGGTCCTGATTATTCTGTTAATTTCAGGAATGAGTTTTTCACTGCTGACCCGCTGGTAGCCCCTACTCAGGACTTGAGGAAGAGGAATGATGCTGCCCTGGAGGAGTCTGGGATGGCTTTGGAGGAAGAGGAGGAGAGAGAGGAAGAGGAGCAGGAGGAGGAGGAAGGGGGAGGCAAACAGCAGAGGAAGGCACTTCCAAGGAGAGCTGCTGCCAAGTAAGACTAAGCAGAATCCCACTGAATCTTGTTTCCAGCTGCTCTTTGATAGTCAACAATACAACCTGTTCTATGTAGAAGAAGTGTTCAGTCACAAAACATTTCAAGCAGACAGTTCTTAAATTATCTCGGGCAGATGTATACATTCAGCAGTACGCAATTGCTCATGTACGTGCATCACCGCTTAACTCTCTGGAGGGCGATTTCTGTCTCTACATGGTTGCGCATTTACAATTCTCCTCCAAAAAAAAGCTGTAAACCTAAGGGAAAACCCTGGTACTGGAGGTATGCTGATCCTTTTCAGATAGCTTTTTCTCTAAGTGCTGTAACTACCTCAGCTGTCATCACGTCTTTGTACATTCATATTAATTTCACGACGGCGTAATTTTCTTTTCCCAGTCTGTGAATGCACATTGCGTTTTGTCGTTACGACACAGCGGAAGCTCCAAATAATCACACAGTCAGACATGCATGCGCACACAGGGCTCTGCTCCCCCGCTGGCTCTGATGAAACCATCTCGCCTCTGTAACGCCTCTATTACTACCTCTGAGGGGGGTATAGAGGGGGGATCACATCGTCCCCCTATTACGCCTCTGCGAGATTCTGATTGAAGGCATATCGTCACAGGGGCGTAAATATCAAGGGGCAGTCTGAATATGGCTTAAGAGTATTATTAAACTGTGTTGGAATTCTCTTTTCACTTACAGACAGCTGATTACCCATCTGAAGGTATTCGCCAAATTCACCAACCCTCGCTCTCTGTACCTGGAGAGCAGCCTCAGTGAGCTTTATAACCAGGTAAGAACTACACTTGGACATTTGAGAAAAATAAGCCCAATCAGAACTCCTCTCTGTATTAGCAAACAAAGACACCAATTTTGCTGTGAATACAAAGATGGTGGAACATACAGTGTATCTATGCACTCTTTTTCAACATATTTCTCTCGTTTCAGTTGCTGTGCCATCAGGACCAACAGATTCAGCGAGTGGCACTCGAATGTGTTCTGTCCTACAAAGATCCTAACATAGTACCATACAAGTAAGACAACTATACAGGAAGACACATTTACAGTACTTTTTCTTTTCGAGCAACACAATCCTGTTCTTCCTTTTCCTCAATGGGGTCATTGTGAGCATCTATGATAGGAATCGGGGTTCTGAATCCTCAACCCTCTACAGTTACATGGGGAGGAATGTTGACTTCCACCTCTTCCTGGTATCACCTCTATTGTCTGTTATCAAGCTATCAGTTTACTGTACCTTCAGCCTTATTGCAGACGGATGAGTATTTCTTGAGAACGTTTTGTATTACGGATTCTTGTGTGGGACTCTTTGTCAGGGGCGTGTTCAGACTTTTTTTTTACTGGGGTGTCCCACCTGGGGCACTGACTTATGGAGGGGCGGCATGAAGTTTTTTGGCACACACATGCAAATGTATTTCATTTTTTCCCCTTCTATCCCCACTGATGATATGTACTTGTAAGTAACATAATTTAGCAAAGTATAAATCCTCTCAGCTTGATTCTTTCGGGAGTTAAAAACAAAGATGTGCAAAGTCACAATTTATGGTACTGAAAATTGCATTCGAACTCTTGTTCGCTTTCTTACTTGCAAAAATACATCAATAGAATAGTAAGTTGCCAGTTAGACAGACTGCATGAGGTTTTGGTTTGAATTTTTATTGATAGAGCAAAGTATGCAAAAAATGTATTTACAACTAAAAGTACGAATAACATTTTTTACTACATTTACACGTAAAAAAAAAAAAAAAAAAGGAGACTGTTGAAAACATCCACAATTGTTGATTTGAACTTAAACAGCTGATTGGTCAAATAGCCAATCAAAAAAAAAAGGATTTTGGGGTGGCCGATCAGATTTCAAGGGGGGCCCATGCCACCCCTGGCCATCCCTCTGGACACGCCCCTGCTCTTTGTTCAAGATAACACTGTTATAGTGACAGAACCTGTTTGTTACTCTCTGCAATTGTCATTTCTAAAGTGTTAATTAATTCATATCCTATGATGTTTCAAATGTGCTTTCAAATTCACTTGAAACTGCATGTGCCATTGAAATGAGGCAACATGATTGGCAATAAGGAGTTTTTTTTTTTCTCCAGGGAGAATCTTGAGAAGCTTCTGGATGACAAACACTTCAAAGAGGAGATTGTCCATTTCAACATATCTGCTGAGACAGAGGTGGTTGATGCTTCACACAGAGCCAGACTTATCCCACTGCTAATGAGGTACCGTGCTTTTGTTTGTGTGTATGTGTCTCTGTCTTTGTTGGTGTGGGTTCGACTGTCTGTGTGTGTTGGGAGTACGTTCTTTTTGTTTTTCTTAGCTGCCTTCAAGGATGTTTCATCAAAGGATTAATGTTTGTTTTGCTTTTTCTGCCCGGAGTATCATGAGAAGATTTTTACCACTTTCATGTCTTAGCAGTTAGTTTTGCTTCCCAGAAATGTATGATTTAAAAAAACAAAAAGACTGTTGTTGCTCATCACTGTTTTTTGAATATATGCTGCTCACTGAAACGTTAGTATAAAAGCAATATCACACCCAAGGTCATGCTGTTGTACTGTATATCAGCACAGTAGCAAAAAGCGCTCGTGAGAGGCGCTCTGAAACAGATGTCATTACCTCAACAATTTACAATTCAATTCTACAATTCATTTAGCAGACACTTTTATCCAAAGCGATGCACATCAGAGAGTAAGTACAACACATTTCCTCAACACAGCAAGGCTAGCTGTTTCCATGTTTCCAGCCAATGGATTACACAGTAACTTATGATATGATGGTTAGTAGCAATGCTACTCTTCATCCCAGAAGTGCTCTTAAAAATGATGTCTGTTCCACCCGATTCTTTGGGAAATTTGTCTTGGACTTCAAATGCTTTACACATTTAGCCGCCTCCACGGATGTATTAATAAATGAAAACACCAATAACAGCAAAGAAAAATCCACATGTAAACAAAGAAGCACATACCAGTGACGAGTTTTCAGATATACTATACAGTATGTGTTTTGTTATGTTATCGATTCAATAATCGTTGATTGATGCTAACAGTTCTACATTTCTAGAGAGCTTTAGAAATTGCCAGAGGTGCACGTTAGGAACAATAGACATGTTGAATCATAACTGATTGAATTCTTGAGTTATGCTCGCAGGAAATATCGGATGCGAACACGTTTTTTTTTTATGTCTTAGAAACCAGCTTGTGTTTCCCATTTCTTTCACAGGATCTTGTTTGGCCGTCTGCGCAGCAAAGCGGGCAGCAAGTTTCAGGGGAAGGCATTCGCCACCTCTCGGTCCTCGATTATCCTGCGTTTCCTGGCAGGTTGCCAGGCTGAGGAGCTGGGTATATTCATCGACCTGCTGCTGGAGCCCGTCTGCCATCACAGCCAAGGTAGAATATCTCTGTGGTAGAAAATGGAAGATTTTTCCAACACTCAAAGCTTTAGAAGAGCCACATGAAAGGAGTTTGCAGTGCACTCTTCAACCCAAATCAGTGTGAATTAAAATGTTGTGTTTTGTATATTGGTGTCTGACTACTTAAAGCGCTTTAACACCGCATGTCACACCTACCCATTCACACCCATTCACACACTGATGGCAGAGGTTGCTATGTAGTGATTCATACACGTGTCGTACGCAGCTGACGAAGCAGCGGGAGCAACTTGGCGTTAAGTGTCTTGCCCAAGGACACATCAGACATGTGGCATAAGGAGCTGGGGACTCCTGAGGGTTCACTAGGCTACAAAGATGCCGCACAGTTCACATAAATTAAATTACACTAGGAAATAAGTCAATATGGAACCAACGCTTCCCTGAACACAAACAAAAACTGCGTTTAAATAGTAAAAGTTCTCTCCTCTCTCTGGTCTGTGTCCTCAGGTTCCTGCCTGGCAGCTGTGCAGAAAGCGATAGCAGAGACAGATGCAGCAGCTGTTCTGCCGCTGGGACGACAGCACAGCCTGCTGAACATCATCAATGTGGTCATCCACAAACTGGGCCACCTCATCCACATCTACCTACCCAAGGTGCTGCAGATCCTGCTGTGTGTCACTGCCTCCGTGTCCACCATCCTGAACCAACGGGAAAAGGTAACCACGAAAGGCATTGATTGGAATATTTCATTGTTTGTATCTTGAAAATATTTCAAATGAAAGGTTTCTTGAATCCTTTAATACATAGTTTGTAAGTAACCGATAAATATAGAGGTATTTTTAAATAATGCATGTATGCACAACCCTTTTAAGTGTTTGTATTGAAGTCTTTTTACAACAAAATATATCAAAATCTTCTGATCAACAAGTCTTTGTCTTGGTGCCTCAATGTTGATTTGTTTGCTATTGTCTGCAGTTACGTGCAGGTTGCATCAGCCCTCTGAAGAACCTGAGGCGCCTCGGCGTTCTGAGGATCCAGGACTTTTTCGACGGCTTCGACTCCTACAGCTTCAGTCCAGACGAGCTGGACGCTGTCTTCGAGGCTGTAGTCTGGCCTCAGGTACTCGTTGCAAACAACTCTTTACTTGGTTTAAGTTTATGACTATATCTTTGTTCAAGCTTTTCTGGATCACCTTAAAGTCAACTTTTTCTCCCATGCAGGTGCGTCGACTTCCCACCGAGAGTCCTTACTCTCCCACTCCTCTGCTGAAACTCATCCATGGGTGGTGCAAAAATGCCAGGTTGGAGTTACTTACCCATTTCTTCTCCTTCTTTCGATTCCCATCTAATTTCTATCATCTTTGTGATTAAACATCTGTAACAGTAGACATTAGTTTTCATCCAGTAAAGTAAGTAAAAGATTGTTTTCTCTCTCTCTCTCTGTCTTAGGTGCTTCCCTCTCTTGGCCAAGCAGAAGCCCAACCAGCCAGAGTGCGATATCCTCCTTAACGTCTTTTCGCTCCTCACAGCCAAGAATGCTTCCACACTCACCATCGCCATGGTGATGGACATAGCTGAGTCACTAGCAACCGCTGAAGACTTCGTTGCCTCAGAGACTGAGACAGAGCTGACTGTCAACAGCTATGTGTTCCCACAGCCAGGAGAGGGCGCTGTTGTCACTGCAGGTAGGAAGAATTGGCCTTTGATTGCATTAAATACACATTATTTTATTATCAGGATAATTGTTCCTGCTAGTATAAAGAAACGAGACAAACAATTTTGTCATTCCTCCTCCAGACTCTTTAACTCAGGGTTCCAGACTGCTGCTGCCTCACATCACCACCCTGCTGCAGTACCTCAGCGGGGTCGTACGCAACACCGACAGACTCAAAAAGAAGAAGTTCAGGGCACAGGTGGCCAAAGAGCTCAACATCCTCTCCAAGTTAGTTTTTTTTTCCTGTTTCACTGTGTGTCCAATGTTTTTTGTCTTTAAAAAACAGCAACGCATCATTTTTGGTGCTTTAATGTGTTCTCTTTGTCTTCCAGGGTCAGTCGATTTGTGAGCGACAAGGAGCAGAGCTCGGTGCTCATCAGTCTGCTGCTTCCCTACCTACAGAAAGGCAAAAATCTTCAAGTAAGACTTCTTACTATCGTTACTAAATAAATGATTTAAGCCATGCATGCTTAAAGTTTAAGTCCAGAACTGTAGTCAGAGTCAAACACCTTTTAAATGACTTGAGCTTAGGCATCAAGAGAAGCATGTGTACCTGAGAGGTTCAACTCAGAGCATAAAAAGCTGAAGTCAGAGGTGTTTGTTACAGCAGGGACATTATTCATATTGCTGACCAATGACCTTACGGTTTGTTTATTTCAGGAGACAGAAATCGACATCCTGGCCACAGTGCAGAACCTGCTGCGACAGTGTGTGCAGCCCTCAGCTTTCCTGCGGCCGCTCAGCAAACTCTTCTCCGTCATCCACAACAAGCTGCCCAGGCAGGCCCTCACGAATGTCTTCCAGGTACAGCAGATAACCGAATTGTATGTTTAGAGGTATACTGTACTTAATATTTAAGATATAAATGTCTAAATTAATAATTCACAACCGTAGTAGCAGACAGGTCCATGACATGACTCCATGAATCAATATTTATACGCAGGCAGAAGGATAAAATTAGCCTCTGTAGTGTAGTTAATGTTTTTACAGTCACTCTTGCAGTAGCACGTGTTAAATTCCATCATTATTCTGATTTTCCTGATAAGAGGTGCCTTAAGAGGAAACAGTCCCCTGTGCTCTAAATGAAACGTCTGTGCTGTGCTTTGATGACATGAATCAAGCACCAGAGGAGGTTTGTGACCCTGTATAAACCAGCTCTCTCAGAACGCTCCGTTTTGGTGTGTGTGTCTCTTTAAATGCAATGAGCCCCCCCTGAGTTTTCCCGGTAGACATCACTCCTTCGCTAGCGAGAATAAAAATGGCGGACCTGTGCAAAAGTTTTGCTATAGGCTGGGGGTGGAGTCAATGGGTGGCGATACCATTACCCTAACCCTAACCCAGGGGAGGGGAGGGTGTTTTTTTTTTTTTTTTTTTACCAGAATCCCACTGTGACGTCACAAGGAGAGCACATTTTAAACGGAGCATTTTTCTCCGTGTTGTAAGATTTATGCAGACCACAAACAAAAGACTGGATGGGTTTATTTCAAATTTTGTGGGTCGGTCGACACTCGGGTTACCCAAATAAATGTTCAAAAACACTGTAAAAGTGGATTTTTCATAATATGTCCCCTTTAATGGTTGCAGAAACCGAACCCATGTTGTTGATGTAATCTTTTTTTTACTGTCAATCTGTCTGTTCTGCTCTTCTTCTAGACTCTGTCAGATTTGGAGCCTTCCCTCGCGTACATCACAGATTTAGCAACCAAGGTATGATCATTTCTTCAATGCAATTCAACTTTGATTTTTATGTTATAACAATCAAAGATTTTTTCATGTATTTAAGGTTTCCACGGGAATCTCTCACCTGGTTCACAGTATTATTACCAGTTAGCTAACACTGTTTTCTGCTCGCCCTCCTTAGCTTAACGCATTTGACAGTCGACACTTAGATGAGATCTACTTTGACGTGCGTCTGACAGCTTTCCAAGATGCAACCAGGCGAGTTAAAGAGATGACCACTCTGGACCTGGACTACATCAGCACCATCTTACACAACTGCTTCCACACATATGAGGTAAAACGAGATATGACACGGATATTCACTGGCCTTTCATCCAAGACGATCTTCATTTTTTTTTGCTATGTTAATTTCTTCCCTCCTTTTTTCGTGATGCAGATTGGTGACGTGTCATTGGCAGACAACGCCACCATGTGTCTGTCTGCAGTGATCACCCAGCTGGCAGTGATGGGGCCAGGAGAACAGATCTACAAGGACGTTGTGCAACACACCATCCTGGACGCTGTACACAAGGGGCTCCGCAGCAAAACAGATGTAGGAACACACACAACTTTGATCCTACAAACAAGACTGACTGCTCTCAATGTTAAACTAAAAAAACCCTCTCACTGGTTTAAAAGTTGAATCCCTTTGCTATCTTCCTTCTCACTCTACCAGAATGTGCAGCATGAATACACCACAGTGGTCGCCTGCCTGGTCAAGATCTTCCCCACCAAGAAAGAGTTCAGAGACCTGGTTCAGCTCACCAACTACAATGACCTAGAGTCCGACTTCTTTGAACACATGAAGCACATCCAGGTAAGACAGAAACTCAGTCCTGTATCTCCTCTATCCATTGTTGTTAAACCCCACAAACTAATATTTGTGTTTTTTGTTTTGTCTCTGTTTAGATTCACCGTCGGGGTCGTGCCCTGAGGAAGTTGGCTAAGCAGCTAACTGAAGGCCAAGTAGCGATGACCCCTCGTTCCCTCCAGAATTACATCATGCCGTACGCCATGACCGCCTTGCTGGATGAAAAGATGCTGAAGGTGGTTAATGTACAATTTATTTCACAACTTTGAATGCTACACATCTTGTTTATATTTTTGTGCCTGACCCCTCGTTTTCTCGCTTACTTGCAGCATGAGAACATGATATCGGCGTCGGTGGAGGTGGTGGGTGCAGTGTGCCGCAGGCTGACCTGGTCTAAGTACCTCTACTACCTGAAACACTTCATCCACATTCTGCAGACATCTCAGACTGAGCAGAAACTGGCTGTCAGGTGGGGTAGTCTTCAAATAATCAGCTCCTTTCCTGTTTTTGACCATTGTCTTTCTTTTTATATTCAAGTGTTCTGTAAAGTCTGCACAAAGAGATTCATTGTCTTATGTCTTCTCTTTTCTATACCACGCATCTCTCACTCCAGTTTATTGGTCACAGTTCTTGAGGCTTTCCACTTTGACCATCAAACCCTCAGCAGAGAAATGGAGGCTGCCAAGGCCAGAGAGGGTGAGAGACAATGCACATTAAAAATCTGCACTTTATCAGTTTTTGACCTTAAGAGACATTAAATCTAAATGTCTTCTAAATTTAAATCTAAATTTTATTAGCTGTGAGTGTTGCGGATGATGCAGACGATGAGAACCAAGCTGCAGCAGATGAATCAGATGAGAGTGAAGATGAGGCGGAGGCAATGGAGGTGGACAGTAAGGCAGCTCCATCTGACATTCCCATGGAAACAGACACCAAGAGTGGAAAAAAGGATGTCACCGCTAAGGATGCAGTCACCACTAAGACGACAGGGCCTGCAGTCCCTAAATTCATCGTGCCCAGTGGGCTGCCACAGAGCAAAGAGCAGCTGGAGTCTCTGATCACTGCCATCCACCAGACTGTTAATAACAGCGTGCTGCCTCGCCTGCACAAATGTCTAAATGCAAAGGTACATTCACACATGCATGCAGTGTTGATATGTTCCTTAAACTCCAAACAGCATTATAAAAATGTGTTTGTCCATTTTTGTATAGATAAAGCGTGATGATGAACACAAGGCAGTGAAGTCAAAGGATGTGAAGGAGGAAGAAGTGGCGAGGATACCAATCGCCTTCGCCATGGTCAAAGTGATGCAGACTCTGCCTCCAAACATCATGGAGACCAACCTGCCTGGGTATGAAGCTGTGTGTAATTAAGAGTGTCCATGTTCATGCACTCCGGGTGTGGTATTGGTTTCAAAAGTGTGTATCTCTTTTACCCTACACACAGTGGAACCAAAAGACCACAAGATCAATTCCCTTGTTTACTGAATATTTTATGCAGAGAATAAAGTAAAATTAAAGAACAACACAGTTTGAGATCTTTTTAATGTATTAATGGGGCGTCTTAAAATGGAATTAAAAGATTTGAGTGATATTCGTATTTCCTAGGATCCTTATCAAGGTGTGTGTGGTGCTGAGGAACCGCTTCCAGGAGGTCCGTGATGTGGCAAGGGGAACTCTGGTGAAAATCCTCGAGACTTTAGGCCGGAGGTACCTGCAGTACCTGCTCAAAGAAATGCAGGGGGTCCTGCAAAAGGGTTACCAGGTAGGAACACATCCTTTTTTAGCTTCAAATATTTCCAAAACACAGTTAAGAACACACTTATAATTGCTTGTGCGCAATGGCTTAAACCTGATTCATGCTGCTTGCGGTCGGCGCGGTCGACACGGTGCGGACGGCGCGCACGGTCCCTGCGGACGGCGAGTCGTTTCATACTGAATGCGGTCAGAGCGGCAAGAACGGACCTCTCTCTCACCTCTTCGAACCGCTCCATTTTTAAAGCGCCGAAACTTTTGAATGACATAGAGTACTTTAGGGCTCTGTAGCCATCATTGCAACGCAGTCGGCGCGAAGACGTCCGCGTTGTTACAACATCTTGGAGGTGCGCGGCTAGGCGCTCAGACCCTCCACAGACCCTCCTCGCACTGTCGCGCTGGCCGCGATTGCGCAATATTGCCGTGCTGACCGCGCCGTCCGCAAGAAGCATGAATCAGGTTTTACACATGTAATTCAGCTAATGGTTGTTGTGAAGAGATGAGTCACCATAATCCTTGAAATACTAATTCTTCTGTCTCTCTTTCTCGCTGCTTACACTTCCATCCAGGTCCATGTGCTAACATTCACAGTGTACCAGTTGCTGTCGGTCCTCAGACCAACCCTGAAGAGTGGTGACCTGGACGGATGCATGAACATGCTCATTGATGTAAGAACATTTCACACCAAAAAATACCTAAATAGACATTTTCAAACGATAGATATGGGCTAGCAGTTTAATGTTTTGGTTAAAAAACGGATACAGATAGTTTTGTGGATGTTTTTTTTTTATTCTTCACTCTCCCTTCCTCCCTTTTGGTCAGATCTTCAACAACGAGCTGTTCGGGCCTGTGGCTGAGGAGAAGGAGGTGAAGGGCATCGTCTCTAAGCTGATGGAGGCTCGACACAGCAAGAGCATGGACTCATATGAGCTGCTGGCTCAGTTTTGCAGCAAGGAGAGCATCACCAAGTTCATACTGCCTCTGAAAGAGGTGAGCAGCGATTGGATTGATTAATTTGCATGTCACTCGGATAAAGTCGTGGAAGTACAATGTTCCATTTTCAACTAGGATAAAATAATGTTTGGAAAATAAAATCATTGACAGACAGACATATCGCTAAACTACCTTCCTTTTATCTGTTTTTCTGTTTTTTTCTGTAAGATTTTGGAGACTACATCCAGTCTGAAGGTGTGCAACCGAGTAGGTGCTGTGCTAAGGCGCCTGGTCCTGGGTCTGCTTGTCAATGAGGGCATGACTTCAAAGGATATTTTACTGCTGTGCCACGGCCTGGTCAGCGAGAGCCTGCCGCTGCTCACCAAGAGAGACCGGTATACACACAGACACACACACTGAAGATCACATAAAAAAATGCCACAAATCAAACTTGATACTTATTTTTAGTGACCACGTGTTTGTGAATTGTAGAGAGAAAGCCTCAGTGAAGCCTCCCCCCGGACCCCCGCCTGCCCCCTCCTAGCTGCCTGCTCCTGCCTCCCACTCCGAAGAGAGGGGGTCAGAAAGCCCCAGTCAGCAGCCGAACCAACATGCACATCTTGGTTGATGCTGGCCTCAAGGTGCATATTGAAACAGCCCTCACACTAGAACTCAATAATATATTAGCATTAGGATGTAAAAAAACCCCATTTTCCTTAAATATTTGTCATCATGTGTGTTCATCTATTTCTCAGCTGCTCCATCTGAGTATGAAAAAATCCAAAGTGACATCCTCTGAGGCCTCAGCTTTGGAGATGCTGGATCCTTTTGTGATGCTGCTACTCGACTGTCTCAACTCCATGCATGTCAAGGTACTTGGTTTCCTTTCATCTCCCAAACTCTATGGCAATTTAAAAAAACATCCTTAAGTATCCTAAAAAAAAAAGGGGGGACTGTTACCTGTACTCCCTCCAACATTCATCACTCTCCTTTTTTCTCTCCTCACTCCCAGGTCATCACAGAGGCTCTAGTGGCGTTCACTTGGTTGCTGAAGTTCCCTCTGCCAGCAGTGGAGCAGAATGCAGAGCAGCTCACCAAGCAGCTCTTTGTCCTGCTAAAGGATTACTCTAAGGCTGGAGCTGCACGCGGGGAGAACTACCAACTGGTG